>JAJHSJ010000010.1:65603393-65918791 GCA_021015155.1 Magnolia officinalis
GACAGTCATGGATGAGTCCCACCCGTAACTGAATTGATTGAGATGTGGAATTTTACGTGGGTGTCAAGATGATGTATTTATTAAATCCACATGTCTATTCATTTTTTTCATATCATTACATATTAATCCAAAAACATTGCAAATCCAAATCTAAAGTGGACCACACCACTTAAGATAATAAGAATTAATGCTACTGCTGAAAATTTTTTGAGGCCATATAAAGAAGGCTCTAATCAAGCTAATATTTTTATTCTAATCCTACATAGGTATGTGTGAACTTAATTATGAAAAGGTCAGATGGAAAATACGTTTCACTTTTGGCCATAAGAAAGTTTCAATGGTTGTTTGATCAATCCCCACTGATTTCTGTGGTGTGATCCATTTCAGCTTTGGATGTACTTCATTTTTTGGCACATATTCTAGAATTATCTGGAAATTTTGATGGATGGTGTAGATCTAACATAAAAATCATGGTGGACCAAAAAAAGTTTAAAAGTTGTGTATTAGCAATAAGTTGTGTAGTGTATTTAACAGCAACTGTTTGATAGAGAGAAATCCGGCGTATCTTAACCACTAGATTCATCATAAATGACGTTAACCATTCAGGAGGGACGACACTGGAATTTCTTGTGCCTTCAACACAAACGCGAGAAAGGAAATACTGAAGATGCCAAAAATAGGAAAAAGGAAGAATGATAATGGAAATAAGTATGCGAAACTTCTTCCTGAAATCCTGATCAATATTCTAATGCATTTAGATCTAGTTGATTGTATGCATTTAGATCTAGTTGATTGTATTCGCGCTGGACGAGTCTGCGTTTCGTGGCGGGCGGCATGGGCGGAGATGGTTGCCCGTAATCTACACCCTCCATCGCATCATCTGCCGTTGCTTATCTTTCCACGAAAAAACAAAATACATACTCTCTTCAATCTATCAGACAAGAATGTCTACGGTCTACATCTTCCTCAGGCCTGCGGAGCAAGTTGTTTAGGATCTTTTGATGGATGGGTAATACTGATGGATAGGATGATTGGGTGTTTTCTCTTGAATGTAACATCTAGAGACTCTATCCAGCTCCCCCATCAGATTGGTTTTTCAAACTCGGCCAGGCATCATCGCTATATAGAAATTTTTTGGGAGCAGTGTCTGCTAAGAGATGCTAGGGCCATTTTATCATCTGACCCTACTTCAGGTGATTGTAGGGTTGTGATCATCTGCTCATTGAATGAAAAAATGGCCTTATGTAGAGTGGGAGATCCAGCATGGAGAATCTTGAAAGGAGAACGTGATCAACATCAATTCATATCTAGTATCACATTCTATAGTGGTCGATTATTTATGTTATGCTGTATGATCAATGGACTAATTAAGATGTATGAGTTGGATCCCAGTCTTAAATCCACTAAATGAAAGATGATTCAGCACCTCGAAATAAAATATCCTCACAATGCTTCTGAAATCTATCTGGTTGAATCATGTGGGGAGTTGTTAATGGTTTCAAGGTCTTTATATGAACTTTGGCATCCTAGTAAAACAACGAAAACATTCGGCATTTTTAGGATGGAAGGTTTCCGTTGTATCAAGGTAGAAAGCTTGGGTGATCAAATGCTTTTCTTAAGCTACTCTAACTCCAAGTCTGTTTCCGCTAAAGTATTGCCAGGCTTATTTACTTTACAGATCATATTTTGATGAGAAATTATTCAGGTATGATTGACTTGGAGGATGGCAGTATCCTACCGTTTTTTTCAAGCATTCCTACCGGCATTTGCGACCCGTCTCACTATAAGGCGATCTGGGTAACACCATGTCCGAAAAAGTAGTTTTTATTTATATATTTACTTTTCATTTAATGATAGTTGTTTTTGCATTCAAATAATTTATTTAAAGAAGAGAATTAGTATATTATATTCAATTCTTAATAGCTTGATTTTAAGATTTTGATTAATCGATGTTCTCCTATTATATCATTACGTTATGTTCTCATATTATATCATTATGTTATGAAGAAGGATCATGTACATTGAAATGTGAGTTCTGTACATATTATTGTGCATGACCCACCATTATATGCCTGGGCCATCCCATGTTAAAGTCATCAGCAAAATGTATGGACAGTGAGTAGATCCTGCACAAGAGGAATTATATGATACATGCCACATATTTGCATCAGTTTTTCAATTATCATATATAATATTTTTTTTTATTTTTTATTTTTCTTTTGCAAATTACTTTTTTTTCTTTTGGAACAAAGGCGTAAACAGCCTACAATTATCATATATAATTGTTTGGTAGTTATGACTACTACGGTAGATGGAGTGCACCAAAAAGAAAAATAAAAAAAAGTCACGGAAGATACCAAGCAATCAATATTAGGAAGCTTTTCAGTTGAATGCCGACCATTATTGTGTTTCTATTCCGAAATACTTGTCTTAATGCCACAAATAAAACATCTTAAGATGTTCTATATATCCAGGAGATATCTGATGCATGGTCAATCCATGGTGGGACACAATAGATCAATGGCCTGGATTATCAACCGTGGACATAACCTGATATCTAAATTGATAACGTTTGGATAATCTCAATCAAATCATGAACCATGCTGATTTTTGGGCCTCATGGTTCAAATGGAGTGGGCACATCTAATGATGTGGTAGATTTCACTTAAACATTAAGATGGTTTTGAAACCAACAAAGTCATTTCCATGCAAAGAAGAAAAGTCTAGTAAAAATATTATGGGACAGGGCCCTATCCCATCACGATGTTTATGTAAAATTCACCACGTTCACCAAGTGTTGCTTAATTTGAATGATAGGGCATAAATATTAGATTGATCTATGATTCAAGTAGGTCATACGAAGGGAAACAATAACCTTTATTCTCCAAACTATTTCCTTCCGTGTGGCCCATATGAAATGAGGATGGGTATGCTTTTTTGTATGTACCCTTACCTTTTTGCTTTGTATGAAACGGTTGGAGTGGATTTCATATAATTATCGCAATGGACCCTTAAAAAAAAAAAAAAAAAATTCAAGAGTGGGTGTCTCTCTCCAACATTTTTCTTGGTATGCCCAGCATATTGATTTTTGTATTCAATGGTTAAATTAACTGGACTTACTTACCGACCAAGGTGAATTTCACGTGAATACGATAGTGGAGCTCACCAATTCTTGAAAAGTCTACAGTTAATTTTAATACTTTTGTCATCCATGTAAATGGTGGTGATGTGGTAATGGGATTTGAAAACGGAAATGAGATCTACCTGACCATGGGCCCACTTTGATGTTTGTGAATGTTATAGGAAAATATATTAATTGACCATTAAAAGCTTCTTGTGGGCCACAAAAGCTTTGGATCAAGATGAGCTTTTAAAATAGTTGGACGGTGTGGATTTTAGACACATGCATCAGTGTGAGCCCCACAGTCAGAGTCCAACAGACGATCAAGTGGGAATGAAAATGTCCACCGTTGAAACCTTCATGGAGCCTACCAAGATCCTTATATACTATCCAAACCGTTCATAGTGTTACTATAACTCAGGTAAACCGTAGACACAAATATCTGGCCCGCATGAGTCTTGGATCAATGTAATATTTTTATCTCCAAAACTTACGGACGGAGTAGATTTGTGACGTGAATCTATTGAAAGCGTATTGGCTGGTGTGTACGTGTCCTTCCAAGACGAGCTTCTCGAACTCCTAGCTGTACGAACGGTTCAAAGAAGATAAAAGTTATATGTAACCAAGAATGATGTATTTATTATATCTACATAAGGTCATTTTAATTAGATCTAAAAAATAATTATATCCAAAGCTCTAGTGGACCACACTACAAATACTAGTTGTTAAAATGATTCTCATTGTTAAAGCATATTCCTGGAGCCCATCAAACGTTTATTTTCCATCCAATCCATTCATACGGTCACACAGACACAGATGAAGATTTAAAATAAATATCATATTGATCCAAAACTTTTATGACTCCAAAAATCTTTCAATAGCATACGTTCCATTTCCACGGCCTTTTGTGGTGTAGTCCATTTTGATATTTGAATGTCTTATTTTTTTGCTCAACCCATGAAACGAACTTGCAAAATGAAAAGGCGGTTTGGATAGACGAGGATTGCGTCATACTCCGGCAAACCTATTCATAAGGTCATGTGGAGGTGGATGAAGTGAGGACACAAATATCAGCTTGATCTGAAGCTTCTCTAGCTCCCAAGAAACTTTTAATGGTGGACGTTCAATCCCCACTTTCTGGTCCACTCAATCCTTTGACCTGCGTCATCTTTTTGTTCAAATATTAAAATTTTTTGAAAAAATCGTTAAACGGGGTGGATAAAACACTTACATCACGGTGGGCCTACAGAGCCCTGCCCGTCCGGGGGTAATATAACACGTGGTGGGATTCTTAGAGTAAACATATCAGCCAGTGTCGTACACCATCCGTCACTTCTCATTAGTACACGTCATTACCGATGACTTGGAAACGGATTGGCTACTCCCCTGCCATCAGCCAATGGCTGGTGTTCAGTGCTCTGTGGGTCCCACCATGATGTATGTGTTTCATCCATGCCGTCCATCTATTTTTATAGATCATTTTATGGTATTTCAAAAAAAAAAAAAAAAAAGTATATTCCAATCTCAAGTGGAAACAGTGTTGAACCAACAGTGTTAAATGAACTTTGACCATTAAAAACTTTTTGAGGGCCATAAAAGTATTGGATCAAGCTGATCTTTGTTTTTTCCCTTCATCCGGGTCTTTATGACCTAATCAACAGATTGGATGTCAGATAAACAGTACAGTGGACCTTAGGAGGATTTAAATAATGGATATCCAATTACTATTGTTTTCCTATGGTGTGGTCCCCCTCAGATTTATATCCCTCTTATTTTTATGATAAAGCCCTAAAATGTTATTTAAAAATGGATGAACGGAATGGATGAAACACAAACATCATGGTGCGGTCCACAGAGCACCAACCACCAGCCACGGGGCTCGTGTCAGGGGAGTAGCCAATCCGTTTCCCGATGACTTCAGCTAACAGTATACGCCGGATTTCTCGCTATTTTCATTAGTCCATGTCATTATCAATAACTTCAGCTAATACAGGCCAGATTTCTCTCCCACGTAGATTTCGGATTGGGCGTTGCACATTCACGCAGATTGCCTCCAACACCCACCCGGAGGGTAATACGTCCGGGCAGGGCTCTATGGGCCACCGTGATGTAAGCATTCTATCCATGCCGTTTATTGCCTTTCTCAAATCATTGTATGATACAATACAGTGTTTAATCGCCACTGCTTCCTGAAATATGGTCCACCTGATGATTGTATCTTTTTAATTTTTTGTTATCGTACTTTAAAATTATCAGAAAAAATGACCACGCCACTGAAGACGGTGTAATTTATGTGGGTCTCAATATGATGTATTTATTTAGATCCACTGGTCTATTAATATTTTTAAATAATTATATATTATTAAAAAAATAATACAATCTAAAGTGGACCACGTCACTGAAGACGGTGTGAATTGATGCTACGGTTGAAAACTTATTTAGGCCATGTAAAGAAGGCTCTAACCAGGCAGATATTTTTATTTTAACCCCACACAGGTATGTGTGAACTTATGAACAGGTCTGATGGAAAATAAGTTTAACGTTTAGCCTTAGGAAAGTTTCAACCGTTGTTTGCTCAATCCCCACTGCTTTCTGTGGTGTAATCCATTTCAGCTTTAGATGTACTTCATTTTTTGGCTCATGCTCTAGAATTATCTGGAAAATTTTGATGGACGGTGTAGATCTAACATAAAAATTATGGTGGACCAGAAAAAGTTTAAACGTTGTGTATTAGCAATAAGCTGTGTTGTGTATTTAACAGCAATCTGTTTGATTGAGAGAAATCCGGCGTATCTTAACCACTGGATTCATCATAAATGACGTTTACCATTGAGAAGCGATGGCACTGGAATTTCTTGTGCGACGCGAGAAAGGAAATACGGAAGATGCGAAAAATAGGAAAAAGGAAGAAGGATGATATAAATAATTATGCGAAACTTCTTCCTGAAATACTCATAAATATTCTAATGCATTTAGATCTAGTTGATTGTATTCGCGCCGGACGAGTCTGCGTTTCGTGGCGGGCAGCATGGGCGGAGATGGTTGCCCGTAATCTACACCCACCATCGCATCATCTGCCGTTGCTTATCTTTCCACGAAAAAACGAAATACATACTCTCTTCAATCTATCAGACAAGAATGTCTACGGTCTACATCTTCCTCAGGCCTGCGGAGCAAGTTGTTTAGGATCTTTTGATGGATGGGTAATACTGATGGATAAGATGATTGGGTGTTTTCTCTTGAATCTAACATCTAGAGACTCTATCCAGCTCCCCCATCAGATTGGTTTTTCAAACTCGGCCAGGCATCGTCGCTATGTAGAAATTTTTTGGGAGCAGTGTCTGCACAAAAATGCTAGGGCTATTTTATCATCTGACCCTACTTCAGGTGATTGTAGGGTTGTGATCATCTGCTCAGGGAATGAAAAAATGGCCTTATGTAGAGTGGGAGATATAGCATGGAGAATCTTGAAAGGAGAACGTGATCAATATCAATTCATATCTAGTATCACATTCTATAGTGGTCGATTGTTTATGTTATGCTGTATGATCAATGGACTATTTAAGATGTATGAGTTGGATCCCAGTCTTAAATCCACTAAATGGAAGATGATTCAGCACTTCGAAATAAAATATCCTCACAATGCTTCTGAAATCTATCTTTATGCTTCTGAAATCTATCTGGTTGAATCATGTGGGGAGTTGTTAATGGTTGTAAGGTCTTTATACCATTTGGATGGATTTTGGCATCCAGCTAAAGCAACGACAACATTCGGCATTTTTAAGATGGAAGGTTCCTGTTGTATCAAGGTAGAAAGCTTGGGTGATCAAATGCTTTTCTTAAGTTACTCTAACTCCAAGTCTGTTTCCGCTAAAGTATTGCCAGGCTTCAAAGGGAATTGTATTTATTTTACGGATCATATTTTGATGCCTTATAATAGTAATAATTATTCAGGTATGTTTGACTTAGAGAATGGCAGTATCTCACCGGTTTTTTCAAGCATTCCAATTGGCATTCACGACCCGTCTCAGTATAAGGCAATTTGGGTAACACCATATCCGATAAAGTAGTTTTTTTTTATATATTTACTTTTCATTTAATGATAGTTGTTTTTGCATTCAAATAATTTATTTAAACAAGAGAATTAATATATTATATTCAATTCTTAATAGCTTGATTTTAAGATTTTGATTAATCAAATTAGTTCTCATGGTATATCTTTATGTTATGAAGAACGATCGTGTACATTGAATGTAAGTTCGGTACATATCGTTGTGCATGACCCACCATTATATGCCTGTGCCATTCCCATGTTAAACCCATCAGCAAAATGTATGGACACTGATTGCATCAGTTCTTCAATTATCATATATATCAATCGTATCAATTGTTTGGTAGTTAGGACTACTACGGTGGATTGAATGCACCAAAAAGAATGTCATGAATTGGAAGAACCCAAGCAGGCCCCAGCTCGACTCGACTCGGATCGAATCCAGCTCGACTCGAACTCGGATCGAATCCAGCTCGGTGACTTGGTTACTTTGCCATTGATGTTGCTCACCAAGTGTTTCATCACCATATCATGGTTTTCAGCATCCACCAAAAACTGGAAAAGGATTTCAATTGAAACATAAGTGTCCTATATTCACAAGGCTCACACCAACTGATAGACTAGAAAGGGCCCATATCTACTTCATAGACATCATTCCAGTTGCGCTGCCAGCTAAGTATTCCCTGGGAACACTTGAATGCTTCTTCAGTTCATCCTCGAATGCAAACTTCAGGTGATCGAGCTCCTTGTTTAGATCTTTGATTGCTTGATCATGTGCCTGCATTGGAGATCCGATTGGCTCATCGTGTGAATCCTGACGATGATTTTATATTAGAGAGGGTGCAGAAGCTTGTAACCAGTGAAAAGGACATTTGGGTCCCTGTGCAGCTGCATGCGTAATCTCATTTTCTGTAGTGAAATGACAGTGGAGAAGTTGGGTATTGTTGTTTTTTGTTGTGTTTAAGAGCTTTGCTGTAGCAACTCTGTTTTTTGCATTGTTTAGAAGGTGCAGTCCAGGTATTTTGAAGGTGCAGTGTACGTGTTTGAGGAAATGCCTCAATGGCGAACTTGGCTCACTCAACCCGAGCTGGCCCAAGCTGCTGACCGAACTGAGCCGAACTGGCCAGTCAGGCTCAAGGACCGAGTCGAGCAGAGTTCTAGCTGCGGTCAGTTAGTGCTTGAGCCGAGCCGAGCCGAGCCGAGCCGAGCTGAGGCCAGCTCGACTCGATGTACACCCCTACCTATGCCTCAGCTCGACTCGATGCACACCCCTACCTATGCCCCTCCTCTGTGGCGACATGGGGGCGCATAAAGGAAAGAGAGGGATGGGCTCTCTCTCACTTTTGGCAGAATAGGCCTCCCTACGGTACTTAGGCCTGCAGAGTCTATTAGCTCAGTAGTAGAGCGTGCCCCTGATAATTGCGTCGTTGTGCTTGGTCTATGAGGACTCTTAGTCACATGGATAATTCAATGTGCTCATCGGCACCTGACCTGGAAATGTGGATCCAAAACTTTTGTGACCTCAAAAATCTTTCAATAGTATACGTTCCATCTCCACTGCCTTTTGCAGTGTGGTCCACTTGATATTTGGATCCGTCTTTTTTTTTTCTACTCAAGCCTTAAAACAAGCTCGCCTGTTTGGATATAACACGTACCTTGTGGTCAGATTCATAGAACTTGACATAAACATACCAGCCGGTTCAATGGTGTGTATGTTGTGATCTCCATGACGTCCAATCCCACACGCAGGAGTCCTTGTTCCACTTGTTCATTGGCAGTAGATTGGCTCAGCGGCTATGGTCTTCGGTTGGGAGGATGTTCGATATCCAAGTTATGGTGGCTCTATCCATTGAAACCCGGTTGGAGCAGTGGTGGAGTGGCGCGGCTGCTGTCAGGTCGAGAAATTCAGTGGCCCATATGCTTGCTCCCTGCATAATCTTGTGGGAAATCTGGAGGGCCCGAAATGCGGCTGTTTTCGACGGAAGACTGATCTTCATCTCTACTACCCAGTGCAAAGTCAGATAGTGGATCTCAAACTTGACCTTGTCTGATGGTTGTGCAAGTGCCCATGCGTCGGGCCGCAGGCTACAACAAGGAATCAGTGTTGGTTTGTCGACCGGTAGCAACAATGGCAAGGCATTGTTGGTCAAGTGGATGAGGCCCTCCCCTGGGTGGGTAAAAATCAACGTGGACGGCTCAGCCAGGGGAAATCCTTGAAACTCAGGTGGCGGGAGTGTATGCAAGGGAGAAAAGGGTGAGTTTCTGTTTGCTTTTGCATCGGGCTATGGTGTGGGATCGAACTCATACGCTAAGTTGCGCGCCATCCACGACGGTCTAGCCCTCTGCCTCCAAAAAGGCTTCTTCAGGGCCATTATTGAATCGGACTCGCGGTTAATTGTGGATGTGCTAAATGGGGAATATAAGCCGGGCTAGAAATGGGGCTCCTGGGTATATATATAGGATCGACTAGTTGAAGCGTAGAGGTCAGTTCCTTTTTGTACATACTTTCAGGGAAGGAAATTCCCCTGCGGATTATATGGCTCATTTGGGCAGCGTTTTCCAAGCTTCAGCCTGGTTTGATCAATTTTCGGAGCTTCCTTTACAGCTCAAAGGGCTGCTATTCCTAGATAAGGTTGGGTTGGGCTCAATTAGGATAGCTTAAGAGCCCACTTTTGCAGTTTTTCTTTGTTTTGTGCAGTTTTGTATTTCCTTTGCTTTTCGCCAGGATAGGTTGTCCCAGTGTATTTTTTGTGACGTGGGATGGCCCAAATGTAAATTTGGGCGGATTTGTGAATGGAAAAGTGAAGGTTCTGACAAAAAAAAAAAAAAAAAAAAAAAGAATAAAAAAAAGTATATGTCATTCTCAAGTGGACGACATTATAAGAAACAGTTTGACCATTAAAAACGTTTTGGGGCATAAAAGTTTTGGATCAAGCTGATATATATATATATATATATATTCCTTTATCTAGGTCTTTATGACCTAATCAATATATTGGATGTCAAATAAACAGTACAGTACCCTTAGGAGGATTTTAATGGTGGATATCCAATCATTATTGTTTTCGTGTGGCGTGGTCCACCTAAGATTTATATCCCTATCATTTTTTCTATCAATTCCTAAAATGATCTTTAAAAATGGATGAACGGAATGGATGAAACACATATATAACGGTGGGGCCCACAGAGCACCGACCACTACCTTAAGGGCTGGTGCAGGGGGAGTAGCTAGCCAATTCGTCTCCCTTCTCATTAGTCCACGTCATTACCACATTGCACCCCTGCCTGGACAGTTATCCATCCTGGTAGGGCTTTGTGGGGCCCAAAGTGATGTAAGTTTTTTATACGTGCCGTTCATCATTTTTTACCAAATCATTTTAAGATATGAGAAAAAAAATGAGGTAGGTATAGGGGTGCACATGGGTCGGTTTGGTCCGGTTCTGGGGTGAAACCGGAACCGAACCGTTCCCAACGGTTCTATGATATTTGGAACCGGAACCGGACCGTTGGCACCCTAGAACCGAACCGGAACCGAACCGTTAAAACCGGTTCGGTTCTGGATCGGTTCCACGGTTCTGGGCTTTTTATAATCCAGCCCAATTGCAAGCCCATGTCCATCCATGTTGTGGTCCATTTGATGAATGGTTTAGATATTGTATAAGGTGTACAAAAATACATTTATAAAAATAATTAAATTGTGCATTATAAACCATAAATCATGAGTCAAATATGGAAACAACAAAGGGTTCTTGATTCGGTTCCAAGTTCAGTTCCAGGTTCGGTTCCACGGTTCGGTTCTACGGATTGGATCCATGGTTTTATTCTACGGATCGGTTCACGGTTCGGTTCGGTTCTACATACCCCCAAACCGAGAACTGAACCGATGTAACCGGTTCTTTGATTTTTGGAACCGGAACCGAAACCAGTGCACTCTAGAACCGGACCAAACCGGACCGTTTGGTCGGTTCCGGTCCGGTTCCACGGTTCTACCGGTTAAATATAAGGTCTTAAGTGACCACAAAGTGGGGATTGAAGGTACACCATTAAAATTTTATTGGGAGCTGGAGAAGTTTTGGTTCTACCAGTTAAATGTAAGGTCTTAAGTGACCACAAAGTGGGGATTGAAGGTACACCATTAAAATTTTATTGGGAGCTGGAGAAGTTTTGGATCAACCTGATATTTGTGCTTTCACTTCATACATGTCTACGTGACCTCATTAATAGGTTGGATGGTAAAAAAAACATCATGATGGCCCTTAGAAAGGTTTCAACGGTGGGTGTCATTATCACTGCAGCTTCCTTCGGTGTGGTCACTGGAGCTGTGGATGTGCTTCATTTTTAGGTTTATACATTAAAATGACATGAGAAAAGCAATGCACGGCGTGGATAAAACACTTACATCATGGTGGCCCCCACAGAAGGGGTAGGACGTAATCCACGTCCCAATGACTTCAGCTAATAACGGACGCAGATTTCTTGTGAAAGCCTTTGAGAAACTTCCAACTGTACGACCAGTATATGGCCCACAGCTTTTTAAAGCCCACTTGCTTTTTACCTTCCCAGAATAATCCCCGGCTGTACGGCCCCATTTCTCAGGTCGAAAATGCCCTAGCTTTCCTTCCTGAGCCGGATCGCCTGGTGCTCGAAGAAGAGCGCTTACGCTAATCGAACTCCAAAGTTGTACGAACGGTTCAAAAGATATCAAAGTTACATGGCCCCACAGTTATGTATTTATTATATCCACAACGTTCATCCATATTTCGAGATCATTTCGGAGCAGTATCACCAAATAAATAAATAAATAAATAAATAAAAATCATACCCAAAGATCAACTGAACCACACCACAACGAGCAACGGGAAAATTGATTTTCGACATTCGATCCTCTACTGCCTTTTACGGTGTGGTCCACTTGATAGCTAGATCTGACTTATTTTTTGTCTCAAGCCTTAATTTGAGTTCACCAAATAGATGGACGGTTTGGATATAACACATACATCATAACGGGACCCATAAACAATGAGAGGATTACAACAGGGAAAAAAAACCAGCCTGACCCAGTCAACGGGGTCCAAACCCGGTCGGCCCTAACTCGCTGTCAACTGACCCGGTTGACCCCAATTCGTTGTTCCACCTTTGTACTTTTTTTTTTTTTTTTTTTTACAAGGAGAACTTTTCCTCTCCTATCTTTTCCTCTAATACATATTTATATAAATACGTGTATATAAGCATATAAAATAAATTTCTCTCTTTTTATTCACTTCGTTCTTTACTCATTTAACAAACATATCTCTTAGAGCAGAATGAGTTAGAATGAGTTACTTGACGTACCATATAGGATTTGGGGGTAGGAGATGCTACTTTAGCTAACCAACCTACTTATTTTCCAAGATTCTATCAGGTCGATAGTTGAAAATGCATTTCATTCACTTTGTGGCCAATTTCAATCAGGTCGTGGTCAATTTCGTTCATTTCATTTCACGTTCAATTCCATGCATTTCACGGTCAATTCCCTTCACCTTCATGGTCAATTCGCTTCACTTCACGATCAATTTCATTCATTTCATGGTTAATTCGCTTCACTTCATGGTCAATTCCCTTCACTTCACGGTCAATTCGCTTTACTTCAAGGTCATTTCCATACATTTCATGGGCATTCCCGTCGATTCCGTGCTGATTCACGGTCATTTCTATGCATTTCACGGTCATTCCCGTCGATTCCGTGTTGATTAACGGTCATTTCCACACATTTCACAGTTAATTCCCTTCCCTTCACTTCACGGTCATTTTCACGCATTTCAAGGTCATTTCCATGCATTTCATGGTCATTCCTGGCGATTCCGTGTTGATTCACGGTCATTTCCATGCATTTCACGGTCAATTCGCTTCACTTCACGGTCATTTTCGTGCATTTTACGATCATTCCCGACGATTCCGTGTTGATTCACGGTCATTTCCACGCATTTCACGGTCAATTCGTTTCACTTCACGGTCATTTCCATGCATTTCACGGTCATTCCCCGCGATTCCGTGTTGATTCACGGTCATTTCCATGCATTTCACGGTCAATTCCCTTCACGTCACGGTCAATTCCCTTCAGTTCACAGTCAATTCACTTCACTTCACGGTCATTTCCATGCATTTCACGGTCAATTCCCATCACTTCACGGTCATTTTCATGCATTTCACGATCAATTCGCTTCACTTCATGGTCATTTCCATGCATTTCACGGTCATTCCCGTCGATTCCATGTTGATTCACGGTCATTTCCATGCATTTCACGGTCAATTCCATTCATTTTACGGTCATTAGGAAAACCTTTAGGAAACATTAGAATACCCTATAATAGAATACCCTAATCCCGTTTTGGAACCCCTTAAATAGAGAACCGGAGGAATTAAAGTAACATAAGGAAACTGCGCATAAGCGAAGGAATTAGACTCAAATAAGGAAACTGCGCTACCTCTCCTCTGAACTGAGGAGGAAAACCTCATCAGTTTTCAGCACTGTGGGGCCCACTGTGATGTATGTATTTGATATGCATGCTTCTATTCATTTTGCTAGCTCATTTTAAGGTATTTACCCAAAATCCAAAATGGAGCAGAGCCAATGCTTGGTGGGCCCTTAGGGTTATGGACGTAGATTAGGTGATGTTTTCAGCACCGTGGGGCTCACTGTGATGTATGTATTTGACATGCACGCTTCTATTCATTTTGCCAGCTCATTTGAAGGCATTTACTCAAAATGGAGCAGAGCTAACGCTCGATGAGCCTTAGGGTTACGAACGTAGATTAGGTGATGTTTTCAGCACCACGGGGCCCATTCTGATGTTTGTATTTGATACGCACGCTTCTATTCATTTTGCAAGCTCATTTTAAGGCATTTACCCAAAATGGAGCAGAGCCAACACTCAAGTAGGCCGTACCATAAGAAACTATTGGGAAGATAACACCACTGTTGAAAATTTCCTTGGGCCTACTATAATGTTTACTTACCCTTTAATAAGGGCACATATACCTAGATGAAGGGCAAACACAAATGTCAGCATCAGCCAAAACTTTTGTGGCACCAAGCAAGTTTTCAATGATAGGTGTTCAATCACCGGTATTGCAAGTTTTCGATGATAGGTGTTCAATCACCGGTATTTCCTGTGGTGTGGTACACTTGAGCTGGCGGATCTACTTCTTTTTCGTTTCATGACCTAAAATGAGTTTAGGAAAATAGATGAGCTATATCATATAAAGCACATAAATCATGGTGGCCCACAGTAGAGAACACATCAACACACACACGTATGTGATGTATATGTTTTATCCATGCAGTCCATCCATTTTTCCAGCTTATTTTAGGTAATGAGCCCAAATTTAAAGCATATCTAGTGGTCAAAATTAAAGCATATCCAAAGATCAGGCAAACCACATTAAAGGAAGAAGTGGAATTGAATTCTCATGGTTGAAAACTTACTGGGGCCGCATATGTTTTGGATCAAGCTAACATTTGTCTTTTTTCCTTTCATCCATATGTGTGACCTTATGAAACGGTTGGACGACTGACATAAATTACTACGGGCCCTAAGAATGTTCAATGGTAGATGTCATTACCCCATGTTCCCGTGGCATGGTCTTTTTAAGCTCCTGATGTAATTCAATTTTGCGTTCAGCGCTTAAAATGAGCTGGTAAACTGTACCATTTTGCAGTATGGAATCTAAATCCTAATTACTATAGAATTCATGTGAATCAAAATCTTAAATAGTGTTTGTCACTATGCATATGGATTTCATGCAAATTCAAAATTTTTTGTTGGCACTTCTCTCCATGTGTGATATGCATTTCATTATATTCTTAATAATCGCCCACCGTAAGGTTTATGTAAGATCCACCCTGATCATTAAGTGTGACACTCCATATTAGCCATAAGGCTCAAAACTCAGCTCGGTTCATGATTCAAGTGGACAATATGGTTTCAAACTTAGTTCGATTTGTGATTCAGGTATACAATACAATTGGAAACAAAATACACTAGACATCTCCCGACTGTTTCCCTTTGTATAGCTCACCTAAATCACGAACCATGCTGATTTTTGGGCCTCATGGTTCAAATGGAGTGCCGCATCTAATAATGTGGTGGATTTCACTTAAACATTAAGATGGTTTTGAAACCAACAAAGTCATTTCCATGCAAAGAAGAGAAGTCTAGTAAAAATATTATGGGACATGGCCATCATGATGTTTATGTAAAATCCACCTTGATCACTAAGTGTGTTGCTTAATTTGAATGGTAGGGCATAAATATTAAATTGATCTATGATTCAAGTAGGCCATACGAAGGAAAACAGTAACCTTTATTCTCCAAACTATTTCCTTTCGTGTGGCCCATATGAAATGAGGATGGGTATGCTTTTTTGTATGTACGCTACCTTTTAGCTTTGTATGAAACGGCTGAAGTGGATTTCATATAATTATCACTATAGACCGTTAAAAAAAAAAAAAAAAATCAAGAGTGAATGTCTCTCTCCAACATTTTTCTTGGTATGGGCCGCAAGCAAATTGCAAATTGATTTTTGCAATCTATGGTTAAATTAACGGGACTTACTTATCGACCAAGGTGAATTTCACGTGAATACAATAGTGGAGCTCACCAATTCTTGAAAAGTCTACAGTTAATTTTAATACTTTTGTCATCCATGAAAACGGTGGTGACGTGGTAATGGGATTTGAAAACGGAAATGAGATCTACCTGACCATAGGCCCACTTTGATGTTTGTAAATGTTATAGGAAAATATATTAATTGACCATTAAAAGCTTCTTGTGGGCCACAAAAGCTTTGAATCAAGATGAGCTTTTAAAATAGTTGGACGGTGTGGATTTTATACCCATGCATAAGTGTGAGCCCCACACGATTAAGTGGGAATGGAAATGTCCACCGTTGAAACCTTCATAGATCCTACCAAGATCCTTATATGCGATCCAGACCGTTCATAGTGTTACTATAACTCAAATAAACCGTAGACACAAATATCATCCTCATAAAAAACTTCTGTACCCCTTTCAATATGTATTGTTTCGTGTATTCTGCCCCGCATGAGTCTTGGATTATTATAGTATTTTTATCTCCAAAACTTACCGACGGAGTAGGTTTGTGACGTGAATCTATTGAAAGCGGATTGGCTGGTGTGTACGTGTCCTTCCAAGACGAGCTTCTCGAACTCCTAGATGTACGAACGGTTCAAAGTAGATAAAAGTTATTATATCTACACCAAGGTCATCTCAATTAGATTTAAAAAATTAATTATATCCAAAGCTCGAGTGGACCACACCACATATATCAGTAGTTAAAATGATTCTCATCGTTAAGGCATATTCTAGGAGCCCATCAAACGTTTATTTCCCATCCAATCCATTCATAGGGTAAAACAGACTGCAAATGAAGATTAAAAACAAATATCATATTGATCCAAAACTTTTATGACTCCAAAAATCTTTCAATAGCATACGTTCCATTTCCACTGCCTTTTGCAGTGTGGTCCATTTGATATTTGGATCGTCTTATTTTTCTGCTCAACCCTTGAAACGAACTCGTAAAATGAAAGGGCGGTTTGGATGGACGCGGATTGCGTCCTACCCCCACCCGTAAGGTAATCTATCCGGGCAGGGCTCTATGGGGCCCACCGTGATGTAAGTGTTTTATCCATGGCGTTCAACGATTTTTTTCAAATAAATTTAATATGTAAACCAAAAAATGAGGTAAGTCCAAAGCTTGAGTGGACCACATCAAAAGAACCTGTACTGATATGACACCCACTGTTGAAACCTTCCAAAGGGCCCACGGGATTTTTTATTTTTTATTTTTTTTATTTTTATTATTATTTTTTTTTAACCATAAAACCTATTCATAAGGTCATGTAGAAGTGGATGAAGTGAAAACACAAATATCAGCTTGATCTGAAGCTTCTCGGCTCCCAAGAAGCTTTTAATGGTGGACGTTCAATCCTCACTTTATGGTCCACTCAAGCTTTGAACTTGTGTCATTTTTTGGTTCATATATTAAAATTTTCTTAAAAAATCATTAAACGGTGTAGATAAAACACTTACATCACGGTGGGCCCCACAGAGCCCTGCCCAGACGGTAATCCGTCCGGGCTGGGGTAGGACGCAATCCATATCCGGTTTGGATATAACCCGTGGTGGGATTCATAGAACTTTGAAGTAAACATACCAGCCCGTGTCGTACACTATCCGTCACTTCTCATTAGTCCACGTCATTACCGAAGACTTCAGCTAACAGTATACGCCGGATTTCTCTCCATTTTCATTACTCAACGTCATTATCAATAACTTCAGCTAACAGTATAGGCCGGATTTCTCTCTCCCAAATAGATTTCGAATTGGGTGTTGCACATGGACGAGGATTGCGTCCAACACCCGCCCGGACGGTAATATGTCCGGGCAGGACTCCATGGGGCCACCGTGATGTAAGTATTCTATCCATGTCGTTTATTGCTTTTCTCAAATCATTTTATGATACGATACGGTGTTCAATCGCCACTGCTTCCTGAAATATGGTCCACCTGATAATCGTATCTTTCTGAAATAAGTTCAACGTTTAGCCCTAGGAAAGTTTCAACCGTTGTTTGCACAATCCCCACTGCTTTCTGTGGTGTGATCCATATTAATTTCAGCTTTAGAAGTACTTCATTTTTTGGCTGCTTTCTCTGGTGTGATCCATTTCAGCTTTATATGTACTTCATTTTTTGGCTCATGCTCTAGAATTATCTGGAAAATTTGATGGACGGAGTAGATCTAATATAAAAATCATGGTGGACCAAAAAAAGTTTAAAAGTTGTGTATTAGCAATAAGCTGTGTTGTGTATTTAACAGCAATCTGTTTGATTGAGAGAAATCCGGCGTATCTTAACCACTGGATTCATCATAAATGACGTTTACCAGTGAGAAGCGATGGCACTGGAATTTCTTGTGCGACGCGAGAAAGGAAATACGGAAGATGCGAAAAATAGGAAAAAGGAAGAAGGATGATAGAAATAATTATGCGAAACTTCTTCCTGAAATACTCATAAATATTCTAATGCATTTAGATCCAGTTGATTGTATTCGCGCCGGACGAGTCTGCGTTTCGTGGCGGGCAGCATGGGCGGAGATGGTTGCCCGTAATCTACACCCACCATCGCATCATCTGCCGTTGCTTATCTTTCCACGAAAAAACGAAATACATACTCTCTTCAATCTATCAGACAAGAATGTCTACGGTCTACATCTTCCTCAGGCCTGCGGAGCAAGTTGTTTAGGATCTTTTGATGGATGGCTAATACTGATGGATAAGATGATTGGGTGTTTTCTCTTGAATCTAACATCTAGAGACTCTATCCAGCTCCCCCGTCAGATTGGTTTTTCAAACTCGGCCAGGCATTGTCGCTATGTAGAAATTTTTTGGGAGCAGTGTCTGCTAAAAGATGCTAGGGCCATTTTATCATCTGACCCTACTTCAGGTGATTGTAGGGTTGTGATCATCTGCTCATTGAATGAAAAAATGGCCTTATGTAGAGTGGGAGATCCAGCATGGAGAATCTTGAAAGGAGAACGTGGTCAATATCAATTCATATCTAGTATTACATTCTACAGTGGTCGATTAATTATGTTATGCCGTATGATCAATGGACTAATTAAGATGTATGAGTTGGATCCCAATCTTAAATCCATTAAATGGAAGATGATTCAGCAAGTTGAAGTAGAATATCCTCACAATGTTTCTGAAATCTATCTGGTTGAATCATGTGGGGAGTTGTTAATGGTTTTAAGGTCTTTATATGGATTTTGGCATCCTACTGAATTAATGATGATATCATTCAGAATTTTTAAGATGGAAGGTTTCCGTTGTATCAAGGTAGAAAGCTTGGGTGATCAAATGCTTTTCTTAAGCTACTCAAACTCCAAGTCTGTTTCCGCTAAAGTATTGTCAGGCTTCAAAGGGAATTGTATTTGTTTTACAGATCATATTTTGATGAGAAATAATTATTCAGGTATGATTGACTTGGAGGATGGCATTATCCTACCGTTTTTTATACCGTTTTTTTCAAGCATTCCTACCGGCATTTGCGACCCGTCTCACTATAAGGCGATCTGGGTAACACCATATCCGAAAAAGTAGTTTTTATTTATATATTTACTTTTCATTTAATGATAGTTGTTTTTGCATTCAAATAATTTATTTAAACGAGCGATTTAGTATATTATATTCAATTCTTAATAGCTTGATTTTAAGATTTTGATTAATCAATGTTCTCATAGCATATCATTATGTTATGAAGAAGGATCATGTACATTGAATGTGAGTTCTGTACATATTATTGTGCATGACCCACCATTATATGCCTTTGCCATCTCATCTTAAACTCATCAGCAAAATGTATGAACAGTGAGTAGATCCTGCACAAGAGGAATTATATGATACATGCCACGTATTTGCATCAGTTTTTCAATTATCATATATAATTGTTTGGTAGTTAGGACTATTACGGTGGATGGAGTGCACCAAAAAGAAAAATAAAAAAATGTCACGGAAGATCCCAAGCAATCAAGATTAGGAAACTTTTCAGTTGAATGCCGACCATTATTGTGTTTTTATTCCGAAATACATGTCTTAATGCCACAAATAAAACATCTTAAGATGTTCTATATATCCAGGAGATATCTGATGCATGGTCAATCCATGGTGGGACACAATAGATCAATGGCCTGGATTATCAACCGTGGACATAACCTGATATCTAAATTGATAATGTTTGGATAATCTCAATCAAATCATGAACCATGCTGATTTTTGGGCCTCATGGTTCAAATGGAGTGGGCACATCTAATGATGTGGTGGATTTCACTTAAACATTAAGATGGTTTTGAAACCAACAAAGTCATTTCCATGCAAAGAAGAGAAGTCTAGTAAAAATATTACGGGACATGGCCATCATGATGTTTATGTAAAATCCACCACGATCACCAAGTGTCACTTAATTTGAATGATAGGGCATAAATATTAGATTGATCTATGATTTAAGTAGGCCATACGATGGGTATGCCTTTTGTATGTACGCTTACCTTTTAGCTTTGTATGAAACGGTTGGAGTGAATTTCATTTAATTATCACGATGGACCCTTAAAAAAAAAAAAATCAAGAGCGAGTGTCTCTCTCCAATATTTTTCTTGGTATGCCCCGCATATTGATTTTTGCATTCCATGGTTAAATTACGGGACTTACTTATCGACCAAGGTGAATTTCACGTGAATACGATAATGGAGCTCACCAATTCTTGAAAAGCCTACAGTTAATTTTAATACTTTTGTCATCCATTTAAATGTGGTGACGTGGTAATGGGATTTGAAAACGGAAATGAGATCTACCTGACCATGGCCCACTTTGATGCTTGTGAATGTTATAGGAAAATATATTAATTGACCATTAAAAGCTTCTTGTGGGCCACAAAAGCTTTGAATCAAGATGAGCTTTTAAAATAGTTGGACGGTGTCGATTTTATACACATGCATCATTGTGAGCCCCACAGTCGGGGTCCAACAGACGATTAAGTGGGAATGGAAATGTCCACCATTGAAACCTTCATAGAGCCTACCACGATCCTTATATGCTATCCAAACCGTTCATAGTGATACTATAACTCAGGTAAACCATAGACACAAATATCATCCTCATAGAAAACTTTTGTACCCCCTTTCAATGGTGGGTGTTCATTCTCTATAGTTTCGTGTGTTCTGGCCCGCATGAGTCTTGGATTATTGTAATATTTTTATCTCCAAAACTTATGGACGGAGTAGATTTGTGCCGTGAATCTATTGAAAGCGTATTGGCTGGTGTGTATGTGTCCTTCCAAGACGAGCTCCTCGAACTCCTAGCTGTACGAACGGTTCAAAGTAGATAAAAGTTATCACCAAGGTCATTTTTATTAAATCTAAAAAATAATTATATCCAAAGCTCGAGTGGAACACACCACAAATACCAGTAGTTAAAATGATTCTCATCGTTAAAGCATATTGCTGGAGCTCATCAAACGTTTATTTTCCATCCAATCGTTCATAGGGCAAACAGCAGTGAAGATTCAAATATCATATTGATCCAAAACTTTTATGACTCCAAAATCTTTCAAAACAACGATTTCAATTTGCAGTGTGGTCCATAGAACAGCATAGTTCATAACAGTGAAAAATGTTTGATAAACAAACTTTATATCATGCTATTATGCATAAACGTTCATTACTGCGTGTTGTCCGTTGTCCATTGGTATTTGGATCGTCTTATATTTTCTGCTAAACCCTTGAAACGAACTCGCAAAATGAAGGGCGGTTTGGATGGACGTGGATTGCGTCCTACCCTGCCCGGATGGTAATCTGTCCGGGTAGGGCTCTGTGGGGCCCACCGTGATGTAAGTGTTTTATCCACGCTGTTCAACGATTTTTTAAGATAATTTAAGTATGTAAACCAAAAAATGAGGCAGGTCCAAGGCTTAAGTCGACCACACCAAAGGAACTTGTACTGATATGACACTGTTGAAACCTTTTTTAGGGCCAACGTGATGTCTTTTTTTTTTAATTTTATACCATAAAACCTATTCATAATGTCATGTAGACGTTGATGAAGTGAAAACACAAATATCAGCTTGATCCGAAACTTCTTTTGCTCCCAATAAGCTTTTAATGGTGGAACTTCAATCCCCACTTTGTGGTCCACTCAAGCCTTGGACATGAGCCATTTTTGGTTCACATATTAAAATTTTATGAAAAATTGTGAAACGGCGTGGATAAAACAGTTACATCACGGTGGGCTCCACAGAGCCCTACCTGTCCCGGCAGGGGTAGGACGCAATCCATGTCCGGTTTGGATATAACACGTGGTGGGATTCATAGAACTTTGAAGTTAACACACCAGCCAGCTAACATTATGGGCCGAATTTCTCTCTCCCAAATAGATTGCGGATTGCGTCCAACACCTACCTGGACTGTAATACGTCCGGGCAGGGCTCTATGGGCTACCATGATGTAAGTATTTTATCCATGCTGTTTATTGCTTTTCTCAAATCATTTTATGATAAGACACTGTGTTCAATCGCCACTGCTTCCTGAAACATGGTGCACCTGATAATCGTATCTTCTTAATTTTTTATTATCATACTTTAAAATTATCAGAAAAAATGGACCACGCCACTGAAGACAGTGTAATTTATGTGGGTCTCAATATGATGTATTTATTTAGATCCACAGGTCTATTCATATTTTTAAATAATTATATATTATTAAAAAAATAATACAGATCCAAATCTAAAGTTGGCCACGCCACTGAAGACGGTGCGAATTGATGCTACGGTTGAAAACTTATTTAAGTCATGTAAAGAAGGCTCTAATTAGGCAGATATTTTAATTTTAACCCTACACAGGTATGTGTGAACTTTTGAACAGGTCTGATAGAAAATAAGTTTAACGTTTAGCCCTAGGAAAGTTTCAACCGTTGTTTGCTCAATCCCCACTGCTTTCTGTGGTGTGATCCATTTTCAGCTTTAGATGTACTTCATTTTTTGGCCCATTTTCAGCTTTAGATGTACTTCATTTTCAGCTTCAGTTGGCGGGCCCGGTCAGTGATATTAAATGAGGAACATTGAATGAGGTGCTGACAGGATAATGGGGCCGGCCAACTGATCAGTAGCTCTGGGGTGGTTATGGGACCGGGCCCCATTAATATGATTCATATAGATAAGTGGGTCAGTGATATGAGCTCCTCGGGCTTCAACTACTTGCATGATTGGGAAGCTTAAGAAAATTGGGAATAGAACAAGTGGTCGATCTAGATATCTTGTCTTAGTTTCAAGATTACCATGTTTTGTATTAGTCATGGAAACTATTTTATTTCTTTATTTATGGCACACAAGTTGTTGATTCTACATTGTTTGTGGGCATAAATTTCTAATTTCTTAATTGGATGTTTTGGGCCCATGGGTGGTTTTATCACAAAATTTTCGAAGATAGGATTCTCAAACCAAATTCCATGAAGTTGGTGATGATTAAATATACTGGAGATATTAGTTAGACTGTTCATTTTCCTGGACAGAATTTTATGCCATTGAATGAATTGTGATTCATCAAGCAGTAAAATCCAGAATTGTTATGGGTTCAGCTTCCAATGCTAGATATTTATTTAAGTAATATGGTTTCAAACGAATAATGAGAACATATCATTTTATTAAAACAATGGGAATTTAATTAATGGTGCATAATTTCCTTCTTATAACATTATAGATTTTCCACTTCTTCCTAGAAAAGCTAATCATATAGCCAACAATTTGGGAAATATGAGGGGGCCCTAAGAGCTTTTCATTGAGGAAATCTCTGCCCCCTTTGTAATGATTTTGCATTTTGTGAAGTCGTAAGTAAATCTCTGCCCCCTTTGCCCCCTTTGTTAAATTTTGATGGTAGGAGTGATTATTCAGGACACTTCTATCTGTAAGTAAATCTGAATAATCCTGAAAATGTCCTATTAGTCTACATGTATACAGGCAATTCAAAAACAACATCCAATGTACTTCATTTAAAAATCTGGTATCTGAACCATTCATTCAGTGGGTCCATTGCAGATCACAAAAAATAGCCTTGAAAAAAAAGGATTTTAAATGGAGGAAAAATCAGCATCCAATGTTCCTCATTTAATAATCTGCATTAGAACAAAAAAAGAAGAAGAAGAAGAAGATATACCGCAGGCATTGGAGGCAGATCATAAATAATCTGTAAAAAAATAAAAATAAAAAAAAAAATTAAAATACCTTTGATGTGGGGTGGATCTTCGATGGATGAACTCGGCTGCCCGGTGGAAAATGTGCGAGAGGGATTGTGAGAAATTGGGGAAATAGGGCCTCCGATCTTCGGAAGAAAAAACCCCTCTTTTTCTTCCGTTTTGATGAAATCCATCTCGAAAAGGAAAGTTTTTGAAATTAGAAACGAGGGGAGGAGAAATCTCTGCAAAATCATCGCAAACCGGAAATGGAAACTGCCGTTCGTGGTGCCATTGCCGTTAGGGAAGACTGGAGAGATTTTCTGCCGTTTCTGTTGCCGTTAGGGAAGACGGCAGAGGGATTTTTTTTTTTTTTTTTTTTTAATACGAAACGGAAAGGGATTTGCTAACCTACGTGGCAGCCGCGGTGACGTGGACCAATGAGATTGCGGGAGGCAGAGACTCTCTGCCTCCCGGAGGCAGAGGATCCGGACTCGTATGGAAAACCTTCTAAATCCGTTTTGTAATTTTATATTTTAAATGTTAAACGAGTGCAATCTATCTAAATCCGGCGTATCTTAACCACCGGATTCATCATAAATCCGTTGCTTATCTTTCCACAAAAAAACGAAATACATACTCTCTTCAATCTATCAGACAAGAATGTCTACGGTGGTTTCTTGCAAGCGAAGTAGCAAGAAGAAGAGTCGTCCCTAGTTTCGTCCTCAGCCTCGGCTGCTGCTGCTGCTCCGGATTGAAAATTCACGCTCCGTTCCGTTATCTTTTACAGTGAACTGTCATGGGCGTGTCTGAGACCCGCTTCGTCCAGGAGCTAGTCCTCTACGCGGCGAGCGCCGCTCTCAGCTGTCTCGTCCTGTTCGCCGGGCTCCGCTATTTGGACCCGAACCGGGCCGCCTCCAAGAAAGCCCAAGAGCAGAAGAAGGAAATCGCCAGGCGTTTGGGCCGGCCCTTGATCCAAACCAATCCCTACGAGGATGTTATAGCATGTGATGTTATAAATCCTGACCATATTGATGTGGAGTTGGAGTCTATTGGAGGATTGGAAAAGGTTAAGCAGGCATTATACGAACTTGTGATCCTTCCATTGCGGAGACCTGAATTGTTTGCACATGGGAAGCTTCTTAGTCCACAGAAAGGAGTACTGCTGTATGGACCACCTGGAACTGGAAAAAGTATGCTTGCCAAGGCCATAGCAAAAGAGTCCAGTGCTGTTTTTATCAATGTCAGGATATCTAATCTGATGAGCAAATGGTTTGGTGATGCACAAAAACTTGTGGCTGCTGTATTCAGTTTGGCTTATAAACGCCAGCCTGCTATTATATTTATTGATGAGGTTGACAGTTTTTTGGGGCAACGCCGCACTACAGACCATGAAATCTTGACTAACATGAAAACCGAGTTCATGGCTTTGTGGGATGGTTTTACCACTGACCAGAATGCTCGGGTGATGGTTCTGGCAGCAACCAACCGTCCACAAGAACTTGATGAAGCAATACTCAGGCGTCTTCCCCAGGCCTTTGAAATTGGGGTACCTGACTGCAGCGAGAGAGCCAAGATACTGAAAGTCATATTGAAGGGTGAGAAAGTTGAAGAGAACATTGACTATGATCGCATCGCCAGCTTATGTGAGGGCTATACTGGTTCAGATCTGCTCCAACTCTGCAAGCAAGCAGCCTACTTTCCTCTCAGAGACCTGCTGCGTGATGAAAGGAACGGTCAAGCATCTCATGGGCCAAGGACGCTGACACAGTCAGACCTGGAGAAGGCTCTATCGACATCAAGAATGGCGAGAGCTGCTGTTGTAAGTCCCAACCAAACCTGTTACTACTCTCAAGGACATTAAACGGAGGAGGAAGCTTCTAGCGTCCAGGACGTTTTCCCCATGTGGCTGTTCAGCTTCTCCAAGCAGCTATTTAATATTTACTTTGATATTTGTAATAGTAGTTAATTCTATGCCCTTTTAGTGTATTTTAAATGGGTATTTGTGTCTTTTCACCTTGATGGAAAAGTCTATATAAGGGAGCTCATGTAATCCGTTTGGAAATAAGTCAGCAAGCTTGTAAGCTACATTAAAAATACAAAGTTTCTCTTCTCTTCTACGTGTCCAGTGAGCTCAAACCCAAGGCTTTGTAAAGCCAAGTAAACTCTGGCTAATATAGCCAACAAACTGGTATCAGAGCACAGGTTTTTCTCATACCGGGAAGTTTTTCCAGCAGTTTTTCAGCGAAGTACAGATTTTTCTGAAAAAAAAAATCTGTTTAAGAAAAGTTTCTGTTTCCTGGTTGGAGATTGTCAGCAATTTTTTTTTTTTTTTCAAGAAAAAAATTCAGATTGGAGGGCCGAAGCTTTTGCTGTTTGAAGCTGCCGGCAAATTGTTCCAAGCAAAAAAAATCCGTTAAAAAAATCTGTTTTCTTTCCAAGCAAAATTTTGAAAATCTGTTTGAAAAAAAATCTGGCTGAAGAAAAATCTATTTAAAAAATTCACATTGCAGATTTCAGTTTTTTTTTCTACAAGAGTTTCCAGCATTTTTTCAGCCAAGTCCAGATTTTTCTGAAAAAAATCTGTTGCAAAGCCAAGTTTTTGAGTTCCCTGTTAAAGTTGCCAGCGGTGTTTTTTTTATTTTTCCCAGCCAAAAAAGAAAAAGTTATTTCAGTAGTTTTTTTTTTTTTTTTTTTTTTTTTTTTTTTTTTTGCAGCCGAGAAAAGTCAAATTCCAACAGTTTTGTTTTTCAGTGAAAAAAAAAAATTGTAAAAAAAAAATTCAGATTTCAACAGTTTTTTTTTTTTTTTTCCTGCAAATCTGTTTTCTATTTCATCTCTCTTTCTCTTCATTTTAAAAAAAAATCAGTTCATCCTTCCTTAAAAATAAAAATGGCTAGCAAAATCCAGCCGCAGGTTCCTAAGTTGTCAAAGGACAACTATGAAATGTGGTGCATCCAAATGAAGGCGTTGTTCGGGTCGCAAGAATTATGGGAGATCGTCACTGATGGGTATGTGGAACCCACTATGGAGGAAGAAGCCGCCTTCACCAACGAAAGAAAGACGGCTCTAAAAATCAAAGAAGAAAAAGATAACAAGGCGTTGTTCCTCCTCTATCAAGGGTTGGATGAATCAACCTTTGAAAAGATTGCCGAAGCGACATCAAGCAAGCAAGCTTGGGATACTCTTGGCACCATCTTCAAGGGTATTGATCGAGTGAAGCGGGTTCGCCTTCAAACACTAAGAGCCAAGTTTGAAGCAGTGCACATGAAGGAAGGTGAGAGTATCTCTGACTACTTCTCACGTCTAATTGTTATTATTAACAATTTAAAAAGAAATGGTGAAAAAGTTGAAGACATACGTGTCATTGAAAAGGCACTGCGATCTCTCACAACCAAGTTTGAGCATGTGGTTGTGGCGATCGAAGAATCAAAAGACCTTGAAAAAATGTCCATTGAAGAACTGATGGGATCATTGCAAGTGCATGAGCAACGAATGCAAAAGAATGCTGGTTAACGCTTGAACATGCCTTAGAGTCTAAGTTGACTCTAAATGAATAAAAGAATGGCCATACACAACGAGGCGTCGTGACACTACCAATCGTGCAAGAGGTAGAGGCGTGGATATCATCCAAGCCATCACAAAATCAACAAAAGTTTACCAATTTCCGTGGAAGAGGAAATGGTAGAGGCCGATTCACACGTGGTCGGGGAAACATAAAGAATATTCAATGCCACAATTGCAAGAAATTCGGCCATATGCCTCTGAGTGTTGGAGCAAAGTGGATCAAGATGAACGATCCAACTTTGTTGAAACATCACACCATGAACAAGAAGTCTCTACACTCCTCTTCGCACAAGAAAAGGCATGTGAACGGCCAAATGTGTGGTATCTCGACACGGGTGCAAGCAACCACATGAGTGGTAACAAAGAACTATTCGTGGAACTCACAGAAGGAGTTCGTGGCGACGTGAGTTTGGCGACTCATCAAGGTACCCGTGATAGGTAAAGGAAAAGTTAAAATCTATCAGAAGAATGGTGAGCCAAATTACATCTCTAATGTGTATTACGTACCAAATAAAAAATAACATCCTCAGTATCGGCCAACTCCTGAGAAGGGGTATGTCATACACATGGAGAACTGCTCACTCTCTATAAGAGATGCTCACAAGAGACTTGTGGCTCAAGTCCAAATGGCAAAGAATCGCATGTTTCCGCTCCATATTAACACAAAGGCTGAGAAGTGTTTTATGGACTCGTGAAGAATGATTCATGGAGATGGCATCTTCGCTTTGGGCATCTCCATTTCAGTGGCCTGAAACTTTTATCCTCATCAAGCATGGTGCATGACTTGCCGGCTATTGAAGCTCCAGAACGTGTGTGTGAGGCGTGCACACTCGGCAAGCAACAAAGGAACTCTTTCCAAGTGGAGTGTCCAAAAGAGCAAAGGAACCACTTCAGTTGGTTCACACTGATATTTGTGGACCACTTGAAAACCTCCCTCTTGGAGGTAATAAATATTTTATTACCATCATTGATGATTACAGCAGAAGAATTTGGGTGTATTGCATCAAAGAAAAATCTTCCACTTTCACTATCTTTAAAATGTTCAAAGCTCGTGTTGAAGTTGAAAGTGGACACAAAATTAAAATACTCAGATCTGACAGAGGTGAAGAGTACACCTCAAATGCATTCCGAGATTTTTGCAGGGAACATGGCATTAAGCAACAACACACTGCAGCCTACACGCCACAGCAGAATGGCATTGCAGAACGAAAGAACCGCACCATCCTCGACATGACGAGGACCATGCTGAAGGAGAAAGGTCTGCCAAAGAGCTTCTGGGCAGAGGCAGTTGCATGTACTGCCTACCTGCTCAATCGGTGTCCAACCAAGAGCGTCAGAAACTTGACACCACAGGAGGCATGGAGCGGCTAGGCGGACCTAAGGATCTTTGGGTGTGTCGCCTACGCTCAAGTTCCAGAAGCAAGAAGAAGGAAACTTGATGATCGTGACGAAAAATGCATCTTCATCGGCTACAGTGAAGCATCTAAAGCCTACAAACTCTACAATCCACTAACCAACAAAGTAGTGGTGAGTAGAGATGTGGTCTTTAGTGAAGAAGCTTGGAAATGGAACGATAAAGAATCGACCAAAGATATTCTAGTCGAAACAGAAGAACATGAAGAAAGGCATGACCGTCAAGAGCAAATGCCCATAACACCTTCTTCGCCGCCGCATCATCAGTTCACAGAAGTCCAGGAGTACATTCCATCACTCCTGAAAGCACTCCATCAAGTCAAAATTCGACCAGCTCGTCCTCACCCATGGCACCCATAAAAATGAAAATTAAGCTTGAACGACATCTATGAGAAACTGAAGAAGTCAATCTTTTCTGCCTATATGCAGATCATGAGCCTCTAACATTTCAGGAGGCCATAAAAGAAGAATGTTGGAGAATTGCTATGAAAGAAGAAATTCATGCCATTGAGAAAATGACACATGGGAGTTGACTACGCTTCCTAATAGTCAGAAAACTATTGGTGTCAAATGGGTCTATAAGATCAAGAGAAATGCTGATGGTGAGATCGATCGTTACAAGGCAAGGCTCGTAGCAAAGGGCTATAAACAGAAGTACGGGGTGGACTATGAAGAAGTCTTCGCTCCTGTTGCTCGCCTTGACACTGTGAAGATGATTATCTCCCTTGCAGCCCATCACAGTTGGATGATCTACCAACTGGATGTGAAATCTGCATTCCTGAATGGAATTCTTGAAGAAGAGGTCTATGTTGACCAACCTGAAGGCTTTGTTATGCAAGGGAGGAACGCAAGGGGTATCGACAAAGAAAGCCCTCTATGGGTTGAAGCAAGCTCCACGTGCTTGGAATGCGCGCATCGACAACTATCTTCAAGAGAACGGCTTCGCCCAATGTCCATATGAGCATGCAGTTTACATCAAGAAGAATGCTCATGGCGATATGCTTATAGCATGCCTGTATGTTGATGATTTGTTGTTTACAGGAACAGTCGACCGATGTTTGATGAATTCAAGAAGGCTATGTGTAAGGAGTTCGAGATGACCGACGGAGGTCTCATGTCCTTTTTTCTGGGCATTGAAGTGAAGCAACAACATGGTGGCATTATATATCTCAGAAGAAGTATGCCAAGGAATTGCTTGAAAAGTTCAAGATGGCCAATTGCAATGCCGTAAATACGCCTGTAGCAACGGGCTTAAAACTAACAAAAGACGGAGAAGGAAGAAGCGTCGACTCAACTATGTTCAAGAGTCTGATGGGAAGCCTAAGGTACCTCACAATCACAAGGCCAGATATCGTCTACAGTGTTGGGCTTCTAAGTAGGTACATGGAAGCATCAAAAGAATCACATTGGCTAGCCGCAAAAAGAATCCTTAGGTACGTCAAAGGAACAATGGAATTCGGTCTTTCTATCCATACAAATGATGATGAAGCAATGCTATATGGATACTCAGACAGTGATTGGGGAGGTGACCAAGATGAAAGAAAAAGCACCACTGGCTATGTATTCTATCTCGGAACAACTGCTTTCACATGAAATTCGACGAAGAAGAGAGTGTGGTCGCCCTGTCCACATGTGAAGCAAAGAAAGATGGCACTATAAAGAATCCACAATACGGAAATGTAAAGCAATCTCAAAATTCTAGTATTGAGAGGTAGATGTAAATGTTGTTCTAAGGACAACCTTGCACCATAAAAACTAAGGGTTTGTGGCAGGACAATCTTACTAGAACGGTTTGTGTATCAAAAACTCAAACTGAAGAGGAATAAAAAGGAAATAGCTAGAAAGGAAATATAAGCTATTACAACATTCCCCACAATCCTTGAAATATAAAAGATTACAACATTCACATCCACAAATACATCCCACAAACTTGAATGATAAAAGATATAGAAAATAAATCACACATCCACAAAACACAAAGAATTATAGTGGTTCACCTGTGTGTACACCAACTGTTAAACAATAGCCACACAACTACTCCACTCCTAATATCCTCACATAGTGGATATTAGTGCTCACTATGAAAATAGGTTTTTTCAGTTTCACATAAAACCCTCACAATTGTGTCTTTTAAGTGGGCTTACATAATTCAAAAAACCCCACGCTCTGAGTTTTCTAGATCACCTCAGACAAACCAAAACAGAGATTTTTCTAGCACAATCTCAAAAACCAAAACAAAGGAATTTACAAAAACTGTAAAATACCTGGATATTCTCCTTGATGCAGCCCGGAAGAACCAAGTCGGAGTAGAAGTTCGACTATAGAAGTTCAATGTCCAAACTCACTTATGAAATGGTTCTAAGTTCTAAATTGATTTTAAATTAAATCAAGTTGGGCTAGCTTTATTTGATTTTGATTCCAAGAAGTGGGAATACTACAATCCCTCTTTCAGATCAGATTGGAATACAGAATACAAAATCAAATATAAAAAGCTAATAAAAGATAATATTAAATATGCACAATATAGCTTAAGAAGTTTATAAACTTATCTCTCAGAGTGATGTCTTGATTATACTTGAATTGGATACCATATTCGAAAAATCGTGCTCTATTTATAAGTGAAGAAATCACGTTCACGAGTACTGGTCCTGTGGACACTATGACTGGTCGTAGGACCAACTTATTTTTGAAATTTTAAGCGTGATCGGATAAAGTCATTCCACGACTGGTCGTAGGCCCTCCACGACTGGTTGTGACCTGTCCATAACTGGTCGTGTGAAACCTGAAATAGTTGCTCAACTTTGAGTCGTGACTGCAGGATTGGTCGGGAATGAGTCGAGCACTGTTCAGACAACCAGTCAAGCAGTTTCCAGAACTAGTCGTGGCTTACCCACAAAATTTTGAAAATTTGCAACAACCTTAGGACTGGTCGCGGAATTTCTTGGACTAGTTAAGCCAGTGCTAGGACTAGTCGAATAGGGTCCAGCACTAGTCAAAGAACAGACCAAACACTTATAAAGTAATTTAATTTGAATTATGTATTCAAAATGACCCACCCTAAAGTCAATCTAAGGTCTTTCATACCTTAAACAAGAAGTATGAACATTGAACCTTCTTTTCTTCAGATGATAGATAATCTTTGAAGTTCATGAAGCTTGAGATCTCGACACATGATGGAGCTTGAGCTTGAGATCTTTTGAAGCTTGAATTTGTAGTACTTGAGTTGTACTTCACCTTGAGTCTTGAGTATGAACAGTTAACTTATCTTTCGATGTCACTTTGAAACATTGAACTTTGAAGCTTAAAGGAGTGAATAATGTACTTGATCTTGTATTTCTTGAAGTAGATCTTTGTTCTTGACTTGAAGCATTGTCCTTGTACATGTGATGCATTGCCTTGAACAGATATATCAATGTGCTACACAAGACACGATTGTGGTTTTGACACTACACAAAATTTGACAATCAAAGGAGCAAGAACCCATAACACTTACAATTGGGGCGCATATACATCAAGTGGGGCGCATCAATGGGCCGTATCACATAGGCCTCTACCAGATGGACAGCTAGTATATACAATGCATGTATCATGGTGGACTCCATCGCTAATGGCTAGCAAGAACGAAACACATACATCATACGGCCTCATGGCCTGGTGTAATATTACAACATATACCTCGAGATGGGGCTCACAGGCACCATCCAGATGGATGGTGTGCAAGTAAAATACATACATCATGGTGCCATTCCACAGCACTGCATAGTCCAGATTGACGATGCAAATATAGAATATATATATATATATATATATATATATATATATATATATTATATATATTATATATATAATATATTATATATAAATATATTATATATCAAGGTGGGTTTCCATGCACATGGCCCACCAGAGGGTTGCATCTGCCTTGGTTTGGAATGGCGTGGATGCACCACACGTGCCCAATAGGTGGGGTCATGATTTGGATAGTGTAGGCTAGAGCATGCATCATGCATGGGACCCACAGAACTGGTAAATGTCAACTACAGCAGCTAATTGTTGTATGAGGTATCCCAGTCAATTCGCATCCACCATCCATGGATTGGACGGTGCGGATGCAACACATGATATCAAGGTGGGACAAGCAGATGGACGGCGTGGACATAAAATACATACATCATGGTGGAGTCCACATCACATCCGAACACGTCCAGCACCGTCCAGATCATCTGGATGGTGTGGATGAAACAAATACATCGCGGTGGGGCAGCACAGCACCGTCCAAATATGTCCAGCACCGTCCAAATATTATGTACGGTATGGATTAAACAGATACTTCATGGTGGTGTCCCACCGTCCAAATGATGGACAGCTGGTTAAAACAAATACATCACACGTGGGCTCCACATGCTGGACAACATGTGTGTACAACACACACGTCAAGGTGGGGCCTAGCAGATGGAAGGCGTGGACATACAATACATACATCAACGATGGGTTACCACTGTCCACGTGGCCCACTAGATTTGGACCTGCCTCGTATTAGGCTCATACCTAAAAATAATATATCCAAATTGGATGGACGTTGTGGATACAACACATACCCCACACGTGGGGTTCTTTTAAATTGTATGCGGAATTGCAAAGGACCATGCTATGCATAGAGTATAGAGATCAATTACTTGAATAAACGACATATCTGATTGGGATGCCATCACCATAGGAGATAGCCAGAATCTTCCTCACCTCACACCCTTGGATTTTTTGTTTTATCAAAAATAACAGAATGTGAGCGATTTATATTCCTTCGCTCATATTCCTATAACAGAAGACATCAGGATCTATAGCCTATGTGATAATAACAGAAGCTTTTATTGTTTGTATAGCATCGGGATATAACAGAAGCTTCTATTGTTTGTAGGTTTGGGTATCCAACCCTATTTATGTAGCTTAGAGGGTTGAGGAGTTTGAAAGCCATCCAAACTCCTCTCCCTAAGGCTCAACACAAATTTAGTAATCACAATTCAACTAGAACTCTATGTGTGTGATACAGTTGTAGCGCACCACCCCTTACACGATTTTAGATGCATCACATTTTTGTAGGGTCCACTGGTATTTTTAATCACATTATCTAACTCTTAGGGCAATCCAGACCATTGATCAATAAGGCCCACCTTAAAGAATTCTTACATTTTCCCACTTGGGCCACATTGATTAATGTCAATGATTAATCTTTGAAAATATTTTGAAAACATGTTTTAATTTTGAAGAAACATCCAAATGATTAACCAATGCAATTTTTGGATAATACGAGCAACGATTTTATAATCTGGTCCATCAAGGCCACTAATATCGGATCGCGATAGTCATCACAACATTTAATTTACACGAAGTAAGACTAAGCGCGGTCATAAATACTATCAGTCTTAATAACATAGGTCAAGAACTAAGAAGTGTGGTATAACGATTACATATGTAGTGTCTATAGGAGCTTTCAAAGGTCTCCAACAAGACATGTCTTTAGTTCTGCTTACTCATAACAAATTGTGCATATATAGAAAGACAGAAATTAACTTTATATCAAAATCATCAAAACTTTATTAAATGAGATCTCTTCAATGTCTATGAAAATAAGACACGCTCTCTGTGGGATTAACGACTCCTATGAATGTTACGTGCTCCTGAAATGAGGCAGATCCTAAGGTTCAAGTGGACCAAAGTCTGGAATTAACGCTTATCGTTGAAAACTTTTTAGGGGCCACAAAAGTTTTGAATCAAGCTAATATTTGTGTTTTCCCTTCATCCTGGTATATGTGACCTTATGAACGGTTGGATAGAAAATAAACACTTGTGGTGTCATTATCATTATTGCTTCTTATGGTATGGTCCACTTGAGCCTTGCATCCACCTCATTTTTTTGGGATTATGCCCTAAAATGATATGGCAAAATGGACAGATGGTGTGAAAAAACCCATATATCATGGTGGGCCCCTGCCTATGCTGACTTAGGATGGGCATCCCATCTGGTAAGGCTGACTTATCATTTGTGACCGTTCAGCTAGTTATTTCTAATGCAGATGGAGAAATGATTTAAAATTCGCAAGGATTGGATGATACTATCCATCTGCTCAATGGCCCTCAAATCAATTGTAGAAAATTAAAATATTTATCTATCATATAATATTCAATGGTTAAATTGTAAGAAAATTGATGGACATGATTTTTAAATAGATGAAATTCTTTAAAAGGTTATGTTCTATCAAGACCAGAAAGATGGACCTAATCGACCCATCAACTTACCACGTGTCCCATGAAGAGATTGCTCTAACATATTCCCATGTTGATCATCCAGACCGTTCATCTAAAAAGCCTCATAGTATATGGCTCACACGGAAAAATGGATCAGGTACTTTTAAGTTTGTGTAATGAGTGAGAACTATTACTCATGGACCATCTTTGAATGGTCCAGATCATTGGAAGGTATGAGCAGATGGGTTCATGAGTGCAGTAGATGGTGCAGTGGAGATGGAAATATATAGTAGATCCATCATTTCCATATAATTCTCATTTTGCGGATTGAATATAATAAGAAAACCACATCAATTAAATGATCATATTGGTCAGGTCAGCGGCATTCAAATGGACAACAATAAAAACATTTACCAATGCCACTATTGAATGAAATTGCACAACCCTTCAAATCAAGATTGATTCCTATCAAATTCCAAAGCCACTACTCATTTTATTCTAACTCTTATAGGGACATGTTCTTACATCAAAATACTCAACAATATGGTGATATATTTATACAAAACCTTTATCGTGAGCACACACAATGGAACAATGGACAATCAAGTGAAATCCAATCCATTAACTAATCAAATATATGGACAACATCGTTGTGGTAAAATTCGTAATACTAGAGGAATCATTACCACTTTCAATTCATTTGTCATTCTGAACATTAATAAGTTACAATTAGATGCTTCTACCGCTTGAATTAGATGAGCATATCCTAATTAAGGGGTGAGATCATGAATTTACAAATATTAAACAATTAATAATCTGAATTTTATAAGAGAATTTTTAAATATCATAATAATTCATTTATGTTATCAAATTTTTTACATAAGTTGTATTGTCTTAATTTTTTATAATAAAGTTGTCATATACCAATATAATAAACAAATAACTTCCATCCAAACGAAACACTCATCATACACCTTGTGTTTCAGACCTACTTTTCCTCACATTTTTTTTTATTACTTTTTAGAATACATTTGAAATCTATAAATAGGTAATAGAAACAAGACTTTAAAAAACATAAACATGAACTAAGAAGTTCTTTTAAAGAGATGAGTTTGATGATTCATTTTCTTTTATTTTTATCTTCTCATTTAAAAGTATTTCTCTAATTCATTTTCTACTACTAATTTATTTTTATATAAAATTACATTGTATTAATTTTAAAATAAATAAACATAATATTATTTATTTAGAATTCTTTTATCACCATTTTTTAAATAGCTTAATTTTTATATATTTGTATTTATTTGTATGAGATGTAGATCAAAATATTTATATATTATTGGGATATTGGGGTAAATTAAAAAAGGTAACATGTTAATTCTTCAAATGTTATTTTAATTCAATTTTTATAAGTTATTTCATATTTTATAAATTATTTAATTAGAGTTGTTTTCTCACATAAATGTATTTTATTAGTATAAAATACTGAAAATAAAATAAATATTTTGATCACATGATAAGAAATTTAAACAATTATGTCGAAATAAAGTTATATTTATTGAATGCAAGACTATGACAATTCTCTTATTAACCCGAATATCAATAATGGATAGGTTACCACTTTTTTTCCAATGGCATAAATGAGAAAGGAACAAATAAACTTGGTGATGTTTTGATTAATGATTTTTTACCATCCATTCTATGGTATATTGAGAAGGGCCCAATGCACAATTTGGCTTGCCACATATGATATTTCACAATTATTGTGAAATGATGGTGACTCATTCTCATCATGTAGCACTCATGTACAACTCCTAGACCATGCAATTTGTGTGTCGCAATGTGGATGGAGCATATCTTTAACATCACATTAATTAACCAATTGATATCCTTTGAATAGATGACTATCAAATGGATGGTTAAAATCTTATTTTTCACTCAAAATTGTTTACAATACATTATATATAATTTTAAAAACATTAAAAGATGATTATTGAAAATTACTTTATTTTTTTTATTTGGAATCTCAATCTCCTTGCAAAGTTAGACTAATGATGAATGGTTTTTTTTTTTTTTTTTTTTTTTTTTTTTTTTTAAAGTATGGCAGGTGAAATCTTCATTCCACCACCTTGCGACCTAGGTTGCTCCTCACACACCATGAATACCAGCCAATTGAAATTGACGGGGTTAAATTAATTTATGATAAAGGAATCCAAGATATTTCCCTGTCATTTTTCCACAATTCGTAGAGAAGGGCCTATTTAATAATGTGGGGATTTGTTACTGTTTGTAAGTATATACGGCGAATATAAGCTTCAGAGTATATTTAAAACAACACTCCTCATTTTTAAGAGTGACACAATTTGTTTTCATTGGAATAAGTAGAAAGTTTGGTAGTCAAATGCTTTTATTAGCCTACTCTAACTCTAATTCTGTTGCGAGATAGCAGTTTGAGTATAATAGTTTTTATTATATATTTAATTTTCATTTAATAATATTTGTTTTTGCACTCATGTAATTTATTTAAACAAGAAAATAAGATAAATATATCATATTAACCGATAATAGCTTGATTTTAAGATTTTGATTAATTGAGGTTCTCATATTATATCATTATATTATGGGGAACAATCATATATATCCAAATGTATGTGAGTTTCAATATGGTCGGTGGGTCCTACACACCATTATATGCTTCTGCCATCCACCGTTAAACCCACAACAAAATGCATGGACAATGAAGAGATCTCCCCACTAGACAAGAGGGATTACATGATACATATGATACATTGGCCACATCTTTGCATTTCAATTCTCCTAGGCCAATTGTTTGGTAATTAGGACCATTGATTTGTTGGATCCCATTATGGATAGTGACAAAAAAAAAAAAAAAAAAAAAAAAAAAGAAGAGGAAGAAGAAGAAGAAGAAGAAGAAGAAAAAGAGATGCATTGGAAGATCCCCAAGCAACCAATATTAGGAAGCTTTTCAGTTGAATGTTGACCTACATCATATCATTAGCAACCTTTAAAAAAGTGATTTTCCTTTGATAACACCATACAACAAGTGGGATGCAAGCATTAATGAAAAATAAAAAATAAAGTTTTTTACCAACAAGTTTGTAGAGAGAACTAGCCCTTCTTTCTCACCAAAATCATTATTTTCTCTAAGAGCGCAAAAGAAAAACCCTCGTGTGTACCTTGCTCTGTAAAAAAGATTCCTTAATTTTGCTTTTTGTTGTTTTTTATTTTTTTTTATTTTTTTTTATTTTTTTTTCTTTAAGTTTTAACAAAGCATTCTAGCAAAAGATCAAAGTTGAGGGAAACCCAACACTCTTGACCATCCCTACATTTTATTGGTGGGACCCATAGAGTGTGGTATATATATATATATATATAACTAACATATATTTGAATGCATACGATCATTCCCGGTAATATAATAACAAATATAACATAAGAAGCTTGATTGATCAAAACTTAAAATTGATTACTTAATTAACAATTGAGTTTAACTAACTAAATTATATGAATAGTGATACTATCATTAAGGAAAATAACTAAATAAATAAATAAAAATCTATGTTAGATGCAATATGTTGTTAACCATTGGAACAAATGGGTTGAAAGTACCATCCTCTAAGTGGAACACACTTGAATGATGAACCTTACTAGTACTAGTAAAATAGATACTGTTACCATCAAAACCCAAAGAAGCCGGGAGCATTGATGGCTCAAGAAAAGGATTCAATCACGTAAGCTTTATACCTTGATCCAATGAGTAGAAGTCATCGTTCATCTTAAAAACAAGAAATCAACTCATACTTCTATAAAACTCAACTCGTTTAGAAGTTCAAATAACATTAAAACAATTAACAACTCCCCTTACATGATTGTTGAAGTCATGAATCCTTTGATTCTGACAACTTAAGCTTTTGGAATAAATTGTTGTTTGACATGGTATCCGAGTGAAAGATCCTATGTTCAAATCTCGAGAGCAGCAACTATGCCTCGCAAATAGATTATCCTTCAACCCTTATTAGTATGTTCCCGTGCGGAGCTCCCACCCCCCACACATGCAACATGCAGGAGGGGGTACGCACCCATTGCAGAATGTGATATTAGATAGGTTGTAACGATAAGCAAGTTTTCCTTCCAAGGCCCTTGGTGTATAGACTGTTTAGATCTTCTTTTTTTTTTTGCAGTGTATTGACTGCTTTCTGATCCAATGAACGGTGCTGATCAGGACGAAAATTCACTGAGTGTCCACTTTGAGGATGAAGAGCAAGATATAGGGTTGGATAAAAGTGAATTGAGTGAGTCTATCTTCCTTCCGGACGCCGATTAGCTAATGGACACGACGATAACGAATCGGCTACTCAAGTCACGTAATCATGTTATTCAGGGCCACTATAATGTATATGTTGTATCCACACCATCCATTCATTTGGAGATATCATTTTAGGGCATGCTCCAAAGAATGAGTTAGATCCAAAGTTCAAGTGGACCCCACCACAGAAAACAGTGGGGATGGTAACCCACCATTGAAACCTTCCCAGGGCCTACCATGATTTTTATGTGAGATCCAACCCATTTATAAGTAATTACCACAGACATGGAATAAGGGAAAACACAAATATCAGCTTGATCAAAAACTTCTGTTGCCCAAAGAAGTTTTTAATGGTAGGCGTTAAATCCCATTATTTTTTTTATGGTGGGGTCTTTCCATCATGCCCTAAAATGATCTCTCAAAATGTATGGACGGTGTGGATACAATACATACTTCATGGCGGGGCTCACAGAATGTGGTGACGTCACTTCCAAAGAGGAGTTATTTGATACTCCGGCTGTATATGACCCTTGATACGCAGACGCTTACAAATGGTAAATACAGTGTATGTTTAATCAAACTAAACCGACTAAATTAGGGAAACCATCTCCTTTAAGCTACGTTCCAAACCTTGGATTGGTTGAAAATTTATAAACTCTGATGGTTGGACACTTGTTTGTTGAAATAAGACCATTGGATTCTTTTCTTTATTAACCATCAAATAAATGTCCACCGATCTCATAACCAGATGAATGAATAAGCTTAATATTTGTGTCACGATACATCTAAACCGGTGTACTTACTTTGGATGGTTCAACTTGAATTACTTATGGACACGTGTCAAATTGTAAGTAATTTCTAATTGTCTGCGTTGTATACACTACAATCTACAGAGTATCTTTGTTTCTCGGATCCTTCCAAAATCTCCATCGTTGATTGATGATGAGCAGTAATCTCAACGCACATTCAAACGGGATTCCCATCGCTTTTTGGAAAAGGGCGGGAATCCCCTTCTAACGGTGCACAGTAATCCCAACTAACTGTCAATGGACGATGCAGATTCTAGAACGATGGGTCCACCGCACAACACAAGCGCCCACGGTCGGCACGTGCAAGATCCAGAATGTTCTTGTGGTCACTATTAGCTGACGTGGATGGACGAGTGGATGAGATCCACCCCGTCCATCAGGTGAGATGCCCCATGTTACGCCTTGGTAACGGACATTACACTGATCAAATACTCAGGTGGGCCTCACCATTGGAAGCATTGCAAAATCTTCCAAAAGCCTCTAAATTTACGTGGTGTGGTCCACCTGAGTTTGAAAATAAGTGTAGTTTTCTATAAATCCGTCGTCTCGGTGAGAAGAGTCATATGAATGGTTAGGATGGCATTTATAAACCATTGTGTGTTTCATACACAGCTATGGTGGGTCCCATCCCAACTCTTACTTGTGGTGCTGCCTGAGTTTTGAACCGACCCATTTTTTTTTCCAACGTCAACATGAGGCAACGCACCTGATGGACGGTGTGGATTTCTTGCACGTGTCCTTGAAATGGTGCTCGTTTGTTGTTGGCACGCCCCTAGTGCTTAGGTGAAAGCGTGATTCTTCTCCTAACAGTCTGTTTTGGATTACTTACCGTCCATTTTTCAGTACGCGTCTGGCCTACTTGATGAGTGGTCTGGACGGATCTGTAGGCTAAGGAACATTCCCCGCGGGACCCAAAAGCATGGGATTTCGCACATGCATGGGCTACACCGTACGTTTGGGCAGCTCGTATTTGGGTGTAGAGATGCACGGCTGCAAACGACACAGCTAGTCAGCTACAACGAGCCCATGAGAAACGGGGCTATATATAAGGTGGGCCACCCATGCACATCAGATGAGCAGGTTGGACACGGAAACGGATTGGCTACTCTCCTGCCAGTGCCACCAGCCAATGGCTGGTGGTTGGTGCTCTGTGGGCCCCACCATGATGTATGTGTTTCATCCATGCCGTCCATCTATTTTTCTAGATCATTTTAATCCATGAGACAAAAATTGAGGTATATTCCGATCTCAAATGTACCACATTACAGGAAACAGTGTTGAATGAACGTCTGGCATTAAAAAACTTCCTGGGGACTATAAAAGTTTTGGATCAAGCTGATCTTTGTTTTTCCCCTTCATCTAGGTCTAAAGGACGTAATCAACAGATTGGATGTCAAATAAGCAGTACAATGGCCTTAGGAGGATTTTAATGGTGGATATCCACTTACTACTGTTTTCCAGTGATGTGGTCCACCTGAGATTTATATCCCTATCATTTTTTAAATCAAGCAATAAAATGATATTTAAAAATGGATTAACGGCATGGATGAAACATATACATCATGGTGGACCCACAGAGCACCGACCATCAGCCAACGGGCTAGTGGCAGGGGAGTAGCCAATCCGTTTCCGTTGGACACTACCCAACCGTCCATTTTCTTCGTAAAAGCGTGGCCCACCTGATAACTGGATTGGCCTGATTCACGAGCCAGGGCATGCTCAAACAACTGACCCACCAGTCCTCCGTTAGGATCTCTTACACGTGCTATAGATTGGCACGTGTAAAGCGGTTAACCTCTTCATTTGGGAGCGGATTAGGTGTCATCAGGGTAACAGCTTAGTGGGGTGTTACCCTTACCGTGTGGACCACCTTGATGAAGTTTTGTATATCTAAGCCGTCCATCCGTTCGCAAAAATTAAGCAGATCCAAGTCTCAGGTGGACCACACCACAGGAAACAGTGGTGTTTGAGTGCCTCACCATTAAAAATTCCAAAGGGCCCATCTTAAGGCTTCCGTAATTTTCATTTTCCATCCAACCTTTTGATAACATCAAGAAGACCTTGATGAAAGGAAAATACAATTATTAGCTTGATAAAAAATAATTTTGGTCCACAAAATGTTTTTAATGGTCATTTTATCAATGTTTCTAGTGGTGTGATCCACATTAGATTTTTATTTTCTTAAGGTTTGGTATATTTCAATAAAATGAGATGAAACAACAGATGGACGGAATGGATATACAAAAAATACATCAATAGGGGCCCCACACGGTTAGGATAACACCCATTAACATATACCCGGGTAACAGCCATCCGCTCCTCTTCATTTTCCCATCGCGCGAACTACCGTACAGTTTCTCGTACTATAACCGCCGGTCCGGTCCGGTTTGGAAATGGCTCCCACACTCACGAGAAGACCGTGAAGTAAACAGAACCGCCGGCCTCTCTCTCTCCCCCATAAATATTCTTCCCCACCTCTCTCTCCTCCCATTTTCTTGCAAGCTCTCTCTCTGTTTTGATGCTCTCCTTCTTCCTCCGAAATCCGAACCCTTGGATCTCTCTCCAAATCAAGGGCTCATATTCGCCGAAATTTCCGATTCCGGATGAGATTCTCGCGCATCGGGTATCAGCTGTCCCCGTCTAAAACGGAGGGACGAAAGCAATCTCATCCCAATTTCTCAGCCATGGGTGTCGGTCGGAATGTAGAAGGTCCGTCGCATCGGTTCTGGATCAAGTTCCAGAAGCAATCAGTCTTCGCTGCGTATACACCGTTCGTTCTGTCTTTGGCTTCTGGAAGATTGGAATTGGAGACGTTCCGGAAATACATCGCACAGGATGTGTATTTCCTTAGGGCTTTCGTGCAAGCGTGAGTTTTTTAGCATTCTCGCTTTCTTTCTTTTTCTTGTTTACAGTTAGGTTTGGTATTTTGTTTTGGTGAGATTGTGTTGAATTAGGGTTTTTCTTTTCTTTTTTAGGTATGATATGGTGGAGGATTGTGCAGACGATGACGATGCAAAGGCGGCGATATGCTATTTGAGGAATGGGGCTTTGGAGGAGATGAAAATGTATGATTTGTCAATGAAAGTAAGATTTTGAGTTTTTTCTTTTCCTTTTTATTTTTTGATTTTGATTGGTTTGATGTGTTATTTGGACATTTGAATTGCTTTTTTCGTTCTTCTATTTGCAATAATTTCCATATATGATTCAAGTAGAATCTTCTTCTTCTACATTTTTTTTTTTTTTTTTTTTTTTTTTTTTTTATTTATTATGTATGGGTCCATTTGAATGTTTCTTGGAACATTTCAACATTCATTAGAAATCCATATCTGATCCGAGTAGACTTTTTTTTTTTTTTATTTTTTTTTATTTTTTTTTATTTTTAAATGTATGGGTCCATTTGGATGTTTCTTGGAACATTTCTACATCAATTAGAAATCCATATCTGATCCAAGTAGACTCTTCTTTTTTAACGTATGGGTCTGTTTTGGATGTTTCTTGGAACATTTCAACGTCCATTAGAAAACCCATCGCGGGTGGCCACTTTTCTTTGAAATCATCATGTCCTGAAAGGGCGTGTTTCTGCCACCAATTGCAATCGGACTTGAATTCGAACCTGTTGCAGTGTTTCCCATATTGCTGTGAAGCAATGCAAATGTAAATAAAAAACTTGGAATTGCGACAAATTTTTTATTTCTGATCATATGGAAATGGAAGAGAAACATTTTAAGAAGGCAAACCGGATCTGTCAAGACAAAAGTAATCGTTGAAGAGGATTAATGCTTGGAGAAATTTAGTTCTCATGAAAGGCAAGCAAGATGCTGCCTAGATATATCAGGATTCTTGATTTATTGTTTCCAACACATGACTTATGATGGTTTTACATGTGCAAGTACTATGTTTTGATTTGTTTGGACCTCAAAAGATTTGACAGTTAGAGCAGTTTATGATCTATTCATTGGCAACCTCCAGATACTAAGAAGGTGCCAGTTGCTTAGGCTATTTTAGGCATTTGACTACCTTGTTTGGCACATACTATTCTATGGAGTCAATATATAATAAAGCAACATGTACATGATTTCTAAGTTTCATATCATACCGTTGAAAGTATTTACAAGAAATTCTTAACTTCTAGCATCATATTGCTCTTGAGAGAAAGCTTCGAGACCTCTTTATAAACAAGGGATTCTTTCAAAGAAAGCATCAAGGCCTTAGGATCTTGGTTTGAACTTTGAAGATTTATATCTATAATATATAACACGAGAATTTGATCAACATTTTTACCCCTGGAATTTGTTCTTGAGAGATTTTAAAACACAACGAATAGGGATGCATCTAGCCCTTCAACTGGGGTTTTTTCATTTCCATTTCAATTTCATAGAAAGCATCAAGGCCTTAGGATCTTGGTTTGAACTTTGAAGATTTATATCTATAATATATAACATGAGAATTTGGTCAACATTTTTACCCCTGGAATTAGTTCTTGAGAGATTTTAAAACACAAAGAATAGTGGATGCGTCTGGCCCTTCAACTGGAGTTTTTTTTTCTGTCATTTCAATTTTTCAGGAGAGTAGTATGCACCATTTCCTCTCCTCCTATGCATGTAGCCCACACACGATGCAACCCTTACGAATTTCGTCCAACAAAAAACCATGTGGGGCCCACTGTGATGTCCTTGTGACATCCACTCCATCTATCATTTGTGGCAGCTCATGTTATGCTAGGAGGCCAAAACAGAGGCATATCTTAAATCAAGTGGGACAAAGCATAAAAAATAGTGAGATGGGGACGCCCACAGTTTCAAACTGCTCCAGTGATTCTCTTTTCTGGCTCTAGTAGCATAAAAACTGCCGATGAATCATGTACCCATGTTGAGGGATAAGGAAAGATCATTATTCTTCATCCTCTGTGTGTGTGTGTGTACGCCACACATGCCACACCCCCTAGAGTTGATAATGCAGCACGTGAGCACATCTCACAACAATTTATGATGTGAGATATACTCAATTGCTCACCTTCGATTGAACTTGATGAACATAGCATATATTAGATGCTTAATTAGGTGCATTTAATCTTTTCAGACTTGTTAGTGTGTATGTGACTATTGAAATGATACCGACTAGGAAAAACAAAAACCTTATGCACTCCAACTAAGTATTTGTGGACCTTTGGTTGGTTTTCTATGATTAAAGAAAAAAGAAAAGAAAAGAAAAGAAGAAAAGAATTTAACCCCTTTTTTGGCATGGAATGAACTCGTTTTAGAAGTAGGCCTTATTTTAGTTGGGGGATGAGGGATGATTGGATGATCGGGAAGAAATATGCAATGCAATTATTTTTTAGTATAGTGTACACAAGATTGTGCGGGGTGGAAATTGGGTGTAGCTAAAACTCTATAACTTGTTGTTTAACCAAATATTAATTAGAAAGCTAATGGGATATGTTAAGAACATAGCTCTTTTGAAGAAGGGATTAGGAAGCCATCTTTGATATTTTATATGGCTTCATGTTGGCTTTTCACCAAATATTTGGGCGGAGGTGAAAAGAGATTTAATTGCATTTCTAGAAAAAATTCATAGAAGGGGAAGAGTTGGCAGGGAGATATGATCTTCCTTCATTGCCATTATCCCTTTGAGAGGCTGGTGCTACAGGTCAAAGTTTTTTAGCTATTAGCTTCATTGGGAGTGGATGGATAAAAGATTGCATTATGGCTTGTTTGGGAGCGTGGATTTGGAACCCCCTGGATTCGGAACCCCCAGGATTTGAAAACCCCTGGATTTGAAATCCTCCCAATGTGTTTGGCACCCTGGAGTATAAATCAACTTTAATCCAAAAGTACCTATGCATGGTATATTTATAGGGGTTTGAATTTAATTAAATCAACTTTAATATCTCTAATCAGTGAGATATGTAATTTTTGACACAATGGTTGTGATAAGCCCACTGAATATATGCTTTGCCTGAAAATGATGAAATTCCAAGTCTCGAATGGGCCACAAGCACAAGATCATGTCTGAGTGACTAACCAACGATTTTTAATCGTTGATTTACATGGAAAATGTTTGGACGGTGTTGATCATCATTAGAGGGCCATGTGCGCAATAGAATGATAGTGTATAGTGACACACATGTTACACCTGCAACTATTGAAATGATTTTAGGTGTAATCCAAGCTCTCACTGTGGATTTGAAACCCCCTCAAGGAGGGATTTGAAACCCCCTGGATTTGAAACCCCCAGTTTCTTTATGCTGCCGAACAACCAAGGGATTTGAAACCCCCAGTTTCTTTATGCTGCCAAACAACCAAGGGATTTGAAACCCCCTCAAATCCCCTCGAATCTACGATGCCAAACGAACCCTTATTCATCTATTCTCATCATCTTTTCATTTAAGCATTGGAAGAAAACAAAAGATGAGAATAGAGGCGAAGGGCAACCCTCTTGTTGCCTTGCCAAACTTGAGAAGCAAAACAAACTACACAAAAAGAGACAAGCCAAGGTGCCCAAAATGATGTAGGATGTATGAGAAAAAAGATAGAAGAGGAGAATAAAATATTTTTGCACACAGGGTTTTTTCCCTTTGCAAGAGAATATTTTTCCCTAAACTCATGCTCATTTATTTTTTATTTTATTCCAATCTTCCTTTCATATGGCATGTATAAAGACACACACACACACATATAAAAACTCAATTACTCTAAAAAAAATAAAATTTACCACACACGTGTACTTAGATCTCTCCCTTCTTTTTATTCTCTTATGCTTATCTCGAACTTCTTTCTTCCAAGATATTAATCTATCTTATTAAATATCACTTAAGATTAAGATATTAATTTATTCTATTAAATATCTTCTAAGACACAAATCTCTCAAAATTGAAACCATGAATGACTAAATATCACTTAAAGGTCCTTCAAAATCTTTACTAGATAAAGACCTAAAAGAACCAATCTAGACCTTCACAAAGGGTAGTTATTTCTTAAAAATCTCTAAGCATAAGCTGCATAACTCAACATGTGGGGCCCACTAGATGTGTCGTACCACCGGCAAACTAGGCTTTTGGGGCCCACATCTTCATTTCATACTTCTTGCGATCGCTTATGTTTGCATTATTCCTCACCAGTAGGAAGGAACTCATCTTTGACTTGATAGACGATGACAATCTACCTTTATAATGTGTCTTCCTTGTTGGCAGTAGTTGATAGTGAAGGCCCATGTGTCGGGTTACCACTTGCATCAAATGGCGTTGTAGATCATGCCACATTTTCGTTTGTCTTTGTGCTACATATGCTAGGTGTGGGCTTCCACTTTTGTAGTTCTGGAGTTGCAAGTCTATTCGCTCATTGTTTAGATGGTGTTGCCATGTCACTATTGGACTCCGATTTCTGTGCTCTGATTGTCGTTGGGATGGGACCGACATGTCCATCTCATCTTTGACTCATATCGTAGAACATGCTTGTTCAACCATTGTTCTGCTCATCTCGTCCTCCACCAGTCTAACTGTTGATACGTTGTCTGATCCAGTGTTCAAAATATCTGTATTGTGTTACGTATCGCACCCTTGGGATACAAATACGTATCAGTTATCACATGGGATATATTGGTTATATTGCGTAATGTATTGTTGTTGTTGGAAACATGGGGAAACATTAGGAAATTGGTCGAATTTTTCAATGAAATTTCAGTGATTATTAAAAAAGGCATCAATACACACTTATAAATCAAAACATTACAAAAAACAAGTGCATGTAATAGGTTTTCTTTGTATGAGGTCTTAATTTATGTGTTGTCTAACTGAATTGATGCAAGTATATTCAAAGTCTATTCGTATATTTTATAAATGTAAGAAGACGTGTGGGAACACAAGCAATATATTCAAAAGCAAAAGAAGAATCACTAGATCAAGTTACATACATGTTTGATTTTATGTTTGAACACAGATTGCAACCAATTTGCGAGAAATTGGAGAAATTGGAGAATTTTGATTTGATTTTTTTTTTCAATTTTCCGCAACTCAGCCCATTTCCTCCAAATCTCAAAATTGAAGTTCTCAATCCATGAATGCAAATATCAATTTCACACTAATCTAACATGATTTACAGAAGGAAAAAAAAAAAAAAAGGTCAAAAATCGAAAATGCTCACCGGATTGAACATGTGGGATATATCGCACTACTTGTGTGTTTCGCTTCGCACAGGTGTGATACAATATATATCATGGGGTATATCAGCTGATATCGTCGATAAATAAAAAACTGGTCTGATGCATTACCTAATCCATCCGTTGATAGATTCATCTACTAGTTCATCAACCAACTCTTCACATGGATCTTCTTTGATTGTGGCACTTCTCTAGGCACTCATCTTTGGATCTCTAGAAACTTCCTCTAATGAATCTTGGATTTGTTAATTGAAATTCTTAGATTCTTTGTATAACTAGAGAATCTTAAGTTTTACATCACAATTCACAAGTGTAGTCATGGCTCTCCAATTGTTCATCTCTTCAACCACGAGGATGAACAAATGGAACGTGGTTGGAACCATTATCATTCGATTCCTAGATGTTGCCAACTTCTCATGCATGAGGAGGGACTCTTCGATGCTAAGTTTTGAGATTCCTCATGCTTCTGGGGCTCACCTGGTTAACGGGTTGGATGGAATATAAACAACATGGTGGGCCTTGGGAAAGTTCCTATGGTGGATGCCCCATTCCCACTATTCTTGTAGTGTGGCTCACCTGAGTTTTGGAATGACTAGATTATTAAATTCAGGTACTAAATTAAGGTGGCACAACCAATGGATTGAGTGAATGTCACGTAAACACTAAGGTTGGCCCACAAAGCTTAGGTGTTGCATGTTATTCTTATACCATCATTTTCGTATGGAATAGACTTCCTTTTTCAAACCTAGAGGACTTAATGCATTGAATATTACCTAACGTAAGTCATTGGAATTTCAAGAGCCCATGTAATTCCTTAATAATATGTGTTTGATATTATAAAAATGCCCTTGACAGTCTTTAACGTGTTGGGTTGGGGCTGATGGGCCTTTATACATGCTCGAGCCTAGCCTACTTAGTAAACGGGCTTTAGTATTAGGCTCAGGCCTGGTCCTCGGCCTAGATACTCCAATCCAAGCTTGGCCTAAAGTGGGCTAGGCTTGGAAGTCCAATGGGCCAAACTAGCCCATTGATAACTGTGGTTGAGGGAGATAATCCTATATCTCAAGTTGTAGAGACTGTGGTTTGGACCTTGACATTTCGCAAAAGCAAGACTGAGGAAAAGATTGAAGACTTTACCTGCCTTATGAGCCCCACCCATCATTATGGGATCATGTTGTTTGACCCAATTTCTTGGGTGTTGAATGATCAAGGTATTATGTAACAGTAATGGTGGTCATAACAGCCACTGCCGTTATCATTACGATATGGGCTGTAACGGCCGTTACAATTTATTTATTTTTCCTCCTTAAGATTAACAGTCATTACACATTATTTTAGAAAAAAAAAAACCTATACAGGACTGTTATGGGGCTGTTATGGGTCAATGTTTCCATAACGGCCATTACGATCTCGTCGTAACGTGTAACGGTTACCACCATTAACATGGCTGTTATGTAACTATTTTTGAAGACCTTAGCAATGTTGATACCTTGGGGTGGCTTTTAGTCAAGTCATTCTATTCGGCTCTAGGTTGTCCTCACTCTATTGGCCCTTGTAACACATTTCCCTTATTTCGAAGTGTAAGGGCCCTCCTCGGTTCTAGCTTTCACCTGTTTAGTGGGTAAAAACAAGGGCTCATTATGGATAATCTTAGTAAGAGAGGAATGTGTGTTACGAATGGGTGCCTTTTTGTGTTTGAATGAGGCAGAATCGATGAATCATTTATTTATCCATTGCCTGTTTACTGATTATATTTGGGGATTTTTTTTTCACTCCTTAAGGTGATGTTGGTTATGCCACAAATCTATGGTGGAGCTAATGAGGGCCTGACATGGGGGCAGGAAAGGCAGTAGTAGAAGTTTGATTATTTGGCATCTATCCATGCTAGCAGTGTTTTGCACGGTGTGGCTTGTATGCAATAATCAGGCTTTTTAGGACAAGTCAAGTTTTCCTAATTTGGTATTTCTAAAAGCTAAGGGCCTCCTTGGAAAGATGCATTGCATATTTTGCATTGCATTAGATGGAATTGACACCATTATTACATAATGATTATATGTCTGGAAATGCCATTGTATTTTTATCATCCAATCCCATGTTTGGGAACAAATTCTTCCTTCGGGAAAAACATCATATTACGTGAAACCAACGTTTGGTCAATGCTGGAAATGTAATCAATAGAATAGATTTCACAATTGATGTCGATCACCTATATTCATAAGCAACTCGAGTGTCACCTGCAAATGGCGCATATGGATGGACAATGTGGATAAAACACATGCATAAATGTGAGGCCACAGGTGTCGTGGATTTCGAAATCCACCAGAAATTTCATTGTATCTCCTGCTGGGACTGAAAGGTCAAATACTTGGATTAATCCAATCCATCCCATCGATTCCAAACACTAGATGGAATTTATATCCCACCTAATGCAATGCAATACTACCTAATTCCAAACATACCCCAAGTGTTTTGTAATTAAATGGGTCTGTGCTTCTAAGGCTCTTGGGTAGAAGTCAAGGGGCTTTGAGTGGATTCTTGGGGTATTTATTCATCTTTGTACTTGGAATTGTGCCTTAGCATCCTTTTTTTTTTTTTTTTTTTGCTTTAATAAATTTTTCTTACCCCTTGTAAAAGAAGAAGAAGAAGAAAACAAATGGACCAAGTGGAACCCAAACTAACACCTTACACTAACGAATGGAGAGTCATCCTACACATCCCCTTGATCCACAATGATAATAGGTGCTGCTTGAGATGGTCTCTAGTTTTCAATCTTTTTTGTTGTATTCTTGAGGGAAATCCTAACAAACCAGGAATTCCTGGAATTCTCGATTTTCTTCTTTTTGGTAGTGACTATTTCTGAACAATGGTTCTTCAAAACACTTCTTCAGGCATTAGAGAGGGTTGAGACTGGGAGACCCACTTTCCTGTCCCCATTTGTAATTGTCAAGAAGGTACTTAGCAGAATGATGAAGAAAAGAACTGAGGAGTGCATCATATCCTGTTTTAAAGGTAGATGAATCGGATTTTCAGGTGTTGTACCTTCAGCTCACGGACAATACGTTTTTAGCATGTGATTCTTCTAGGGAATATATTGCGAGGCTGAAGTCTGATGGAATGAGGTATTTTCATATCAAAAGGAGAACTGGTCCAAGTAAGAAATCATTAGGGTAAACATGATGGAGAGCTTTGTTGCAAGTCTTGCAGCTATCTTGGGTTGTAGGGCTGGTTCCTTCTCATTAACTTGACCTTCCACTTTGTATCAATGTGGAAAGAAGACTATCCAGAAAAGTATCTATTGTTGGAACAAAATTATAATAAATCATTGTGACCTTTTTCCAATTTGCTAATCTATTATATGCCCCTTTGTCAACACCCCAAAAGCCTGTTGGATATATCGGAATGGCTACAAAGGGACTTACTGTGGCAGGGAAGGGAGGAGAAAGAGAAGTTTTATCTTATCAAGTTGAAGTATGCAATCCGAGAGATATGGGTGGCCTTTGGATTAGAAGATTGAAGACTATGAACACAGTTCTTCTTAGGAAGTGGTTATAGAGGTTCTTGCAAAATGAGGATAGCTTATGGAGGGTGATGATCTCTAAATATGGCCTCCATGATGGTTGTTGGATGCTCCAACCCAATGTCAATTCTCGAGGGTAGGGGTTTGGAGGGCAATTGTAAATTCAAAGAGGGTATCATATATGGGGTTGATAATGGATATTGTAATTCTTTTTTGGGAAGGTAACTGGGAAGGAACACATTGAGAATCTCTATAGGTTGGTAGTGGAAAAGGATATCACGATTGACAAATGTTTCTTAAGGGAGGGTGATCGGGTTATCTAGTTCATTCCACTCAAGAGGAATTTGAATAACATGGAAGTCAACCCCTTCCCAGTCATTGCTTCTATTGGAGGATGTCTTCATACCAGTGTGGGATTAGACTGTACGGTTTGGAAGATAACGAGTCTCATATTCTTTTTTTTGGAGAGAACTGGTGCACTGATGATTATTTTGGAAATGCTTTTAAGAATCTCTGTAGGTTGGAACCGGAAAAAGACAATGGTTGATGGATGTTCTTGAGGGTGCGTGATTGATTGTTTGGTACATCCCACTCTAGGATAAATTTGAATGATGTGGAAATTGACTCATTTTCTCAGTTGCTACTTCTATTGGAGGATTCTTCAACCTAGTGCTAGGATTTGGTTCATTGATTTGAACAATGGCCCTTTCTAGTGTGGTCTTTCTATAGAAGAATCATGGGTGTGGGAGATGCAATGCCATAAGCTCATGTTTACTTGGGTGGTAGAGAAAGATGAAGTTCTTATGCTGGATCATCTCTCTCAATAGCGGACAGATATATCGTCAATGGTTTTTGTCTTAAAGTTGAGGAGACAGTCATCTCTTCATTCATTGCCACTTTTCTAAGAAAATGTGGAATAACATTCTCAACTTAGCTTTCCTTGGTATAAATAAGCAAGCTTCGTCGCTCGACCAATAGATCGAGGGATTGGGATTGGCTAGGAAAAAAAAAAAAGCTTGTTGGGGAGAGTTGAATGATGACTTCATATGTGGATAGTGTCCTACATGCATGGAAGTTCAGTTTCGAAGGTCAGAGAGCTAGTAGCCTGTGGTGCTTATCCCTTCCCACATTATGGGGGATGATATGGAAAGACATGAATAATAGAGGCTTTATAAATGGACTAGAACCTTGACCGAAGTGATGGCAAAATTCATTGGACTTTGGTACACAACGAATTTATTGGACTGTCTAAAAATGACCTGAAGAGATGTTGGATGTCGTTTATGGAGGATGATTTCCGTTCTCGTCTAAATCCACACCACATGGAAGGCTCTTTCAAGGGGGATCCAGAAACTAAACTTTAATGGGTGCTCAAGGGGCAACCTTGGCCAAGCGGTAACTAGAGATATCATAAGGAATAACCAGGGAGGTTCATCGAGTCTTTGTTAGTCCTATTGGTTTGTGATTTGAATGAGGTGGAAATTAGGGCTCTATGGACAGGCCTAAATGAACTCATCTGTACGAAGGCCCTTGCAATCACTGAAGGTGATTCTTAAAGTGCCATTAATTGGGCATCCTTGGATCGTGGATACATTGGAGATCGGGAAGATGGCAGAGGACATTAGAGAGTTAAGTGAAGCACTTCTTTGGCGTCATCTGCTTGCATTTTTAGGGAAGGGAAATGACTCTTCTATTCATCATTTATTGTTTGGAAATGCTTGCCCTTTGTTATCTTTTTGTTGTCTTTCTATAACACTATTTTCTTCTCTCCAGAAGAGTGTGTTCACGAGCATGCGTGCTTGGGTGTAGGATAGACATTATGAGTGTGGGTGGAAGTGCGCTTGCTTTTGTGGGTGGGTGGGTGGGTGCGCACTCTTGGGTGTGTGTGTGGGCAATGTTCAAGAGATTGCTAGTATTGCATGTATTGGAGACCTGAGATATGGAAGCATACATCGATATCGTTGATAAAATCACAGACACTAGGGAATGTATCACTATTTGAGTAAACATGAGGAAAATGTGGATTTTTTTTTAGTGAAACTTCGGAAGATGTTAAAAGACATGATTAAAAACTTGGGACTCAAAAATATTAAAAAAAATAACTATATATAATAGGTTTCCATTGTATAGTAGCCTAAACTATGTGTTGTAGGAAAAAAAATATTTAATTAATAAATATTTTTTAATGCTCTAATATTTAATAAATAAACATGATTTTAATGCTCTAATTTTTTTATTATAAATAATGCAATATTTCTGCTCATATAATGAGCCGATTTAAAACACTCAAGAAAATGGGATTATTATTATTATTATTATTATTATTATTATTATTATTTTAAAGATGGTTAAGAGGGAGATGACACATACAACAATATGTGAAGGCACACGTGCAACACTGCACAATATCTAAGTGGATTATGCCCACAACTGATAATAAATGCAAAGGAAGAAATGATGAATGGAAAAGGAAAGCTCCATTGCATGCAGCAATCCTCCTTGTTAGGTTGGGTAGAGGGTTACTAAATAATTTGTGTGTGTTGCGCACACCCAAATTACTTCATCTTCACTTGGTACCCTTACACCTGTTGAGGCAAGTTACAGGATTTTACTCATCTAGGATTTGATTTGTGATAAACATACATTGAGAAGGTAACAACATCTTGATATTATCTAAATAGTTGAACACAGACCAGAGACTTTTATGTTCTATGGCTGCACTTTGTGCTATATTCGGAGGAGATTTGAGCCCCTATTTTCAAGTGATGTATTGACATGTTTGCTTTTCCAGTCATTTTGTGTCTTTGAAGAATATTATCTTTGCAATGGTACTTCTGTGATGGAAACCAGTTATGCAGGAATGGGGCGTGGACCTTGCAAAAGAGAGCTCTCCAAACCCTGTGACTCTTAAATATACAGATTTCCTGCTAGCGACCGCTTCAGGAAAGGTTGAAGGAGGAAAAGGCCCTGCCAGAATTGCAACTCCTTTTGAGAAGACAAAACTTGCTGCTTATACATTAGGAGCGGTGACTCCTTGCATGAGGCTCTATGCCTATTTAGGTAAGGAGCTTCAGTCATGTCTGGATCCTGCAGAAACCAGCCACCCCTATAAGAAGTGGATTGGCAGTTATGCCTCTGAAAGTTTTGAGGTTTGGCTCGTATTTAATCTGATATACTTGCCAATATTGTCTACTGTCTTAAAAGACTTTTACTGAAGTATGGCTGTGCATTGTTGTCCTTCTGAACCAACACAGGCAGCAACTGTGCAAACTGAGGAAATGCTTGACAAACTAAGTATCTCTTTGACGGGGGAGGAGCTTGAAGTCATAGAAAGGCTTTATCATCAAGCTATGAATCTTCTGATAGAATTTTTGTCTGCTCAGCCAATTGTTCATCGAACTGTAGTCCCTTTCTCAAGAATGCAGGAGCCAGCAGAGCGCCGTCTCGTTATATTTTCTGATTTTGATTCGACGTGTACTGTTGTTGATTCCTCTGCCATCTTAGCAGAGATTGCGATATTAACTGCACCCAAAGCTGATCCTAGTGGACCTGAAAATCCAATTGTTCAAAAGTCATCAGCTGATCTAAGGAGCTCGTGGGATGTTCTTTCTAGTCAATATACTGAGGAACATGAACAGTGGATACAGAGCATTATGCCCAGTGAAAGAGGTAATTGAAAGCAGTTCCTTTTGCAGTTTCATTTCTTTAATCAATACTGGAAGAAGCAAAGGAGGCTTTGTGAGGAGGTGCTATTTATATTTTGCTTACTGCCATTGCTTTTCAGTGAATGCATTTAACTATGAAGGTCTATGTAAAGCACTTGAGCGGCTTTCTGACTTTGAAAAACGAGCAAATTCTCGAGTCATTGAGTCTGGAGTGTTGAAGGGCTTGAATTTAGAGGGCATAAAACGGGCAGGGGAACGCCTAATTCTCCAAGATGGTTGTGTGGGTTTTTTCCAGCAGATTGTAAAGAAGAAGGAAGTGCTTAATGCAGATGTCCATATACTTTCATATTGTTGGTGTGGAGATCTCATTAGGTCAGCTTTTTCATCAGGTAAAAAAAATTTCTTAGTAGTTTACTTGTTGAACTTGTAAAATATAGTCTTCCAATGCGTAGCTTTGTACATGCCTATTCTGTCATTTACTCTGAATGTTTATACGCTTTTTTTTTTCCTTTCTTTTCTTTCTTCTTCTTCTTCTTTTTTTTTTTTTATTTTTTTTTGGGGGGGGTGGGGGGGACAAAGGCCAAAAAAAGTCACAGACAAATTACTAGACTACCCAGGATAAAGACAAGAAGCAAGCTATAATATTTAAGGCTCAGTCCATTTTATCCTATTTTTCCATCTTAAAGATCTCCAAAACTAACCCGCTATGATTATGGAAGCACTGATTATTCCTCTCCCCATGAGGCCCAAATGCCTACCAAAAAGGACACTCTGTGATGATGATCTGATTGATGGGTTGAATTTGAAGAGACAACCTGCTATATTTTGTCATTGTCTTTCATTTTAAAGAAATAGGGACTACAAATGATTACTTTTGTGTTGCTGCTGGGAGATAATGAGAAACTTTTTTTCTTTGCTTTGAGCAGGAGGTTTAAATGTTTTGAATGTACACTCAAATGAGTTTGCTTATGAAGAATCTATTTCTACGGGGAAAATCCTGCAGAAGGTGGAATCTCCCATGGACAAGCTTCGGGATTTCAAAGACATCTTGAAGAACTGTAGTGAAGGCGGCAAACATATATCAGTTTACATTGGTGACTCGGTGGGTGACTTGCTTTGCCTGCTTGAAGCAGACGTGGGCATTGTCATCGGATCAAGCTCAACCCTAAGGAGAGTGGGTCATCAGTTTGGTGTCTTTTTTGTTCCCTTGTTCCCTGCTTTGGTCAAGAAACAAAAGGAATTCGTTGAAGGGGTCCCATCTACTTGGAAGGGACTGACTGGCACTCTTTATAGGGTCTCTAGTTGGGCAGAAATACATGCCTTTATGTTGGGGCTACATAATCATCTTTGATGAGTTTTCATTTCCGTTCTCATCCCTTTTTTCTTAGAAGTTAGAATGAAGCCAGGCATTATCCATGAGATGAATATCCTGATGGTGGTGAATTTTATGAAGTGCCACCCATCAACTCTTTCTTCTTTTCTTCAGTATGGACTGCCCTGCAGATTCAGATGCCGGGATTCACACATTATGGTCTGTTTCTTCATCCCATCTCAGCTTTGTTTTCAGCATGATCTTTTTGAATGAAGATCTAATGTTTATTTTCAAGGCAATGAGCAGTCAAAGAGGTGGAGTAAGATATAAGATGCTGTTTGTCTGAGCAGATTTTGATGCAAGTGAAATTCTTTTACTGGGGATGTAAGTGCAATTCGTTTAATTGGGTTTGGAGTTTGGAAGATGCATGCCTCTTTAGTTTCACAGGGTGGTATTAATGATGCTCATCTTGTTTCATGAATTTTTACTGGGGTGTTTCATGTAAAGCTTCCGACTCTGCCCATTTTTTGGGTTCCATCCGCTCTCCAGTGGACGAATGGCTGTAACTTGTGGGTATCATTTCTTACTAAACTCTCTTCTTGTCGAAACCTGTGGTAATCTGAAGAAGGGCTACTTTTGCTTGAAAAGCTTTTATTATTATTATTATTATTTTATTTTATTTTTTTGTTGCCACTCCACTGTAGTGGAATCATTCCCCATGAAATATACACCAAAACAAGTGGGTATGCTTTATGAATGCATGGTTGAAACGATTCAGCGACGTGGATCAACTCGTTCTTGGTCCTGAGTCAAGGCTGAATCAGCCCAACACACTTGATTCTGAGTAAAAACTCGGATGAATGGCATCAGACTCTCATCCTGAGTCTTAGAACCATGGAACGGTCTGGTTCACCAAACACCATTGGGTCCACACTATAATTCCTCTTTCTTGGGTCTCCCTGTGTGATCCATAACAGCAATTTTCTCTGGTGTTGGTACAAGGTATTATGACGTTACCATGCGAATGTATATCACATCCCTGTGTGGATTTTTGGATGATGCTCCATCCAAATTAGGACCTACAAAATAGTGGATTTTGAAATCCACTACGTCTGCAGGCCCCAAGTTAATGCATGTGTTTTATTCATGCCATCCATCCATATGCGCCTTTTACACGTGACATTGGAGTTGCATACGAGTGACCTGCATCAGTTGTGACAATTCCAACGTCATATAGACCTGATTTTTGGGGCATTCCATGGTAACCATGCATCGCCTAATGGTCTGTCAGATGGCATACACACAACAAAGTGGCCCACGTAAAGGTGGATAACTTCTTACACTCAGGTGAATGACTCGGTAGAATAAAACATTAATACAATAGCAACCATCAAGATGGTGGTCATCAAAATGGATAGTTGAGAATAAAACATGGCATATCAGGTTGTTAAGGTCATCGGATATGTACCAATTTTTATCCTCTCCATCCATATTGGGGCCCAAGATTTGGACCGTCTGGATTGGCGTGCACATCTGCCACGTGTCCATAATTATAAAATGAGACAGATAGAAGGAAAACATGTCCCAGCCAACCATCCGACTAAAGAGAGATTGATATCTGCTTAATTGTGCGGGTAAATGATATCCGCAAGCCTCAATGCAATTACTTGGAGCGGTAACATGTTCATGTTCTTTGATTCTTTCAATTTCCATGCATTGCAAGGTGATTGTGATTGCTCCAGCCTTTTGGATTTCCAGTTCGTGATTGTCATTGATTTTCTAGTGTGAAACATCAAATATTCATATGGGTATTCTTCAAAATCACACCTTCCAAGGTATTTGAATATGAATGTGGTTTTTCTCATCCGGAGCTTATGTAAATGGAGGTAGGGTAATGGAATTGGAGGTAAATGAATTGGGAGTATATGGCTTACATAATTGTGTTTGGATGGGAGTAAATGAAATTTATTTGTAATTCAAATATTTTATTTGGATGGAAGTAAATGGGAGGAATTGGAATGCATTAAAAATTTTCAATATATTCACGGAACGTATATGATATCTTAAATCAACATTAATATCGTAAATCAGTGTACATATGTTATTTGAGAAAATGGTTATAATGAGCTCATTAAAATATATACTTTAGTCATAAAAGAGGAAATTTTAAACCTCAAGTGGGCCACAACCATAACGATCATAGACTAGCATCTTGCTACAGTTTTTTAACCATCCATTTAGATGGTCAACATTTGGATGGTTTGGATCATTTTCTTAGCGTGATTTTAGTGATGTAGCCAATAATTAGATTATTTTGGAGTATCATTAGTGTGCCATATATGGGGACGTACTAGCAGCACTTTTGTTTACTCATGTAACTCTCAAGGAGCTCAAAAAGGCATTTTATCCCACTTACTTCCAAATTCATTTCATTTGCAAGCCCATTTACTCCCACGTTTCATTTCATTTCCCTACATTTACTCTTATCCAAACATACTTCAAATGTCATTTACTTCCCTTTATCTCATTTCTCTCCATTTACTGCCATCCAAACAGCCCATCGAGGCTCATTTGGGAGCTTGTAAATGGAGATAAATGGGAAATAAAATTGGAGGAAAATGAATTAGGAGTAAATGGTTTAGTCAGTTGGGTTTGGATGGGAGAAAATAAAATGCATTTGAAATCTAAATATTTTGTTTAGATGGGAGTAAATAAAATGCATTTAAAATCTAAATATTTTGATTGGATGGGAGTAAATTAGAGGAATTGGATTTCATTTGAGTTTTTAAATATATTCACAGGAATAAATGTAATATCCCAAATCAGCTTTAATGTCCCAACTTGGTGTATATATGTGATATTTAACTGAATGATTGTAATAAGTCCATTAAAATATCTACTTTAGCAAAAAGTGAGAAATTTTCAAGCCTCAAATGGGCCACGACGTAGGGACCACAAATATGCAACTTGCCAACATTTTTAACAGTCTATTTAAACGGCCAACCTTTGACAGTTTTGATCATTCTTTTGGTATGATTTTAGTGATGTATCCAATAATTGGATTGTTTTGGAGTATCATCAATGTGTCGGACATATGCATAACAACACCTTATATGCATTACGGCACCTTTGTTTACTCGTGCGACTTTCCAAGGGAGCTCAAAAGGGCATTTCACCCCATTTACTTCCAAATCCTCTCATGTTGATTATTTCATTTACTCCCACTTCATTTCATTTCCCAGAACAAGCTTACATCCAACAAATAAATGCCAGACTAATGTTGCGAAACTTAAACACCGGAAGTCTGGCCTAGGAACTGCCACCACCAGCCATGGAAGGGCGACATTCAGATGTTAAACATGTTAATGCTAGATCAGCTACTATGAAACCAAAAACTTCTAAAAACTTAAAAGAGTCTGACTTCCTCTTCTTTCGGCATCATTTCTCCTTTGAGCTGCATTTCTTCTTCTTTCGGCTTTGCTTGAGAGGGTTAGGATCGACAGATTGGTCGCCTGTACGATAGGGGCTTTCACTTCCTTCTTTTCGTATAAAGAGTTAAAAGCTGTAACGTCTTTTCGGAAGTAGATTTTCTTCACATCAATTTTTTGCCCAGAGACTTTCTCGTATTTTTGCAAGAAGCCTTGGATTTTACAGCGAGAGTCCGACCTGTCATTTACAAACAGGACTGTCATCCACATACAATAGGAGAGAATGACAGGGCAACACCTTAAAGCCATAACTAAGGACCTTCATACCAATAACAAAGAGGCTCGAGTACAAGGGATCATCCTGCCACAGCCCGCAGCTGGACTGGAAGAAGGCTGCCGCATGGATGTCCATTAGTATGAGTGGGCAGTCCATCATGGAGTTTAGATGTGAGGATTTCAAGGAGGCGTCATGATTGAGGCTGGGGTAGCCGATTCAGTACCAAGGCATTCACTAGTGAGATCATCTCTTGGAGTAGATGTGGCAGGGATGCCACATCTACTCCAAGAGGCGAAAAAAGCCCCCCAAGAAGCCATTTGGACCCGAGCACCATCCACTAGGAGGCTTGTGATGGCGGATTTAACTTATTCTAAATAAGGTTCCAACATCAAATTCTCATTGTCCTCCAAAGAGATGACATTAGGAATGCAATCGATCATCTCCACAGGGTTTATGCAAGTTTCAGCTACAAAAAGCTTGGAGAAGTGATCAACGGCTTCTAACTTATTCCGATTGGGCCTCTGAAATTGCTTCACTCGAGTTTAGCTTGATGCTCGTAATAGAACACTTCTTGTTATGCTCTAACACTGAGTTGTGAAAGAATTTAGTATTCCTGTCACCCTCTAGAAGCCAATTATTAGCCTTCTGCTTCCAAAATATCACTTCTTGGAGTTGCACCTTCAAGAGCTCTTCTTTAGCTTTGGAGAGCTTTTCCACACTAGATGCATTGTTCCTCATCACCTATAACTCCGCCTCCAGAATCAAGTCTTTTGGTTCACTTTCTGAAAGATATTACCAAAATCCTTGTTCCAAAATTTCAATGCTTTTTTGCAATTTCAGAAGAACCACTACCATAGGAGTGGCTACCATCTCCTCAGCCCACACCCGACTTACAAATTCTAAAAAGCCACCAAGATCCACATTCATTGAAACTGATAAGGCTTGGGAACACGGTCCAATTCCTCTTAAATGGAGAGCAATAATGGTGAATGGCCGGAGCAACTCCCACAGAACACGTGAAACGACTACCCACAAAACTCACATCCAAAATATTAGAGTTACTGATGGCATCAGAAAACTCAATCATACCACCAAGATCAGTCTCCTTCCTACCAAGCATTTTTGGAAATATCAGAAATAGCATTGGAATCACCACACACCACTCATGGGGCCACAATACTATTACCCAAGGAAACAAGCTCGCTCCACAACTCTCTTCTCAAAACTATGCTACATTTAGTGTACACTGTACACAAGACATGAAGACTTCAGAGTCGCTACTAGCAACAGAAATTTTCAAAGATAGACATTGATTTGAGCAGCTATGAATTGGCACATTCAGATAATTCTTATAAAAAATAAAAAATAAAAAATAAAAAATAAAAAATAAAAAATGAAAGAAAAGAAAAGAAAAGAAAGAAAGAGGCATACTTTACCTTCAACTACGCGTTAGAAGCAGATGCAGAAAACCCAAGTTTATTGGAGATCCTGGTTCTTTCATTTTCAGTAATCATCGACTCTAAAATGGCAACAATGCACCCACTGAACTTCCTAATGATCCGCTTCTAACTACGAACCATGTTGACATTACCAACACCACAGGCATTCCACGCTATCACACTAACATCAGAAACACAACCTGTGTTCACTGCCTGTTGTTTCAACTTTCTGAGGCAATCTGTCTACATTGCTTCATCATCTCCAGAAGTGCATGATTCTCTGTGATGTTGTAACAACAATGGGGTTTCTAGAACTATATTGCAGTTCTTATTGATTTCCAACACGACGCTGACTTCTGATTCTTTCAGTATGGCTCCTTCTCTACTGAGAAGTTTCCCTAATGTCAGACATGGTCTGCATGTAGCATGCAACTTATCCTCTTCCATGTCCTTGTTGGAGAAATAGGAGGACAGATCAATAGTAAGATTAACCTGTCAAAGCTCCTCTTCCTCTATCAGATATTCTGCTAATTTACTGCCAGTTTTAACATCTGAACTTGGGTTTCTGAACTTCCAATATACAGAGGAGACTTCGAGCCAGGGATGACATTCTGCTAAAAATTGTCTTGGAACCATTGACCTTTCCCTAAACCAAATTTCCTCCCTAATATTCCCATCCAATGGACTATTATCCACCGATAATGCTCTTCTCGGACTATGTTGAAACTACCTACATGAGCTTGCTGAGATCCGTCCATAGTCTTCACTTGCAAGGCAAGAGTGTGTGTGTGTGTGTGTGTGTGGGGGGGGGGGGGGGGGGGGGGGGGGGGCGATATTAGGGGTTTCTCAATGAATAAATGATTGACATCACTCAGTCTCCTCCACAGCTAAAGATCTGGGATCCCATTCAGGCTTGCCTTAGCAGCTGAGCTAGCCTCTGCAGCTCCAACTCTACCACCGTTGCTCGAACTAAATGGAACAATTACAGGCCTGATCACTGCTTCACCAGAGAAACGGGGATGCTACAAAGTCAACACCAGCCTTGACAGCTTCCAAATCCTAACCCGTGGAAGTCAATTTGATTTCCTCACTGGCCTTTGCACAAACATTTGGTGGGCCACGGAAAGCCCTGTTTCCCTCCTGGATTCTGTTCTGGAGGGGATTGCTAAGAGCATAGCTAACTGGGGGCTCGGATGGACCATGGTGGTGGAAGGAGTATTCCACCCACTCCTTGGACCCCTCTGGTTGCTGCATCCTACTTAGATTTCCCAAATTCAAGGAACAATCAACCTGCACTGAAATTGGTTTGATCGTCACGAACCAGTTCAAGAACTTTACTGAAATCCATCCCAAGAAGCAAAAGAACCTTAATCCAAGCAAATACCTGGAATGTTCCATACAGAGTTCAACTATCCATTCCAATCACATGCCCAAATTTTAGCCTGATCTCCAGGAGAACTGACTTGTCCCAAGCCCGAATTGGAACATCAAAGATCCAAATCCAGATCCCTTGACTACCCATCACAGAACAATCAACCTGCACTGAAATTGGTTTGATCGTCACGAACCAGTTCAAGAACTTTACTGAAATCCATCCCGAGAAGCAAAAGAACCTTAATCCAAGCAAATACCCGGAATGTTCCATACAGAGTTAAACTATCCATTTCAATTACATGCCCAAATTTTAGCCCGATCTCCAGGAGAACTGACTCGTCCCAAGCCCAGATTGGAACATCAAATATCCAAAACCAGATCCCTTGACTACCCATCACAGAAGATGGTGACTAGGTCTCCGCCTTCAATAGCTTCATAGATCTGTGTAGCTCCATTTCAATTCGAAGGAGATGAGAGGAGGTCCGGATAAATTTCTCATCTCCTTCGAATCTAGAATGTTCCATACAGCGTATCTAGAAAAGTGAAGCCCATCAACCAGGTTAAGAACAACGACATTCTGATCCTCTCCAATTCCTACCAACTAGTGTAACAGCCCTCCCTCCCTCCCTCCCTCTCTCTCTCTCTCTCTCAATTTCGCTTGCTCTTGCCACCAACTCCCACTCCCTACCTACATCTCCGTTAAATTCTGGACAGTACACTATGTAGTAGTATGAAGTCAAGTAATTAGGACATCATGGCACCTCCCTACCACATCTACTCCAAGAGATTACCTCACTAGTGAATGCCTTGGTACTGAATCAGCTACCCCAGCCTCAATCATGACACCTCCTTGAAATCCTCACATCTAAATTCCATGATGGACCACTCATACTAATGGGCACACCTACTAGTCCCTATCATCCAAATGTTTGTATTGAAAACAACACTACTAGCTCTCCCTCTCCTAGGGTAGAAACTACTAGTAAGAGCCCTAGCCCTAACATCCTGCCCAACTCAACAAGCCATCTCTTGGTGACCTCCCTTATAGCATTAAAAACTTAGACACTCCCTGTGAAGAAAACGGGAAATCCTAAGCTAATCCTGCCCAACTCAACAAGCTATCTCTTGGTGTCTTCCCTATAGAGAGTTAGAAAACTAGACACTCCCCATGAAGAAAACGGGAAATCCCAAGCTTTCATGCGGAGAGATAAAGTTGCATGGGGTTGTTAGGCAGCAGAACTCAATCAGATCTCCAGATGAAAAAAGGGGGCAAATATGACGAAAGATATTCATATTAAAGAAGTAAAGTTTTCCACGGCAAGACGAATGATACTACTCACTACTACAAGAGCATCCAATAGTCCCAAATGGACTAGTCACCCCTTCGTTTCTGAATGGTCCTCTTTTGCAACAATGATAGTACTAGATAGACATATCTCCATATCCCCACTGCCCTAGGTGGACCCACTCATGAAACCCACGACAAGCCTGTTTCTTGTAGACATGTCTCGAACATAGCACATGCCCCACTGCCTATGACCTCCCCCAAAAATTGAGAAAAATAAATAATAAAAAATAGTGATCAGCCTACATATGAGTGCAAAAAGCAGCACATACAAGGGATAACGATTATTATGTGTATATGTAGAAAAGGGGCCAGTCAAATTGCAATAGGGACCAAGTAATTCTTTGCTCTAAAAGAAGATGGATCTAAGAAACATAATATATGAATGTAAGAACCACATACCAGAAAACCATGAAATAAAATGGGCAATGCCAGAAGTGAATAAGTACCAAAAGAATTGATCCGCAACACCCATGCACAATAAGAGCCTCGTCAATGTCCCCCTTGGCCAGCCTAACATCTATAGAGTACAAAAATCATCCATAAAACACAGAAAGATAAAATATGGTCAAACCAAATAGACATCTTGAACTAGGCTATGGGGACACCTGTCAATCTCAGGCAAGCCTGCACACTTGTCTAATCTTGATGGGCTTATGCTAAAACATAAATATAAATTGATGTGAGAACGCCTTATCTGCTAGCCTGTAGCCTATCATAATGGAGTCTAAATGATTGGCAAAACTAACATGCAACACTTAGGTATAATGCACTTATAGGAATATAATAGCATACATATTGAAAAGACAAGCATAATATAAAGTATGCATCACTTTTCTTAAATCTTGTTAAAAACCCTTCTCAGCAACTTGTCCTGGTGGTGCATCCACTGCCTCTCCCTAATTAGGAACAAAAAGGAAACCATATCCTTCATTAAGGACCTCCAAGGCTTTATGATGTAGGACAACTAACCGCTTGCTCTAAAATCTCAAATTGATAGAGCATGGCGAATCAATACCTGTATTACCTCCAAAGCTTTATGATGTAGGTCAGGCCCTCGACTGAACCCCCTCGTGGGCCCCACTTCATATGGGTCTCGCCTCACACAGGCCCCTGCATTAATCACCCCCGGTGAGGAGTCTCGAACACGAGACCTCCCACTCTGATACTACTTTTGACGCAAGACAACTAACCATTTGCGCTAAAAGCTCGAACCGATAGAGCATGGCGAATCAATACCTTTATCTCAGGCCCTCGGCCTAACCCCCTCATGGGCCCCATTTCACATGGGTCTCACCTTACACAAGCCATCCGCCTCACACGGGCCGCCCACCCCGAGTGTGCCCCCACTTCACACAGGCCACCCCACTCAAGTCCGGTGTGAAAATGCCCCTACATTTCTTTAATAGTAGCCCACTCTCTCCTAATTTGGAACCTACTAGTAAGAATGGGTGTACATTGAGTCGAACCGAGTCGAGCTGGCCTCAGCTCGACTCAGCTCGGCCACTGGCTGACCTCCGCTCGAAATCGGCTCGGCGCAGTCCTCAAGCCTGATTGGCCAGCTCGGCTCGGTTCGGTCAGCGGCTCGGGCAGAGTTCAAGCCAAGATCGAGCCGAGTTCGCCATTGAGGCATTTCTACAAACACCTGGACTGCACCTCAAAATCCCTTTGTATGTGAAACAGAAGCAATGGTTTTACAGGTATTTTATCAAACACCTTCTAAGCAACATAAAAACCAAGAAAAACCAAGAAAAAAAATGGTATTTGTTTCATGTACATACCTTCCTTACCACCAGCCACACTTCGTTGAGTCATTTTATCAAACACTTGGTGAGCAACATCAATGGCAAAGTAATCGAGTCATCAAACTAGTTCAATCCGAGTTCGATTCAAGCTGGATTCGATCCGAGTCGAGTTGAGTCGAGCTGGGGCCTGCTCGAACTCGGCTCGAACTCATTTTCGAGCTCAAAAAATCAGCTCAACTCGGCTCGAACTCAGCTTCAAACCAAGTTGAATCGAGCTTTTTCGAGTCGAGTCGAGCAAGCTAACCGAGCTAGCTCAGTTCGTGTACACCCCTAGTAGTAAGTTCTAAGGCAAGCTCAAATCTCCACGGAAAGGAAATAGCTCGAAGGGGAATGTTTCCCATAGCGTTAGAAAATTGGACACTCCCTATGAAGAATCATGGGGAGAGAGATTAAGTTGAATGGATTTTTATTTTATTTTTTAAGAATCATTTTTAGATACATTAAGTTGCTTGGATTGTTAAGGCTGCAGAAGCTAAATTAGACCTACAGATGAAAATGAGGAACAAATATGAGAAACAATATTCACATAATAGAAGGAAAGTTTTCCCATAACAAGACGAATGACACTACTCACCCCATATAGGAGAGCATCCGGTATAGTAAAATCATTAAATAAGCCTTCTTCTAGTTCCAAGTGTACTACTCACCCCATTCATTTTTTAAAGGTCCTCCTCTCCAATAATGGCAGTCCTAGATAGACATATACCCACATCTCCACTAGTCCTTAGTGAACCAGCTCTAACACAAGATGAGCCGTTTCTTTTATAAAAGGCTCAAACATAGCACATGCCTCAGCCACCGCCCATAGAGCTCCACCCCAAAAATGAGATGGAAAAAACAGTGATCGGCCTATGCGGAAAGCAGTACATAGAGGGGATAATTATTATTACCCTTATCAAATAAAATGGGGTCGGTTGAATTGCAACTAGGACTTAGTAATTCCTTACTCTAGAAGAAGTTGGACCTAAGAAACATAATATGGGGGTGTAGTAACCATAAAAACAAAAAAGCATGAAACAAAATGTGTAATGTCAGGAGCATATACCAAATCGATTATGTAATGGTGGTAACAACCATTGCGTAATGATAACGGTCATAACTATTACGCATTACGGAACTGAAACGGCCGTAACAGGTGTTACAACAACAGCAACAAAAAAGAGCCCTAACGGTTAAAAATAGTTTTTTTCAAGAAAAATGGGGCATAACAGCTGTACAGCCTGTATCATAACAATAACAATGGTGACCGTTATGACCACCATTACCATTACGGAACATCTTGGTCAAGACATGAAGTACCTGGAAAGAATTGATCCACAACACCCTCACCTGCAATAATAGCATCCTCAATGTCCCTCTTGGCCAGCCTAACCTCTGTAGACCACAAAAAATCATGACCACACACAAACAAAAAGAACACTTCAGCAAACGGCCCAACAAAAAATAACTGACCTTCTTATCAGTTCCTATGGCATTCCTGCACAAGTCCAGTGGTTTCGACATCTTCTTGACCCAAGCTATGGGAGACGTGAGTGTACCTGCCAACATTGCCTCCACAGCCTCCCTGTAGAGTGAAAAACCCAAGGGACGATGACATCCTAAAGACCAACCACCAACTCACCAACGATCATATTTAAACTTGTTGGTCCGAGGGTCTGACACTTCACTAGATCTTGGATGACAGTAGTTTCAACAAGAAAAGAAGGATTCAACACATTATCTAATCTTGATGGGCTTATGCTAAAAGATAAATACAAATTCTTATGAGAACACGTTTTCTGCTAGCCTGTCAGAATGGAGTCCAAATCATGCAATCCATTTATTTCCTGTTGTTCAACATTCCTTGTAACAGGTTTCTAACACTTATTTCCTGTTGTTCAACATTCCTTCCTCAGTTGCGCATTTATTGCATGTAATTCTCCTTATAAATAAATTAATAAATAAAAACTGCTTCAATTGCAATTCCTTTGTGAGGCTTTTACTTTCCGCTATTGTGATATACGGATCTAACAATCACTCGCTCCACCTGCTTAATTGAAGTTTTGGACGGCTGTACATTGTTGTTGACAGTATAGCCAACTCAATGATTGGAACAGCCTAATTTTGGTGGTGTCCCATCATCGCGGTGGGGTGAACTGCTTTTATTTTTGCTGGCAGAAAAATGGTATGGTACCATGACTTGTGGTATCAATTTTCTATATTATATTATTAAGGATAAAAGCAGATGGTGAAATGCCTAGAAATGTTTGCTCTGTTCTTTGATGTACAGAGTTATTTTTCATGGGTAGTGTCTTCGGTTTTAAATTTTTAAAATAAAAAAAAAAAAACCTCGAAATTGCCTCTTTTATAGTAGCATAGAAGTATAGATAAAATTGTGTGGATGAAGAAGTGAAAGGTATTATTACATCATGAGGTTAACTCAACAGATCCCCTTGAGTTGGTTTAAGCACTATTTAAGATCAATCGTATGGCATGGCATGGTTACACCCGTCTCATTAACCTAATTATGGATGGAGCATAACCCCAAAACACAACTGAGATGATACTTGTCGCGTTCTCTTCGATTTGGAGAACTCGTAATTTTGCTTTTAACCATTCATTTGATGGTCATCAATTGAAAGGATAGGATTGCTTAAACAATGTGATGTAAGAGATACGCTCAATCCACATTGTGACCCAGTATTTGAATGGTCTAAAAGTTGTACAACAGTGCCACATGATGAGGATGAATCACCAACATTTTCAAAATGCTTGTGAAATATCATGTGGTGAGCCAAACAATGGATTGGGACATCTGCTCAGAATACAATAGAATGGATGGTAAAAAATCACTAATCAAAACGTCAAAAGTTTATCTCTTCTTCTTCTTCTTTTTGTTTATATCAGTGAAAAAAACTGTAACCTGTCCATTAGTGATGGTCAAGTTAATAACAGAAATATAAGTGTCACCCAATATCAAAATATCTCTTTTATTTTTATATTTTATACTAATAAAATATACTTATGTTTATTTGTGTGAAGAAAAAACTCATATTAAATAATTTATAAAATATGAATAAGCTTATAAAAATTAAATTAAATTAACATTAAAACAATCAACATGTTTACCTTTTTCAGTTTACTCTTTTTTTACTATTTTTTTTTCTACAAGTAGAAAGCATAACATTAGAAGTTGGCAATACATCACAAACCTAATAGAGCAAAATGGCTAGATCGCCGTACACTAAAAACTTAGTAATAAATAGTGAAAAGTTGTGCAAAAACCAACAAAACTGATGATTTCCAAGGCTAGGGTGTGCCTCACATTCCACTTGCTCATTTCATCAAATGAAATCACTCTCTACTTCCTGTGGTGCTTGGCTGTTGGAGCAAGCAACCCCCGTTTCTCTAGGCTCTTGAATCGATCCCTTGCGAGAGTGCAGCAACCCTTCAACTTCCGAAGGGAACCAGAGATCTCTTCTGATAAGAGGACTTGAACAGGCGCAGGTTCAAACTTATGCTTCCCCAATCGTGGTGGGCCAGATTTAAGCCTTTCTTGCCTAGATATGACGCGTCTAACATGCCTTCGTTGCTTTTCTTCATCCTCTTTAGCTATTTCTTTCACTATATCTGGTAAACAGTCTATCTCTTTTGAGATATTCTCAATCTTCTTTGCTTCTGCTTCCGCCTTCAGCATGTCCTTGCGCCTAGCTCTTCGATTGAACTCAACTCGTGTCACTCTCCTTGCTTTCGAATGCCTTTCCCCGATCACAATATCACCGTTATCCCCCAAATCCTCATCATCCAGGTTATCATCAGCATCAAGAAAATACATATCTTCTTCATTCACTATTTCACCAGGTACAGTTACTGGAACTGGCTGAGGTCCCAATTCGTTACGGTAGACTTTTTGCATTTCCTCAGCAACGGCAAGAGCCAATGAATCCTGATGAGCTTCAAATGAAGGATTGAATGAGCAACCAGGTGGTTCTACTTCTACTGCTGGAATAAGAGACACCTTGACTTTCTTTTTGGCCTTAGCATTTTCTTCACCTTTATCATCCCAAATGTCAAGAATCCCAATAGTTGAATTCTCCTCACCCTTAAGAACAACTTTGGTTTCCGATTTTGCTTTCTGTTTCTTCTTCGACTTCTTCAACCTTGAAGAGGGGACAGGCTGAACAAAGACGTTTCTTTGTAATAGGCTGTCACAATGGAGGACTTTATTCCTATTTTTTTCAATTTTCCGCTTGACCGAAAGATCTCTAGATTTGTCAAGGAAGAAAAGGGAGTCACTAGGGACAGCGGAAAGGGAGCCTCCAGTGAGAGCGTCTTTGGTAGATTTCTCAAAGAAGTCGTCAATGTCGTCCGTGCTTATGTTAGCACGCCACGCCTTCTTCCCCTTTCGTGAGCTTTTTGCCTTCCCCATCTTGTAACTACCTGCTTGCAAATCCACCTGTTTTGAACCCACACAACAAAATCTTTTCTCAATTCACTTCAATATCTCAATCGTACATAAACATTTTGATCTGAATCCCTTACACATAACAGGAATATATAAAATTTATGATACCTCTAAAAATTGTGTTAAAAGAATTCTAAATTACTAACACGATTGTGTGTGTATCTTAAATTAATATAATGCAATTTTTATGTAAAAACAAAATTAGTAGTATTTAAAAGAATGTGAGAAAAAAAATCTAAATAAGAAGAAAAGAAAACGAATCTCTTATAAAATTCAGGTTATTAACATAAATGAATTACTATGACATTTGATTAACATAAATGAATTACTATGACATCTTATTAACATAAATGAATTATGATACTTAACAAAATCTCTTACAAAATACAGGTTACTACTGTTAATATTTGTAAATTCATGATCCCACACTGTAAACTTGGATACGCTCATCTAGTTAAAGCTGTGGAAGAAATTGATTTGTAACTTATTGATTTTCAAGATATACAAGGATTTGAAGGATTAGTGCAAATTCATTCAATAGGGACACTGGTAAGGTTTTTAATTACCATCCATTTGAATGCCACTAATCCAACTAATATGATCATCAAATCGATATGGTTTTCTTATCATATTCAATCTGCAAAATGAGAAACTAGATGGATGGTTCTGATTCATCCATTGCCATCAAGTGCATGGTGTCTGGATGGATCTACCATATTCCGGATCTTCTCGCTCTACCATATCATCTCCTTGAAAAGTAGGAGGTGAAGCGATCTCCACTGCAGCATCTACTCTACTGACCCCATCTGCCCCTACCACCAGATGATCCAAACCATTCATCTAGAAGTTCCAAAAGGAGATGGTCCATGAGAAAAAAATAAATAAATAAATCTAACTCATTAGAGATCATCTCATGGTCCACACAAAAAAAAAACTTTAAAAAGTAGCCGATCCATTGTTCCAAGTGAACCATATACTACGAAGCCTTTTAGATGAAGGATGTAGATGATCACGTCCTGCAACTAGGAATGCAATTCGGTCCTGATACGACTTACATTTTAAACAGAAACATCTATTGGAAAATCATATCCATCAGTTTTCTTAAATATTCACCAGTGAATATTTAATGGTTAAAGATTTTAGTTTTCTACTATCGATTTTAGTTTTCTGGATTAGGGAAAACTAGATGTACGGTCACAAATTATAAATCAGCAGTCCATTGAGACCCATGGGGGAAGAGAGAGAGAGAGAGACGAACCTGCTGCAACGGCGGCTCGGTTGTATCGCAGAGAGAGAGATGGGGGTTGGAGGATGAGAGGATGAGAGAGGAGATGGAATGAGGTGTATGTAGGGTTTGTTACATAGATATATCATATATAAATATAAAAGTACTGGACGCGGATTGCGTCCTACCAGTAATCCGTCTGGCAGGCTCTGTGGGGGCACACCGTGATGTAAGTGTTTTATCCACGCCGTTCACCGCTTTTATAATATCATTTTAAGGTATGACTTTAAAAGTGAGGTAGGTCCAAACCTCCTGTGGATCACGCCAAAGGAAGCTGTACTGATAATGACACCCACCGTTGAAACCTTTCTAAGGGCCAACGTGATGTTTGTTTACCATCCAACCTATTCATAAGGTCATGTAGTCGTGGATGAAGTGAAAGCACAAATATCAGGTTAATCCCAAACTTCTCCAGCTCCCAAAAAGTTTTTAATGGTGGACGTTCAATCCCCATTTTATGTTCCACTTAAGCCTTGAACCTGCCTCATTTTTTGATTCATATCCTAGAATGATTGAAGAAAATCTTTGAACGGCATGGATAAAACACTTACATCATGGTGGGCCCCAAGGGGTAGGACGCGTCCAAAAGTACTAACCCTAAAATCGGATTGCGTAGTGAGTAAACTCTGTTGGGCCCACCGTCAATATATGTGGTTTATCAAAGCCGTCCATCTTTTTTATAGCTCATTTTAGTGTTTGAACCCAAAATTGAAGTATATCCAAAGCTCAAGCGGATCCCATCAAAGAAAACAGTGGGAATAATGATTTGTACCACAGTAATGTTTATTTGTTATCCAACCTGTTCATAAGATCAGATGAAAAGATAAAAAAAAATAAAAAACAAATATCATCTTTATTCAAAACTTTTTATGCCCGAAGAGTTTTTCAACCGTAGACATTAAATTCATACTGTTTCTTGTGATGGGTCCACTTGAAATTTTGTATATGCTTTAGATTTTAGCTTAAGCCCTAAAATTCTAAAATTATACGTTAAAATGGACAGACAGAGTGGGTAAAATACATAAATCACAGTGGCCCTGAGTTTACTCAGTGTGTAATCCGCTTCCCCTGAGAGGAGAGGGGAGACTAGTGATCCACGGAGGTGGGGGACTCCTGACTGTGGGCCCACTGTGATGTATTTGATTACATCCATGCCATTCATCTGTATTGAAAGCTCATTTCAGTGTATGATCCAAAGAATGAAGTAGATCTAAATCTTAGATGGACTATAATACAGGAATAATGGTGATTGACAATTAAAAGCTTTTTGTGGGCTATAGAAGCTTTAGATCAAGATGATATGTGTTTCGTTTCTTCATCTAGGTGTTTTTTACCTTATCAAAAGGTTGGATGGAAAATAAACTTTATGTTAGAATCCATGGAGATTTTAATAGTGAAGATTCAATCATTGACTATTCCAAATGGTGTAATCCACCTAAGATTTGAGTCAGCTTCATTTTTTGGATCATGCCGTCAAAATGGCTAGATAGTGTGGGTTTAAGGCACATATATATCACTGTTAGCCCCACAATCATGGATCCCATTGGATTAGGGGTCTCACCTAATCTGCTCCCTCTAAGAGGCAGGACTGGACCGCATACGAGCCAGTCTAATGCACCATTGTACGTGAACAAGGCCGTCCTACTAACAAATAGGAATGAGTTTTAAGCATGAGCCCAGCCAAAGGGCCTAAAACTCCGACATACATCCAGCTCTGGTGGGCTGGGCCTAAGCTTGATGTGTCAACCCAGCCAGTTAAGAGCCCTGATCCAAAAGGCCTCAATTTGCAACTGAATCCACCAATTTGGAATGATGTATAAACACCACCCTGACCTAACCATTCTTAAGTTTTCTACAGAAAAACTTTCTGGTGCCAACCATAACGGACAAGCGTATGGAGTAAACTCTATCACTCACCTTAATTATATAGGCCATTCATTGATTTTATCAGCTCATTGTAGGGCATGAGGAATATAAAAGCTCAAGTGGTCCACACAGTAGGGGAATTGTATGACCTTTATGAAGATGTTGGATGACAAATAAACATAATTAAGGTACCTATAAAGGTCTCAATGGTGGACATCATTACCTTTAACTTGTGGTGTGGTCCACTTGAGCTTTGGATGTGCTTCAATTTTGAGCTCATACGCTAAAAAATGGATGGACGACATGGCTAAGACACATACATCCGTTGGGGCTCATGGAGTTTACTTAGTAGGCAATCACCCTCCCCATCGCGATGTCGATGTAAAATCTACTACGCTTATCATTTTGTCCTACTTATTTAGTAGAGTTGCCAATGGGCCAGGCTAGCCCGATGGATTTTCAAGTGTGGCATACATCTGGCTAGGTTTGGACTGGTGTACCAGGCACACACGGTGGTTGGGTTCAGGCCTGAAATGGGAGCCCAATTGTAAATTGGGACAATACTTGAGCTTAGTACACTACAACAAAATGGGTCTTTCCCGGCGGTCAAAAACGCCGGCAAAGGTCCTAAAAACTGCCGCTAAAGGGTTCACTGGCGGTGTGGCAACTGCTGGCAAAGGCTCGGTCGGTAAAGGTGTTGCCAACAGCCTGCACCTTTTGCAGGCCGCTACTACTTGTTATTAGCTACGGAGAAAATCCGTAGCTATAGAACCTCTGGTTATCGACCATCCGTAGCGATTGCGATTTTTGTCGTTTCAATTTTTCCTGCCCACTTTCACCACTGGGAAAAAAAAAATGATTGCAGGTAAATCAGTAATGTGTACAAATATAAATGTATAAAGCACACAAGAACAAATCTTAGTCATTATCCACTGTTCTGAAACCAGATACAGCATTAAGTAACAATTTTTAAATTGCAAACATCTAGTTTAATCAAGATGAAATAACAAAGAGAAATAATGTAATGAGGAAGTGCAATATCATGTTTGGACCAGATATCTGTGGGCACAGCACCAAAAAAGTCCACACCATTTTTCACACAATGGAAAGAATCATTTGATCAAGAAGGATGTTCCTTGTGAGCACATCATGATCATTTAAATGAATGCTTGACACACAGAAAATTTTTAGAGGAAATGCTGCAAACCTGAAATATATTTGAGTCCTTTATATCTGGCCACAGCTCCTTCAAGAAAACAATCATCATGTATACTGGGTCTTAATACCTGTCCAGAGATAAAATAAGTAGGATAAGAAGAAGAAGTGAATGATTTGAGTCCTAGCTCATCTATTTTAGAGTGAAGCATTCCTTTATAAATGAATAGGAAAGCTGAACAAGGAAAATCATGGAGCATGCAAGAGGTAAAGACGAAGGCTGTAATAGGCTCGTGGATATTTCCCTAAGCCGACATTCAAGTTGAAGTATTAAGAGAAGAAATTCAAAGGTTTTATAACAATGTTTTGACAGAACGCAAACAATGAGTGCAATGATGTAAGTGTAGGCGTAGATATTGGTGCTGTCCATGTCAGTCTGCAACAAAAAAGAGGTCAATCTTCATTTGACAGAGATAAATTTTAGAATCCAGATATAAAGAATAGAGAGAGATATTGTCAGACCATGGCTTTCTTTGAATAGATGCTCCTGTAAGTGAAGGAGATGTTGGAAATCATGGCACTAATGAAGCCAGTCCAGTTGAATGAAAGCTCAGTTAGAGATGCCATTGACACACCTACAGTCTCCAAGCAAAATTTAGTCATTTTGAATGCAGTAAAATTGCAATACACATAATACTTAGTACCAGTGTTTTAAAACCTAGACACGACGGAATAGTTGGACCAGAACCAGCCACAAAAACAGACTGGATTCCCAAAAACCCTGGTCAATTAGTGTCCAAGTTTTTTTTTTTTTTTAATTGTAAAATCACGCAGCGGATTATGAACCTACAGCACTCATATAAGAACCAGGCATCTCAGATAAATATCATCCAATATTTTAGATAAACAATAATAAGCAACTACAGTAGAAAGAAGTGCCGAAAAACTTCCACATAATAAGCAAAATGATCAATGCAAGTCATAGTATAGAAACTAACAAAAAGAAAACCAAATTGAGAAATGCATCAAGCTATGCAACAATAACATATTCATTAAATACATTAGCTAGGAAAGCTCAGGGTTTTAGCCAGTTTACAACTTTCAGACAAATTATCAAACCATGTCACTAAAGCCCAAGTATTGGGTCATGAGTGAAGTCCATGCAGCTGTAAGCAAACAGAGAACAACAAAAGCTTCTGAGCTCCTTGATTCTGCAACAACCTGCATTTTAATGTAATTACCTCAAAAAATCTCTTTTCTCAAGCACCTTCAAAAGGATTTGCTCGACGGGCAACCTGTAGAGGAAGGATTACTCCATGGATAATTAAACTTTTCCTAATTGCTATTAAAAGTGTCATGGTGGGAAGTAAGAACATGCTGACCCATCAAAGATCAACCACCAAATACAAAAACAAATGAAAGCTAATACAGTTTCAATGGAAGCTATGATGTATGCTTTAAAGACTGCATACATTCACATCCCATGTTCAAGTACATTAGGAAGAATTATGTTTATTGGATCACCACCCTTGGAAGCTCCCCACAGCTCTGCATGTTTGCCTTTCTTTTGAGCTTTTTTATGAGAGTGTATGGATCCACATTGCCTGAAACTGTCACCTTCCCATGTTCTGCATCTATGCTGGTTGTATAAACCCCTAAAATCACATTAAAAAAATATATATCTTAGATTTTTTTTTTTTTTTTTTTAAATTATAAAAAATAACCCATAAAAGATTATAGCAGGAAGAAAAGATCAATGTAATATGAACTTCTATTTTAAAGAGAAAAAAAAAAAAAACTGAGGTAGCAATGCCATTCCATCCCCTGAAAATTGATACTCCCACCCACAATACAGTGACCAAATTACCCTTGTAGGGTGGGGCTACTAGAGAGTTTTTTTTTTTTTTAATAAAAAATAAAATTCAAGAGAGAAATGGGGAAATACCATCAATCTTCTGGAGCAGTTTCTTCACCTTCTGCTTACATCCATCACAGTGTATATTAACTTTCAGAACACAAGTCTGTAAATGCAAGAAAACCCCCAAAAAATGTTATGGACGGATAGTTTCGTAAAAATTAAAAAATAAATAAATAAAACAAGAATATAATAGATAGAGAGAAAAACCAAAGAAAGAATATGAAGGAAAAAAAAAAAAGGAAAAAAGAAAAAGGAAAAGAGATTCAAGATGTTGAGTTTGGAAGAAGCAAAGGTAAAAGAAGCACCTGTGTCAATGATCCTTCAGGAGCAGATAAGCCATAGAACCTCAATGACACATCACAGTGGGTGCTCCTATGATAGAACTTAGTGCTGACTTGAAGCTGTTCAAATCTACCAAATAGAATCTCCGTCTGATTGATACTGATGATCCTAGTAGCAGCCTGCTGGATGGAGACATTTACCAAGAACTGTATCATATTTTGCATATCCTTTCCTGAGAGAAGTCGTTTCCTCATCAGGCTGGTAACTCAATATTTTATAAGGCAGATACCATTGATAGAGGCAAGTTCATTGGTTAAGATGGGATTTTGTAACTAATTCATGGAAATAGGTAGGTATTTAATAACACATACAAAGATGACACAGTTAGATATCACTTAATCAAGTTCAATGACCTCAACAAGCCCATATCGTCCAAACGTAGAAAAAAATAATAAAGAAAAAGAAAAGGGAATCAGGCTATCCAAAACACATACCCCGTTCTGCAATCAAGTCATCCACCACCTTAGCTATCTGTTTTTTAAAACACAGCATAAACCAAGTGTCAGCAGCAGCCAAAAGGTAAAAGAAGTGTTGACTAAAAGCCCGTAATATTCAACGTCTTTTTTTTCCCCGAACCTTATTAAAATGCTCATACTGCCTGTTTCCAAGCCCAAAAACACCATATTTGAGGTTCTGAAGCCAGTTTCCCCTCTCATTCCCCTGAAAAAACCAACTAATTTTTGGGCTAATTCCCTGAAATGATTTGAAAAAATGGATGGACAACATGGATGAAACAAATACATCATGATGGGTCCACATATAACTAAATTGATTAAGTACTTGTATGTAAAAAAGTTACTTATAACTAATCATAAACAAAACTTATCTGAAATAAGTTACTTATCTACAGCTGTAAAATTGAAAAAGTAACTTGCTTGGCAGTATCCAAACAGGGCCTTAATCATAAATTCATACATGCAAAAAAAAAAAAAAAAAGTAGAATAGATTTGAAGTGTGTAAGAGAAGTTGTATTCATTAAGTATATGCAGATACAACTATCTGCATATTCCGTCTTTTATCGAAATTCCTTTCAAGGCAACATAGGTCGTGCTGCTATATGATTCAAAACCATCCAAGATTTTCAAACTTAGTTTCTAGAATCCAAACATATACAACGAACTATCACACTATACACATACATGATCAACCATTATCATGGTAATGAAACACTCTCAAACTGCAATTAAACGAAGAAAGCATAAGAAAATAAATACATAGCGAAGAAGGGAAAGACTCACAATTTCTACTTTCTTTCAATTTATGTTTGGGAATTTCTAACCTCCAAAGCACCCGGGGATCTTCTTCGGCACATGCCCGGTATCACTCATCTGGTGTTTTTTCAGCAACATGGCCCATCTGCATTGGTTCAAAATAAATGAATGGCCTGGATCTTGTACAAGTGCCCCTCGAGTAAGAAGATTGAAGGCTTAATTAACATACTTAGCTATGAGTGTTTAGCATTTCCTCTACATCTAATGAAAAAGCATAACTTTCTTACCTCTTATCTTTTTTAGCTGAGCTTCCACAGAAGCCTTCTTTGTGTTCTCCCACAATCCGATCGCTGACAGCTTCTTTTGGGCCCTGTTTAAAAGAGTTAGCATGTTCAATACCCTGGCATTGAGGAATGATCAAATCACTTCAACTCAATAAACAAAAACACAAACAGGAAAAGCTGGAGAAAAAACTAGAATCTGTAATGAACGTTACAGTAATAACCTGGGACTGACTGTTGCAATTGAATTAGGTTTTATCAACATCATGTAAATGCAATTTTCCAACATTTTCAATTTCATCAGCTTAAGGTTTATAGTAACACACCCACATGAATGGCCTAAAGCTCAAGCCGAATGTGTAGGAAATGTAGATATTTGAGTGGACTATTGTAGGTCTTAAAAATTATTCAGCTACTCCTCTAAATATAAAACATAAGCAACTTAAGAAATGTGTAATAGGAAATGTCCATTTTGATTTTGAACTCGATGCTGCAGCCTAGGAGTTGGTTCCACGAAAGCCCAGGAGTGGGCCCCACAAGCTGTTTGATCCGAGATTAGGGGGCCCTACAATAACAATCTAATACAGAGTTGAGTAACTGGTCAGGCTCTTTTGTATTAAAAAATCTTATGTGGTCAGACATTTCAAGCAATTGATCAACATTTCAGATAACCAATTTCCACAAAAAAGAAGAAGAAGAAGAAATTTTTTCTTACTTGAGGTGCTTCCATGAGGTAGGCTTGGGGAAATCAACTTGGAGCTGGTACGATTCATTGGTGAGAAACAGAGTCTGGTTGAGGAATTTTGTCAAACATGTAGAATAGCATGAAATTCAACCTGCACTGCATCTTCCCTTCACAAACCCCCATGCTCCAGTTTTTCATTTATGGCATGCACTTACTTTTTGTGCCCAAACACAATAGCGATAGTTCTCTAAAATTTCAACTAACCTGATGATGCATTCGGACCCAAAGTTTATTCATCTCTGTGCAGTTTTGAAGTACAAATTCCATAACATCATTAACAGTGTTAGCATCCCTGTAGGAAGACAATGGACAGGGTATAGAGCATTTTATCAGCGATCTATAAAAAGATATCATTCATTTATCAAGATATCTACACCATATATCACATAAGAACCTTAGATCTGACAAGAAATCAAGGAAAATCAAAGTAGAAGGGCAGAAAATGTAGACATCGCAGGATAAAGATCTCAGATCTGAGGAAAACTCACTGACCTGGATGTTTAGATCTCCAAAAGGCAGTGTTCTGGAAATTGTGTAAATACATTCTAAGACTAGTGAATCAGATTTCAAGATTGAAGTACAGCCATAGTTGTCTTGTCATCTAGCAACAAAACAAGTCAATAGACTAAAATGAAACATAAACAAAATGAGTTGGGAGAAGTAAACTAAAATTCCATTCATCATTCAGTCATAAAAGAATTACATGCATATATACTTTTTCCCAAGCAAATTAATCCTCATTTAGTATTAAACATTCTTCATTCTAATTAGGATCATCCATTTTAACAAAATATTTTAAAATGAAACCAAGAGATCACCTTCATGAGTCGATGCCAAGCTATCATAAGGAATGATGACTTCTTATGTTAGAGTAGTTGGGTCTTACTTCATTCAATATGTTGTGCTTCTCCGCTACCATATAACAAGACAGAAAAATCAAGTGATGAAATTGCAAGATCTGGAGAAATCGGAAGAGTTCGATTCGTTCTACCTTAGATAATGAGACACGAGATTCACGAATCCAGATTTCTCATTTTCACTGCAAAAAAAAAAATCTTGTTGAGCCATTTCATCAAATAGTTAGCATTCATGAAATCTGAAAGAGCGACAGAAAGAGACAGAGAAAGGAAGAGATCAAACCTGCAGAGAGGAGCTTTAAATTCCTTCGATTTTAAGAAATGCCACAAAAATCTGAAAATGGGCTTTCGAATGGTGCATGGTTCCTTCGGGCGGCTGCTGCAATGGAGATCCGAGTAAAAAGATGACGTAAGGGAGACAGGAGATGGTGGAGATGCGTTGGACAGAGAGAGAGAGAGAGAGGGAGGTGAATGAGAGAGATGGAGCAGGTGAGAGGGAAATGGAGATCGGAGAGAGAGAGAGAGAGAGAGAGAGAGAGAGAGAGAGAGAGAGAGAGAGAGAGAGGGAAAGAGGAGAATCGCGAGCAGAGATCAGAAAAGAGAAAGAGAGGGAAAGAGGAGAATCGGGAGCAGAGATCGGAAAAGAGAAAGAGAGGGAAAGAGGAGAATCGGGAGCAGAGATCGGAAAAGAGAAAGAGAGGAAAAGAGGAGAATCGGGAGAAAGGGAGAGACGGGAATGGGGGCAGAAACAGAGAGAGAGAGAGAGAGAGAGAGAGAGAGAGAGAGAGAGCAAATGAAGGGCCGATTAGCGTTATTGACATGTTTGGCACCCTTTGCCGGTCGTGCACGTTCGGCGCCCAAAAAAAAGGGTCGGTAATGCCACACTTTGTTGTAGTGGCATCCCAAAAGCCTGTGAACTTTTTTTTTGGTTAGCTTGTTAGTATACCCCACTGTCAGTTCACACTTCTCTCTTAGCCACCCCCACTAGGGATCAATACCAAGACCTCAGTGTTAGCTTAGCATCCCAAAAGCCTGTGAACCTGGCCTGGCCTGTTAGGGCTTAACTAAATCTCTCTCATTTTTCCCTCCAACACATTTTTGTGGCAGTCACCCTTATTTTCCCTCTCTCTACCTCTCTCACCTCCTACACACACTTTCTTAACAACAGTTGACAGTGGGGGATATTTGGCCATTTACAGTTATTGTAGTCATACCAAGTTCATCTCTCTCCTAGCTATTTTACTATTGCAAGGGCCAAACAAGTGAGTGGTGCTCTTTGAATTTTTTCACTCAATTAAAAAAAAAAAAAAAAAAAAAAAGGCTTTCTTTTTTGAATCATCTAGCATAAGTCTAGCCTTATAAATTTTGGGTTTCAAGGAACTTTAACTCATTAGAATCAGAAATCAGAAAAAGATTGCATATATATCCCTTTATTCAATTTTTTGAAAAAAACATCCTTAGAGCTTGTATTTGCCCAAGTCATTTCAATTTACCATTTTAATCTTAAAATTATAATATAAGTGATATAAATCTACTATAGAATGATATGGAAAAAAAAAATTGAACTGAAAAAAAAAATGGATAATTGATTGAAAAAAAGAAAAAGAAAAAGAGGCAAGGGTCCCACATCAACAATAAACTCTACCAATCAGGTGTTAAGATTGCTGAAACAATCTGATTTGGACTCTACTATATAGTATACGTTTAATTCGAATTATGATGCATTCCAGGCATACAAATATCAGGACAATCCGGAACTCATGCCTAAAAACCCTGATGTCAGGCAGTGGGCCCCACCTAAGTTTCAGTATTTAGTATCTACTTGGGCATATGTTCATCATCGTAAGGAGTATCTTTGAATGGATTAGATGGCATATAAGATATCCAGTGGGCCGAGCACATAATTTGGAAGGTTTTTTTGTTGGGATTTGTGTTGTGGAATCACACAAATATGGATCTAGGATAGCAATCCTAGAGCACCAAGTAATCACAAGAGAACACAAAGATTTAACGTGGAAAACCCTTTCTGGAAAAAAAAACCACTGCTAGCACAAAGCGATAGAAATTCATTATGAAAATAGAAATTATAAAGAGAGAGGACTTACCCGATTCGAACAATCTCGAATCTCACCTTTACTACACCCTTTAATAACCCTAGAACCCTTTTAGAAACCCTTGAAATACTTTTAGGAAGCCTTAGAATCCTTTAGAATGGCCCTAGGGACCCCTATTTATAGTTTAGAAAACTCTACTTACGCACCGACTTTGGAAAAGTCCGGAAACCGCATCAAATTTACGCAGTCCATGCACAGTTTACATAACCTTTGACTAGTCGAGCTAGGGCTTCGACTGGTCGAAGGACCCTTCGACTGGTCGAGTGTCCTAGACATCCAAATACATTGCTTGATGGACTTCGAGTTGAGCGAGCTTTGACTGGTCAAAGGGAGATCTTCGACTAGTCAAGCCAGCCCCTCGACTGGTTGAGCAAGACATATTTAAGATATCTGTTTTGACAACAATTTTTTTTCACGTGAGAGTTCCATCCCCATTGTTCCCTATGGTGTGGCCCACGTGACTTTTGTAGTGGCAAGATTTTTGGTAAACGGATCGGCTACTCACTCTGCAACTAGCCAATGGCTAGTGGTCAGTGCTTGTGGGCCCACCATGATGTGTGTTTTATCCATGTCGTTCACCCATTCTTCCAAATTAATCATTTTATGGTATGAGCCCAAAAAGAGATTGATCCAAATCTCAAGTGGACCGCATAGTGTTGATTGAACTCCCACCATTAAAAACTTCCTGGGGCCACAAAAGTTTTGGATCAAGCTGATATATATATATATATATATATATATATATATATATATATATATTATATATATATATATATATTCCCATCATCCAAGCCTGTATGACCTAATCAATAGGTTAGATGTCAAATAATTGTTACGATGGGCCCTAGGAGGTTTTTAATGGTGGACATTCAATTATAACTACTTTCCCGTGGGGTGATCCACCTGAGATTTAGATCTATTCATTTTTGGGATCAAGCCCTAAAATTATCTTTTAAAATAGATGGACGGCGTGGATAAAACACATACATCATGGTGGGGTCCACATAGCACCAACCACTAGCCACATGGATAGTGGCAACGTCACTAGTAGGGGTGTACATTGAGTCGAACCGAGTCAAGCTAGCCTCATCTCAACTCGGCTCGGCCACTAACTGACCTTAGCTCGGCTCGGTCCTTGAGCCTAACTAGCTAGCTCGACTCGGTTCGGTCAATAACTCGGGCCAGCTAAGGCCGAGTTCGAGCCAAGATCGAGCCGAGTTCACCATTGAGGCATTTTCACAAATACCTTGATTGCACCTTCCAAATCTCGTTGTATTTGCGATAGCAGCAATGGTTTTATAGGTATTTTATCAAACACCTTTTAAGTAACATAAAAATCAAGAAAAAAAAGGGTGTTGGTTTCATATACATACCTTCCTTGCCACCAGCCACACTTCTTTGAGTCATTTCATCAAACACTTGGTGAGCAACATCAATATCAAAGTAATCGAGTCACCAAACTAGTTCAATCCGAGTTCGATTCGAGCTAGGTTCGATCCAGTCGAGTTGGGGCACGCTCGAACTCGGCTCGAACTCATTTTTTACCTCAAAAAATCAGCTCGACTCAGCTCGAACTCAGCTTCAAACCGAGTCGAATTGAGCTTTTTTGAGTCAAGTCCAGCGAGGTAACCGAGATAGCTTGTTGGTGTACACCCCTAGTCACTAGCCAAACCGTGTCCAAAATTTTGGGTGCTAATGAGAACATCAAGGGATGGACATGATGAACGTCCGGAACATCTCAAGTTAGGTTTCAGTTCTGACAAGTGCGGCTCTGTTTTCAGTGATCCAGACCATTAATCCATTGCTTAGCACCGGACATTGTAATAAATCAATGATTCTAAGCCTTTGATTTTTCACCTACAAATAAAGAGTAAATATAAACACATTAACATTGAAAATTCAACCAGAAAAAAGGTAAAAAGGTTATTTTCTCCAGATGCAAGGAAATTTTGTTTGTGGTTCATCCATGATGGGGCACAACAGTTCAATGGTATAGATTAGTGAATCTTGGCCCCACCTGTAGACCGGTCCGGGTCGGATCGGATCGGGCCTAATTCGATCCGACTCGAAATCACAGTAGTTTAATCCGAACTCAATCCGATCCGGGACCGAGTCTAGGTCGCCTGACTCGGACCGATCTGATACATGGCTAACTTGACCCGAACCGAGTCCGACTCGGTCACCCTGCCCGAGTCAGATCGGGTTAGGTAAGATTCGGATCATTGGAATTTAAGCCAACTATTTCATGTGTGTGGTCCACTTCAGCCTTCAATATACCACACTTTTGTGCTCAACGCCTAAAATGATATGTCAAAATGGATGAACGGCTTAGATAAAACATATACATCAAGGTGGGCCCCACATGTCTCTGAAAGAACATATATGCAATTTCACTGGAGGTATTATATTGTTGACATGCACTGCACGAAAGTGCAGTGCCGTCTTTTCAGTTTTCACGCAAGTCTGGGACTCTTGTATTGACGTTAGCAAGTTCTAGGGGTGTGATCATGGGATATGTGTTATATCCAAACCGTCCATTCATTTGGTGACCTCGTCTTAAGGCTTGAGACCAAAAATAAGACAGATCTAACTATCATGTGGACCACACGAATCATTTAACAGTGAAAATCATTCTTTGCTGCTATTTGTGGTGTGGTCCAGATGATCTTCGGATATTATTCATTTTTTTTTATAATGCTCTATAATGATCTCTAAAAATACATGAACGGTGTAGATATAATAAATACATCACTGTGGGGCCCATGTAACTTTGATATCCTTTGAACCCTTCGTACAACTCGGAGCTCAAGGAGTGTCAGTGCTCGGCTTCGCACGACACGTACCTACGCAGCTGACATGGTTGTCAGACAGCCATCATGGTGGGCGGGAAATGGATCAGCTACTCCCCTGACATGGTCGGTGCTATGTGAGCCCCACCATGACATATGTGTTTCATCCATGCCATCCATCTATTTTTAGAGATCATTTTACAACATGAGTCCAAAAATGAGGTATAACCAAATCTCAATTTGACCACATTACAGGAAACTGTATTGAATGAGAGTCGACCATTAAAAACATTTAGAGGGCCACAAAAGTTTTGGATCAAGCTGATCTTTTGTTTTATCTCTTCATTTGGGACTGTATGACCTAATCAACAGATTGGATGTCAAATAAACAATATAGTAGGCCTTAGTAGGATTTTAATGGTGGATATTCAATCACTATTGTTATCCTGTAGTGTGGTCCACTTGAGATTTATAACCTTTTTTTTTAAAAAATAAAACTCTAAAATTATCTTTAAAAATGGATGAAACACATACATCATGGTGGGTCCCACAGATCACCAACCATGCTGCATCTGGTGGAGTTATTTGATACTCTTGACCGTGTATGAAACTCAATACGCAGCTTCTTCAAATTGCACACATCAGAGGTATTAACTCAAATCAAACTGTCTAAGCTGTGAAACCCACACCAGCAGTAATGGGAAGGGGAGGCTCGAGATTGGAGAGTGGAGAGGAAGAAGAAGAAGAAGATCGGGAAGGGAAGGCTCATTCTTTCGTTAGAGTAAGAAAATAGGGGAGGAGTGTAATGTAAACGAGTGAATGTAAAAAGTATAAAAGGCTATTTATACTACCTGTTCCGGGTCGGGTTGGGTTGGTTCGGGTCGGATCCTTTCGGTTCGGGTATTCGGGTCGGATCGGTTCGGATCGACTTCTATCCAGACCCGACCCGAAAGACAATCGGATCTAGGTGAATATACTCGATCAGGCTGATCTAAGCCGTCGGTTCTGTTCGGAACAGTACCGAGTCGGGTCAGATCCACCGGATTGGGTCCAAAATGCCCACCTCTACCCACCTGTCAAACTATGAAAAACGTATGTAACCTATGCCCGTACCATGATCTATGTGTTGTATCTACACCGTCCATCCATTTGGAAAGACCATTTTAAGGCATGAACCAAAGAGTGAGGCAGATCCAAAGTTAAAGTGAACTCCACCATAAAAACACAGTAGGGACAGTGACGCCCACCGTTGAATCCTTCTAAACCCAGCATGGTGTTTATTTTACATCCTACCAGTATATAAGTTAAGGGAAAAAAAAAAAAAAAACAAACAGCTTGATCCAAAACTTTTGTGTCCACCGAGAATTTTTTAACGGTAGGCATTTAATACCCACTGTTTTCCGTTGGGAAGCGGAATGGCTGGTGTACCTCACATCAGCTATATATAGCTGATGAAGGTACGTGTCGTGCGAAGACGAGCACTGACGCTCCTCGAGGTTCGAGTTATACTTCAAAGGAGATTAAAGTTATGGTGGGCCCCACAGTGATGTATTTATTATATATATACCGTTCATATATTTTTAGAGATTATTTTAGAGTATTATTCAAAAAATGAATCATATCCGAAGATCATATGGACCACACCACAAATAGCAGCGGAGATAATGATTTTCACCGTTAAAAAATTCATAGGGCCAACCATAACGTTTATTTTCCATCCAATCTGCTCATAAGGTCACAAAGCCGTGAATGAAGAAGAAAAACAAATTTCATATTGATCCAGAACTTCTGTGACCCCAAAAAGGGTTTCAATAGTAGAAGTTCAATCCCCCACTGCTTTTTGTAGTATGGTCCACTTGATAGTTATATCTTTCTTATTTATCTTCTCAAGCCTTAAGACTAGCTCGTCAAATGAATGAACCGTTTGGATATAATGCATACCTCATGATTAGACTCACAGGACATGCTGGCATCAAGACAGCAGCTATATTACACCAGCCAATCCGCTTTGTCTACTTAAAGCTTGGTATCTGCCTCACTCTTTTGGCCCATGCCCTAAAATGTCTCTTTAAATGGAGGGACGGTGTGGATACAACTCATGGATCATGATTGCCCCACGGGACCTGATGAGGTAACTTCAAAACCGAGAGTAGCTATTGAACAGGTTGATGTGATGTTACCAAGTTCCATGGGTCTAACCATGATGTATGTCTTATATCCACACTGTCCATCCATATGGAGAGATCTTTTTAGAGAATTATCAAGAGAACGAGTCAGATCCAAAGCTAGAGTGGACCCACCACAGAAAACAGTGGAGATTAAACGCTTATCATAGTGGACTCTTGGAAGGTTTCAACTGTGAGCGTCACTTTCTACTATTTTCTGTGGTGGGGTCGGCTCGAGTTTTGGATCTCCTTCTTGGATCATTCCTTAAAAAGATCTCTCTAAATATATGGACGGTGTAGGATACAACACATATATCATGGCAGGGCCATAGAACTTGGTGACGCCTATACGTAGCTAAGGTAATGGTGAAGTTTTCAGCGTAAAAATAGATGTATCATATTTTTTATTGGACTTATTTTTGTGTCAATGATCTGGACCACCCAGGATTAAAACCATTGATCAATTGCTTAATATTTGTCAAATCAGTGTGACGTTTTAATGGTCAGCCATGAAACTTAAATTAGACCAAGTGAACGGTCTAGATCAATGGATTGGACTGTCTAACTGTCCCAATGCAACTAGGGTTTTAGAAATCCGGTGGGAAGTATATTGTTTTATGGATTTCTTAATTACCAAAGAATGGGTGTACGAGAATCGAAGACTAGATGCAAAGATATGACCCACATATCATATATCTCCTCATTGTCTATACATTCTAGAGTGGGTCCAACAGGGACATCTGATGGACGGTTGGATGGTATATACACATAATGGTCGGCCCTGCACTGTGGCTCATGTAATAAACTCAATATATTTGGATGCATGTAAACATAAACTCATACACCAACCTTGTTTCATCAAAAATTTAAAATCATAACATGTAATTAAATCAATCTAATCTAATATAATTTCCTTCTCTGATTATATTACATCAACTGTCATAAAACTTAAAAATAAATAATAAATAAAATAAAAACTATTACAATGTATATGGTATTATCCCTGTTGCTGGATTGGAAACTGAGCAGCGAATTTTTGAAGGAAAGCGCTTGATGCTACCGTCTTCTAAGTTGAAGATACCTGAATCATTAGCTGAATCATAATTGTAGGTAGCACCGGTACTAGTAAAATAGATACAGTTCCTTTTGAAGTCTGACAATCCTTCAGTTGAAAGAGAATTGGGATACCCCAAGAAAATCATCTGACCATCCAAACTTTTCATATTTATCCAATGAGTCCCACTACCGTCCATCTTAAAAACATGAAAGCCTGTTGTCCGCCTGTGAAATCTACGTTCACCAAAATACTCATAAAATCTTAAAATCATTAGTAAGTTTCCATGTGATTCAACCAAGTGGATGTCATCAACGAAAGGCAGACCCAACGGAGGATATCTAGGCTCTGCTAGTGGAAGCATCTTCTGATTTGTGGAGTCTGGATCGTGACCCAACTCATAGATGGTGAGTTCGTTGTTATATCTTACTATATGTAGTAAGCCATGATAAAATGTAATATCGTATAAGTACCGATATTTGTCGGATTCTCCTTCAAAAGCCGTCCATACCGTATCTCCCAAATTTAAAAATACCAGTGTATTTTCTAAATATGTAATCACAACCTTACAATCAACGGAAGTAGGGTCCGAAGACAAAATAGCCTTACCAACAGCTCTTGGACCGTGCTCCCAGAAATCTTCAACATTACGGTTTCCAGCCAAGTTCCAAACTCTAGCCTGCCGTGGGAGTTGGATTCGTTCATTGGAATTTATATTCAATATAAAGCATCCATTGTTCTTGTTATCCATCAAAATCAACCATTCATTTAAAGATCCTAACAAGCTTGCTCCAAGTGATTGACAAACTCCAAGTGACTGACAAACATATAGCATGTATATCTTGTTGTCTGATAGACTGAGAAATCTATGAATTTTGGTTTCTTGATTTTTTGAGAGAATAAGGCATGGGAGTTTATGCATTGGTAAGTTGAGATTGCGGGCCGCCATCCTTTTCATGGCTGCATGCCACGATACGCAGACTGCACCGGCATGGATACAATCTACCGGATATAGACCCATTAAGATGGTAACGAGGATTTCAGTAGGAAGGTGAGACCACGTACGTATATCATTATTCTCCATTCTCTTTGATGGTTGATGATTTTTGTATTTTCTACTGTGAAGAAATAGCCGAAGAGGAGAAATAACCGAAGAAAGGATGTTGCTGATTTAGAGCAGAAGAGGAGAAATAACTGAAGAAAGGCTGATTTAGAGCAGAAGAGCAGAAGAGAAATAACCGAAGAAAGGCTGTTGTTGATTTTAAAGCAGATGAGAAATAGCCAATGGCCTGTGAGTATCTCTCGATGTTGCAGGAGGCTATTTTATACTGCCCGTTCTAAGTTCTAACAGGATGCGGTTTTGCTAGGGACGCCTCCACCAGACAGGTGGCTAGTGGTCGGTGATATGTGGACCCACCATAATATATATGTTTTATCCATGCTGTCCATCTATTTTGAAAGACAATTTTAGACTTATATTCGAAAAATTAGTTATATATAAATCTCAGGTGGACCACACTATGGGAAAACAGTAGTGATTGAATTTCCACCATTAAAAACCTCATAGGGTCCACTGTAATGTTTATTTGACATCTAACCTGTTGATTATGTCGTAAATACTTGGATGAAGGGGAAAAATATATATCATCTTTATCCAAAACTTTTGTAGCCCCAAGAAATTTTTAATGATAGGCGTTCAATCAACACTGTGCGGTCCCCTTGAGATTTGGATCAACCTCATTTTTAGGCTCATATCGTAAAATGATCTGGAAGAATAGGTGGACGGCATGGATGAAACACATACATCATTGTGGGGCCCACAGAGCACCAACCACGAGCCATTAGCTAGTGGCAGGGTGCGGAGTTCGATCCGGACGGACGCGGATTTCCTGCGAAATACTTTCGCAGGAAGTTCCTGCGCAGCGATGCTGAGTGGGTCCCAACGAGATGTTTGTTAGAAATCTACTCCGTCCATCAGTTTTGCGACCTCGTTTTAGGACGTTTTACCAAAAATTAAGTGTATCCAACAATTAAGTGGGACAGACGAGAGAAAACAGTGAAAATTTAGTGAGCACCGTTGAAGTATTCTTATGGTCATAAAAGTTTTGTATCAGGCTATATTTATAGTTTTTTCACTTCAAACCATTTGTAATTAACTTATAAACGGTTTGGATAGCATATAAACATCAAGGTGGAGCTAAGAAATGTTTCAACAGTATAAATTTCTTTCCCCAATTTTCCCTCTCGTGTGATCCACTTAGTTTTTCTATCTAACTCGGTTTTTTTCTAACTTACTCAAATGATCTCGCAAAACGGATGGACGGAATGAATTTCTCACTCTCGGTGGGACCCACCCAAAATGCTTGCGCATGAACTACCTGCGAAAGGCTTTCGCAGGAAATCCGCGTCCGGTCCGGACAGTGAACCAGAGCGGCCCAGGGATGCGGAAGCGGAAGCCGATTGCCCACCGACTAACTCAGTACTGAGTAAAATCTGTGGGGCCCACTGCGATTTATGTATTTTATCTACTCCGTCCATCCATTTTTAAATATAATTTTAGGTATTTAGACAAAAAATGAAGGATATCCAAATCTTAATTGGACCACACCACAGGAAACAGTGTGAATTGAATATCTACCGTTGAAAATTCTTGGGGCCCACAATAAGTTTTTGATGAAGATAATATTTGTTTTTACCTTCATCCATGCCTTTTTTTTTTTTTTTTTTTTTAATATTCATCCATGTCTTTTTTTTTTTAAATCTTATTAACAGTTTTGATGAAACATAAACATCACTATGAGTCCTAGGAAGGTTTCAACGGTGTAAATCATTATTCCCACTGTTTCCTTTGGTAGGGTCCAGTTGACCTTTTGATATACTTTAATTTTTGGCATGGATAAACCACATATATTCACAATGCGCCCAACATTGTGTATTCAGTACGTTAAAAACATACTGAGTTAAATTACAGATGCTTGGTAGAAATAGAAATCTAAAAGGTTACGCAGTGCTAGAATGGAAAGTGACTGGCTACTACTCTGCGGGCCCCACCATGATGTATGTGTTTCATCATTGCCGTCCACCTATTCTTTCAGATCATTTTATGAAATGAGCCCAAAAATGAGGTTGATCCAAATCTCAAGTGGACCGCATAGTGTTGATTGAACGCCAACCATTAAAAAATTCTTGGGGACAACTTTTGGACCAAGATAATATATATATTTTCCCTTCATCCAAGTCTTTATGACATAATCAAGAGGTTAGATGTAATGCCCTGAAAAATGGGGGTCGTGCATACGCTCGACTCCCGAGTTTCAGGACATCACTTATATATGATTTTTACTAATTTGTGTTTGATCAGGTTCAAATACGCAGCATGGAATTACTTGGAACATGAAACACAATCACAACTAGTCTACTGAAATAAAAGAGGTCAAATATATACAAGTCCAAAAGAATTTAAATGGGTCGCACGAGGCGTTGCCCAACAAAATCATAAAAATGATCATATGTCCAAAAAGAATAGAACTGAGCCCACTGCTCGGCGGTCCAAATCCTGCCTATCAAGCCGATGGAGAGCCACCCATCAACTGGAAGTAAAACAGCTCATCCTCCTCGTCAAGACTCGCACCGTCAGGCTCCTCGTACTCTGCGTCACCTGCATCTACGGGAGAGTCTGGTTGGTGTTTTAAAACACAGTCCTAGAGTGGGAGTGAGTGATCAACTCAGTGGGTGCAATTAGTCTTAAGTTGTAACAAGCATCAGTTATATTATGAATTTAATGAAAAACAATCATTCACAAACACCTAACAAATCTTGTTAATTACGCATGCATGACGGATGATATGATGTATGCCCTCACCACAACACTCCCTCGAGCGATTTCATCTAACGATCGCGTATGACCAACATTCCCTCAGAGCGACCTCAACTGCCGACTCGCCACCCTAACTAGTGCGATACAATGTGATCATGTTAGCCGAGTTCTTAGTTAAGTTCATTCATCCAGAAGGTTGGAAAATCTGATACACCCCATATATCAATGCCTCAACTAGTTGCGATGCCAAGGCCTCTCAACGCGCGAGGCCAGAGCACCACGATCCTTGATCCCGTCAGGTTCTTCATCCCCGACTTCAAGCACATGGGCAGTGTTGAGAACTGGGATCGCTCGCAATCACTACGGGGAGGTTCGTCACCCCAGCGTAGGCCGATAGCTCGAACACAGTGTCTCATTCCACCATGCCCAGCCCACTAGACGGTGGATCGACTTCAGGTGGTTATCGATGGGTTACAACGGTGGTAGGGTGTACCAGGTTCCATACATGTATGAGCAAACAGGGTTAACAAAACAAAGTTGGTCAACCAGTAGACTAGACTGCATGAGTTCAGGCAAGTATGTGGCGGAACGACATTGGGTACAAGCGACCCATGTAGTCTAACTACTGTCGCCCACACACACTCGTCCAAATCCATCGGTTTAGCCTCAAGACGGTCATACCAACGGAGCCACCTTCTCTCTCCTCGTATTCCTGACCAACCCAATGGTTCAAATGGTGATCCATAACATGCCAACTAATTGGGTTATCAACTAGCATAATCAACATGATGTTCTCATACACCTCAACATACAATTTAGAATCTCCTAGCAAGAGAAGCTAACAATATTATGAATAAAGGTGCATGTGTGTGGTGTGGGTTGGTGAGGAAGTTAAACACTTCTTACATCTCATAGAACCAAATTGCACAAGGATTTATAAGACATACATGCTATAGGGCAATCATCATGTGAAAAACTAAATAAGACATAAACATGAGATCATCAATTCGTACCGAATCATGTGAGAGGCAAGAACAACATCATATGAGAAAATCAACAAGACATACAATTTCATACAACTCCAAATGCATCATCCAAGCAATCAAAATCATTAGACTCATACTACAATTGGTGTTAGGCCACCTAAGGATAATAGTCCGCACCTAATTACGATCGGAGAGTGAAGAGGCGATCCTAACAGCACCGGATCCGTAGGCTTGAAGTGTCGGGGCCCTACATTGTGTATAATGCATAATGATCAAAGATAAAGCTTAATTCATGGAAATTAAAAGGAGAATCACCACATTACCTTAATTAGAGTGAGATCCCCCTTCCAATAACAAGAAATTTGGAGATTTTGAGGGAGAATGGGAGAAAGAGGTCGGAATATATATACGAGATCCGGCAGCTGGGGGTGCATGTAAGGTGGTGGCTCCCACCTTCTCTCCCACTCTCCCTTCCTCTCTCTCTCTTCTCTCTTTACTCTCTCCCTCTTTCTCTATTTCTCCCCTTTGAAAATGAAAAATCATATGGGAAGAGGGCTACCCCAAATGAGGCCCTTTTATAATGCCAGATTTGGTGCCATCGCCCCAAGTGTTGGGTTTTTACTATACTAGCCCTATGGGAGGATTTTTCTAGCCTCTAGGGCCTACTATGGGGTGTATATATTGATATATACCATATATAGTTAGCCATAATGGTGATCTATGTATGGACATATTCGACCCACCATTTAGATGCGCCGATCGACAGATATGATGAGAAGTCTGTTCAACGGTCACCGATGGTCGATCGAGGCCACGACTATATAGATATGAGCAGAGAAATATCCTTACTCCACGTGTGAAGTTTGGTCGTAAACCGACGGTCCGAAATCATCAACTTTGCATAAGAGTGGACGACCTAATTCACTTAAGTTTCAGCTTCTTCCTTTAGGGTATTTGCACTTCTCATGCACTCGTCATTCGGCTCAAGTTGACCGGTTTTGGACAGCACCCAGGTCCGACTCTCGCGATGGATGTCAAGCCCAGTGAGACGGACATTATTCTATAGTTTTAGAACTAGTGGCCCACCAACGAGCGGTTTAGATTTTGTTTGGAAAATCGGGACATTTCTGTAATGAATTTAGTAGTGAGATTTCTCGTGGACACTGATTAGGGTTTGGATTAACTATGTTCATAGTGTGGTCTATTTATAATTAGTGAAAGTAGAGATTTGATCATGATTACTCTAAACCGTCGGTTTTAGGCTAAAAGAGTAACGGGGTTGATTTGGTCTATTAGTCAAAATCCGAGCCTTATCTGACTCGGCTTCGGTTAGATCTTTAATTTAGTTATGATTGTCTTGATTAGTTAGCGAAGGGTCGGTTAGATTTTTGGGCCCTATGTGAGTAAATCATGGGGCTAATCTTGATGATCGAGTGATCGGGCGGATTCGTTGGCTTCTTACGGTTGATTAATCGGACTTGTGCGGTTCTTTACTGGTACCACCCCTGTATAAACTAACATTGATTACTAATAGTCATTAAGTGATATTATAAGTTAATTAATAAAAAAATTTCAAGGATTTTTTAAAATCCAAAACAGTGAAAATCGAGGATGTTACATTAGATGTCAAATAACCATTACAGTGGGCCTTCAGAGGTTTTTAATGGCGAAAATCAAATCACTACTATTTTCCCATGGTGTGGTACACCCGAGATTTTTATATACCTAATCTTTGGTATCAAGCCCTAAAATTATCTTTCAAAATAGATAGACGGCTTGGATAAAACACATACATCATGGTGGGTCCACATAGCACCTAGCACCAGCCACCTGGCTGGTGGAGCATCACTAGCCAAACCTCGTCCAACTTGCCTCTGATAGGAGGACGCGGATTGAGTAGGGCTCTGTGGGGCCCACTGTGATGTAAGCGTTTTATCCATGCTGTTAATCATTTTTCTCGGATCATTTTAAGCCATGATCCAAAATCTAGGCAGGAACAAGGCTTAAGTAGAAAACAAATTGGGCATTGTACTTCCACCATTAAAAATTTCTTGGGAGCTAGAGAAGTTTCGGATCAAGATGATATTTATTTTTTTGCTTCATCCATGTCTAAATGACCTTATTAATAGGTTGGATGGTAAAAAAAAAAAATCACGGTGGCCCTTAGAAAGGTTTCAACGGTGGGTGTCATTATCACTGCAGCTTCCTTTGGTGTGGTCCACTAAAGTTGTGAACCAACTTCATTTTTTTTCATATCTTAAGATAATCTGAGAGAAAATATGAATGGCATGGATAAAACACTTACACCACGGTGGGTCCCTTAGAGCCCTGCACTGACGGATTACTGTCCGGGCAGGGGTAGGACGGAAGCGGATTGGCTGCGGTACCACACACCAGCGATATAGCTAGTGTGGGTACGTGTCGTGCCAAGACAAGTGCTGACTCTCCTTGAACTCGAGATGTACGAACGGTTCAACGTAGATCAAAGTTACGTGGCCCCAAAATGATGTATTTATTATATCCACACCGTTTCATTTTTCGAGATCATTTTAGAGTGTGAACTAAAAAATGAATCATATAAAAAGCTCCAATCGACCACACCATATATAGCAGTGGAGAGTTAAAACATTCGTAGGGCCTATCATAACGTTTATTTTCCATCCAATCGGTTTATAGGGTCACAAAGATCTAGATGAAGGCCCCGTTTCTTAAATCTGAAGTCTAAAGCCTGAATCTGAAATCTGAAGGCTGAATCTGAAATCTGAAGTCAAAAAACTTGTTTGATAATTATGGCGGAAGTCTGAAAATTAAGTACCGAATTTGAGATAATATGTTTGTTAACAAACATTTGAAATGTCTGAAATACATTAATTTGACACATTTGTCCCTATCTCCTATTTGGAAATGTTTAACGTTATAAAGAAATTATTTTTTATTAAATAAAAATAAAATTATTCTATTTAATTCAAATAAACTATAGTAATTAAGAGTAAATTGAAATATTATTATTTATAAATAATAATAATAATAATAACAGATAAATTCCTTATGAGGAGTATCCAAAACTCATTTTAAGACATTCGACCACAATGAGTATCCAAAACTCAAGTAGGCCATACAAGATGAAACAATGAGAAAGGAATGCCTACTGTTAGAACCTTCCTAGACGAGATGAAGTGAAAACATCATGAACTTAAATTGATACGAAACTTTCGTAGCCATATAAATGTTTCAATGGTGGTCACAAAATCTCCATTATTTCCTATTGTGTGGCCCATTTAAGTTTTGGATACATCTTATTTTTTGTTGCATGCGCTAGAATAAGCTCCAAAAATGGATGAATGGAGTGATTTTCTCACGAACATCGCAGTAGGCCCCACACAGAATCTTTCGCAGCAAGTTCCTGTGGGAGTCTTTCACAGGAGGCGGATGGGAGTCTTTCACGGGAGGCGGATTGGATTAGATACTGACAAGTTGAGTAGGAGACTAGCTACTGAAGTGAAATCACCAAGTTTTGTAGGATCCACCAAGATGTATGTGTTGTATCCACACCATCCATCCATTTGGAGATATCATTTTAAGGCATGAGACAAAGAATGAGTCAGATTCAAATATGGAGTGGACCCCACCACATAAAACAGTGGGAAGAGTGATGCCCACCGATGAAAACTTCCTAAGGTCTACTATCATGTTTATCTGAGATCTAACGTGTTCATAAGTTAAGATAGACATGAAAGAAGGTAAAAAACAAATTTCAGCTTGATCTAAAACTTTTGTGGCCCTTAGAAATTTTTAAGGGTGGACGACACTCTCTCCACTGTTTACTGTTGTGGGGTCCACTCGAGCTTTGGATATGACTTGTTATTTGGCTCATATCTTAAATTTATATCACCAAATGGATGGACGGTGTGGATACAATACATACATCATTATCGGTCCCACGTAACATAACATGCATGGTGACGTCACTCCAGTAGCCATTCTCGCTAATCAACCTGTCAGGAGCTAATCCGCGTCATTCGCGGGAAATCCGGGAAACGGATTGGCTACTTCCCTGACACCTGCCAATGGCTTGTGGTCGGTGCTCTATGGGGCCCACCATGATGTATGTGTTTCATCTATTCAGTCCATCTATTTTTACATATCATTTTACTGTATGAGACCAAAAATGAGTTATGAGACCAAAAATGAGGTATATCCCAATCTCAGTTCAACCGTATTACAGGAAACAATGTTGAATGAGCATCGACCATTAAAAACATTTTAGGGGCCATAAAAGTTTTGAATCAAGCTGATTTTCACTTTTTCCCTTCATCTGGGCCTATATGACCTAATCAACATATTGGATGTCAAATAAACAATACAGTGGGCCTTAGGAGGATTTTAATGGTGGATATCCAATTGCTATTGTTTTCATGTGATGTGGTCCACCTGAGATTTATCTACCTCTCATTTTTGGAATCAAGCCCTAAACTGATATTTAAAAATGGATGAACAGAATGGATGAAACACTACATAAATTACGTGTACAGCATAAATAAATTTCACATGTTAAAAGATAGTTTTTTGAGATTAAAAAATAAAAATAAAAAAAATAAAAAAAAAATAAAAATAATAATAATAATAAAATAATCCGTAGTATAATTTTGGAATGAGAAATTTCTTTTAATAGAAAATTTTATGGAGCGCATTCAGCGTTCACCGTTAAGTCAGACTCTCATCACCAAAAGAATTCAGCGAAATATAGCAGCAAAATCACTTAGCGCTTTCCGATTTCAGTGTTAACAAACAACTCTTAATACGAGGCATTTTCTCATTTCCGTGTTAAGTGTTAATTTTAAGAGTTAACAAACAGGCCCGAAGAGTCAAATAAATATCATATCGATCCAAAGCGTTTGTTTCAATGGTAGACATTCAATCCCCCGCTGCTTTTTGCAATGTGGTACTCTTGATATTTAGATCTGTCTTATTTTTAGTGTGAAGCATTACGACGAGCTCTCCATACATGAACGAGCAGAACTTGCTGACGTCAACACACTGGTTAGATCGGTGGTGTGTGGTACACCAACCAATCCGCTTCCCCTCTATCCCTAATCTCCGTGGGGCCACCCTTATGCCTGTATTATATTCACTCCATCCGTCCGTTTCTCTGTCCCACGTAAGGATGTGATCTAAAGAATCAGGCAGGCTAAAAATTCAAGTGGGCCACACCACAATAAGCTTTTGGGAATGGACTTATACCGTTGAAACCTTCTTAGGGTCACCTAACTCTTAGATTTAATTTATGTTTTCCCTTCATGCTTGTTGGAAACACCTCGTTAACATCTTAAATGGCAGAGATGATCCACACGGTGGGTATCACTGCCACGTGATACAAGGCTCCGACGTGCCACACACGTGACACGAATGCATGTCCGTCCGTTTGTAGCGGTGCATGTGGGGCCACGAAACTTCCGTCCGTATTGGACCGTTGCCTCAGCTATTTTGTACAAATAGGGCCATGTTCTGGCGATCCACACTGTTGATGCCTAGGGCTCTTCAACATGGACTTATGTCCACACACTTCTACGAATTGAATGGTCTGATCTGAAGTCATCCAGTCTAAAATCTGAAATCACCTGATGTGGATGGACGGCCCTAATCGCTGATAACCTGTTGTTTGAAAATCATGCCTTTCCCTCCACTTTTCGGCATTTAGTATTGACTATTAAACAGTTTGATGACCCATCCACTACAAAGACTTGGAAACTAATCGTGATGTATGGAGCTGTAACACCCCGTACCTTCAGTACACGGGTGTTACTTCTTAAACCCACACTAAACTAAAACCAATTTGGGTTAACAGAGAACTTGAACTCGACATACACAGGATGGAGATTCTGATCGATGTTAAAGGCCATCCGATAGGGTCTCTAAGAGTGAGCACACGCCCTACAACAATCGGGAAGGTGAGGCTACTCGCACACTCTAAGGTTGAAGCCATTGTGCTAGTTAATATTGTTGCAAAACACTTGTCACCTACACTTGAGATTTGGTCGGTAATAATTGAAACCTTCATCATAACTAATACCCTATATTAACCGTTGAAAAAGGTTATCAGGTCCACCTGATCAATAGATCGGGACATATGCGCCAATAATGGCCCAAAAAGTGTGTAAACAGGCCACCTGCCTCACCATCGACCAAGGGGGGACAGGATCCCGGGGTAATGTTCCCCAATGCAAATGAATGTGTAGATCATGGTAGTAACATTATGGTGGGCCCTTACACTATGCATGTGCACTGAGTGTGCTTGTGCATGAGGTGCACCAAAGTTATTGGCTCGGTCAAACCGTCATTGACCGAGCACATCTCAAATATCTTCCCGCCATCACCTCTCCCTGTTTGAACCGACCCATTTCGAGCTCCTAGGTGACCCACCACGGTCACTTTCCGAGCGTTTTGAACCGTTCAAACCCTCATGGGACCCGCACGATCATAACGGATAGCCGTTTGATCATCCGAATTCGAACGAAGGAGATCGAACCCCACGTCCAATCCATGCCAAAGACGGCCCGGCCACAGAGCCTGTGGAAGGACTGAGAGAAGGAACCGCCTTCCTCTTTGATAGGTAAATCTCAGCCGTCCAAGGAGAGGGCAAATTTCAGCCGTTCTTTTTTCTCTCTCTCTCTCCCTATAAATTGGGTCCCTTAGCCCTAGGAAGTGCACGCCAAAAGAAAAAAAAAAAAAAAGAAAGAGAGAAACAGGGAGTTCGTCCCTCCCATTGAAGATCAAGTGTAGGATCGACATCTACCCACCTCAGGTGTTTCATCTTCCCTCTGTTTTACTTCTGTGTAGTTTCAACACGTGGTAGGAGATGCTCACCTGGTCTGAAACCAAGCCCAGCCATGGCAGGGTTCGGACCAACCATGATGACGTTAGGACAGGCAGACATGGCCATTTGAGGCCACACTTCAGGCCTCAGGACGAGTTTGTTTTGAGCTCTCTGTAGAGCTTCGAAACTAGCTCCTAAGGCAAGCTAATCAATGGCAATAGGCGGATTGTTGAAACTGTCGTTGGGTCCCTGTTTTGTGCCGGAACCGAGCCAAACCATGGCCGTGTGTCGGGCCGTCAACAGGATAGAACGAAGGCTCTGTTTAAGGGCTGAAAACAACCGTTCCATCAGGCCACATGCTGGCCCCATTTTTTTTAACTGAATGACAAGCCAAAGCCATGCTCAAAACCAGCCAATTAATGGCTGAGATCATGCCCAAACCAAGCCTGGAAGCTAACGCTGTTTCAGTCCATTTTACCAGCCAAGCAATGGCTGTGCATCGGACGGGCTGAAGCTCTGTTTTGAGCAGAGAGGTGGCTGTCACTGTATGCCTATTTAGAGCTCAGTTCTGGGCTGCACCCAGACGTCCATCAAGGTCCCAAACCGGGCCTCAAACCAGCTGCAAAGGAGTTTGAAAGTTACTCCAGACGGCATGCAAGAAGACCCATTCACGTGGAATTTGTGGCTAACCGCCACTTTTGGGCCCTGTATAAACGCAGGTGGGCCTCACAAACGTCAGTGGGCGACACTAATTGTGAGCCATGTGCTGACCGTGGGCCCCACCAAATGATGGTGGGATGCTCTAGTGTCAGGCCACCATGGGCCATTCAAGTAGGACCGTCCATCAGAGACGTTAAATCCAGGAAAAAACCTGGGCCGGATGTCCAAATCTGGGCAGTTCCTCCTGTCCATTTCCTCTTTGTTTTATAAATAATTGTGTGTATATATATATATATATATATATATATTATATATATATATATATATATATATATATATCTATAATATATATATATATATAGGGAAAAGGTACTATGCGCTCGAGCGTAAAGCGGTCCTCCGTGAGGTCGAGCTGATGTGGGCCCCACCGTGATGTCGTTCGAAAATCTACCTCCTCAGTCAGATGCACCATTCCAGAGGGGGCTCACACAGCTGAAAATCAAGTCAATCCGTGACTTTTGTGGGCCACACCACGTACAGAAGTTGAGAGGGGCCGTGCACCATTGAAACACTCAAACCATTTGTGAGGACCTTTCGAGACGTTTTTTGATGATCAACACCGTCCATCATGTGTGTCCCACTTGGATGTAATTTTAGACCAAGTTTTAGGTGGTATCCACAACTCAGGTGGGGCCCACCAAGTGCTTTTACATATTTTTGCGTGTATACTTATGTATTCCGATGGTATGGCCCACCTGAGTTATGTGGACGGCTGATTTTGGGCCATGTGGGCCCACCCTGGGCTCATGCATCTGGTGGACGGTGTGGATCTTCGAAAGGCATCATGGTGGGGCTCACACTGCTCGACCTCACGAAGGACCGCTTTACGCTCGAGCGCGTAGTACCTTTTCCCATATATATATATATGTATATATATATATATATATGTATTATATACATTAGTATATGAATATATACCGGTCAGTATGCATAGATACGTGGTGGGCCCCACATGGGACCCACCTGTGAAGTGAATAAGTGGTGTGTACACCAGAATGTGGAAACTGTGGGCATTTTTTTTGGTATACCGTTGAAGGTCCTGGTGAATGGATACATGTTTTTACATGTATATCATGTGCACATCCAGGCCGTCCTTTCATTCCGACTTCAGATGTAGGACCCACCTCGATTTTTGCATACGTGGAAGGTCCTCAGGATACATGGTGCATGTGTGCACCTCAGTTCACGTTAACCGCATGTAAAAAGTTTGAGATTACAAAAATTCGAGGTCTCATCATACCTGATGAGTCTGGAAGATCTGAGCGGTCCACATGAAGCAGTACCCCATAAAACCCCTTGGTTTCAAAGATTACTTTAAACCGAAACTTCGGTGGGCCATGAGGAATGCAAACAATTTCTTCCTTTGATTTACAGTTATCTTCGTTATGGCCCACCTGAATCTTATATCAGAGTGAAAGTTCACCCCCTGGGGTTTCTTGAGATTACACATCTTGTGGACAGTTCAGATTAAATACCCATGCTCACATGGGACCCACCTGTGAAAAGAAATAAATATTGCATGCATGCGTGAAAGTGTCCAGCAACGTCACCTGCCAATCAGTCCACGTGAAATTGAAAAATATTGAGATCTTGTTATGACTAATGAGTTTGGAAGATCTGGGTGGTCCACATGGAGCAGGACCTCATAAAAACCCCTGGTCCCAATTTCTACGTTGAACCAAAACTTCGGTGGGCCATGGGAAATGCAAACAGTTTCTTCCTTAGAGTTGAAATTATCTTTGTTATGGCCCACCGGAATCTCAGACCAGGGTGAAAATTTACGCCCTAAGGTTTCTTGTGATTCCACATATTTTGGACCGTTCGGATTCGACACTAGGCCCACATGTGTAAGGGTGTACACATGCATAGGTGCATGGGTGGCCCTGCCTCATGTATTCATGTAGGGTGAGTCCTGCATACGTAAGCATGCAAGACCCACCTCGTACGTATATTGAATGTGGGCCGTCCAAGGTCTGGACGTAGTCCACCTTGGGTATATCCAGACCGTCCATCCATTTGGTTGGTGGACCACACGTGTGGGCCCCACATCGATGTACGTATCTCGTATGTATGGGCCCATGTGGAACCCATGCATGTGTGAAGCCACATTGTTTTACGTACATTAAAAATGTACCATTTGCTACAATTATAATATACCATATTATGCCAATGTAATATACATGCTGTATACGTTGGTGTATTTGACGATATATCTATAAGGTATATGATGAATACATATACACCATGTAATATTCACCACGTATACATAGATATACTAGGCAATGTATATATCATATGGATAGTGTGCAAGCTCCTCTATAAGGTGGTGGCCACATATGGGGGCCCCACCATGAGGTATATACACGGTTTGTACAATAAATTTCATCAACTAGATAAAGTATATGTTGAGCCTACCTATTTGGGCAAATACCGTCAGGCCTATACTCCTCTCCAATAAGCGCCCAAATCATCGTAATTGAGGTCATTCAACCAACCATGGCATCCTAGAATCGTAGGATTTATCAGCTAATGCCAAAGATAATTTCCAGGAATCTGTTCAAGTGACGCAGAGACTCTAGCTTCTCAAGAGGGCTCACACCCAAGGACACCCTACAACGTATCGGGTGATGATTTCTTCCCCTTAAGCTTTCCACTCTTAACTAGACCAGAAATGACAATCTTATTAATGTAAATAGTTAATGATAAACTGTGTGTAGGAATAAACTGTATTCACTTGATTTATCTGCTAAATATGCTAATTCTCATTATTACTATTGTTTAGATTCTTGAACTGCCTAGGTGAATAATCTAGTAATTTATGTCATGTATATTCAGTTGTTGTATATTGATAAGAATATATGTGTCGTTCATTATTCTCATTTCATATCGTAATATATGTTGCTATGATACGCATACTGTTGAAATCTCTCCACGAGAAGTCCTAGCAAAGGAGAGTCCGGCTTGGGGTGTAACTAGATTGATTGTGACATAAGTAGGCCCCTGACATGGAGGTTTTGGTTATGGTACTTGATCATGGGGTTTACCATCTATGTGTGGTTTCACCTAACTGACTGGGGGTGAATCTCATAACCCACCCTTCCAAATACCGTCGTTTACCCGTTTTAAATCTTCATGCCGACATGTTTAAATCGCCACTTTTGGTAGTTTCAACATTTCACCCCTAATCGGCATTAGTGGTAACCTCGTTATGTTAATTTGATTGACCACATGTTAGTGGGTGCTACACACCCCTAAGACGGTAGTCTCATGGGCCGGGGATGGTGGAAATGGGACACTATGCCCGAGTCGTCGGCCTACGCTGGGCCATGTGCTCCCCGTAGTGACCGTGAGCTTACTTAAATTGGCTGATTGCAAATGAACTAATAATGGGCTGACAAGTCATGCATACATAACATATTTCGATGACTTGGATCACTCTGCCCTGCGATTACGCTGAATGTTACGCTTGTGACCAGTCATTCGACTGTGATATTAACTTGGATCATTCTGCCCTGCGATTACGCTGAATGTTGCGCTGATGACCAGTCTTATCCCTGGGTGACGACCCCCATGTCCGTCGGATGTTTTTCCCGGACATAGGCCATCTGAACTTTTTACCCGGGCCGATAATTATTACATATACATTCATACATCCATGCATTTAAAAAGACTGATCTACTGTGTTTTGGATTATCTGTATGCTTTTATGTTATTCCTTGTTTAGGGGGCGGTGTGTAATCTTAACGGGAGATCACACTGAGTTGGCCACTCATTCATCAATATTCAACCGTACAGAGGACACAGGGACAGAGGGAGTTGCGGAGGGGCCGGAGATGACAGAGGTCGAGGAGGAGGCTTACAATGAGGAGCCGTACCAGGAGGCGGCTGCTTATTTTGGATTGAATCAATAGTCTATTTACTTATTAACGTTTTATTTCATGTTGAGAATTAAAGTTTGTATATGGGCCCCAGCTGAGTGGCCTAGGATATTATTACTGCTTGGGTTTATCTATACTACGCTTAGTTCCGTTAATCGCACTTTGATTTGAGTTGATTATCTTCTTGCTTATCAGTTAACACCTGGGTTTTCAAGAGACGAGTGATATACTCGGGTCTCGAAAACCGGGGCGTTACAGGAGCCCACTGCATTGCATCCAAACCATCCAAGCCTTAAAATCACGTGCCGTGTCGCACTTAAGTTTGTGGATGGCTTGGTCTTTTTACGGCATCCACTTCAACTGGTCCCACGCATCTTCTGGATGGATTGGATGCCACATAAAATACACAGTGGACCTCACACACAATCCGGAAGAGTTTTTACTATCCCAACTGTTCCCTGTAGTGGCCTACCTGAATTTACCCTTAGATGATAAAACTGACTCACCTTTGTCTGTTTGGACGTCCAAAGTATTGAAAAGATGTTGGGTATGGTCCATCCATAATGGACGAAGCAGATGAGCAGTTCCTATCTTGTGAATAGACAATTCCAAGTATTTGAATTAAAGTTTTCTATTTTAATCTTATCTATATATAATATGGGCATACAACCATTTTTCAATACCTTTTTTTTTTTTTAATCCAAACCATATTAAACCTGAACTTTTACATTCTCCGGTTCCAGTTTTATATATATAGCCATATTTTTGTTCAGCAATGGGGCCGGCTTTAGCTCTTCCCTATCAATAAAATAAAATAAAATAACCCAGAAGCCATATGTGAGGATAATCTGTCCACACTTCCTGTAACATAATCATGCCTGCAAACGTACACTGATGGCCTGCTAAACTGACTCACACCACAAATAGATGGAGATACATTTTCTGGTTTCCACCCCAACCAGAACCTGGATAGCACCACTCACTGAGAAACACTGCCTATGCAAATATCAAGCCATGGGACTAGCTTTTCAGCTTACACAACCCCAAAAAAACGAAAAAGGCATATGCACAAATTGCTCTAAACATGCCAGCCATCTCCTAATCAATCATCTGGTCTGTAAAATCAGATTTTGGTTAAGGCCTATAATCAATCTGGGGGCAAAGGGCCTGTTTGGGTGTACCCCATAATGCATATGGGACCTGTTGTTGGTCGAATCTGCATTTAATCAAAGGAGAAGCTTACCCTAATGCGGCCAGCAAAAATCTGGATAACTGAAGCACCAGCGAGAGGGGTTTTGGTCGTAGGAATAGTTCGACTGGTCGTAGGAATAGTTCAACTGGTCATGGCCTGCACGACTTAAAATCCCGCGACATGGGATTTTGGTGTCCGAGCTGCTCGACCGGTCGAAGGGATGGCTCGACCGGTCGTAGGGGTCCCACGACCAGTCGAAGACTCGGCTCAACTAGTTGTAGGCTACGCGGATTCGTTTCCGAATCCGATGCAGACTGCGGATTTTGAGTCGGCCTTTCGCAAGGGTGCGAAAGGGAAGTTGCCTAAACTATAAATAGGGGTCCCTAGGGTTATTCTAGGGTATGGGAAGGCTTTCTAAAGTAGTTCCAAGGGTTCCTAAAAGGGTTTAGGGTTATCAAAGGGTGTAGCAAGGGTGAGATTCGAGGTTGTTCGAATCGGGTAAGTCCTTTCTCTTTGTAATTGATGCTTTCATAATGGAGATCTGTCGCTTTGTGCCGTAGTTTTTTCCCGCAAGGGTTTTCCACGTTAAATCTGTGTTCTCTTGTATGCTTGGTGCCATTGGATTACCATCCTAGATCTAGATCTGTGTGATTTCGCAGGCCAAAAATCCCAACATTTCTTGTGTTTATGCTGTATGGCTTTCCTACCCAGGTTTGTAAATTGTGAAAAATCTATAAGGACATGGATGATATATATATTATTTTGTTCGTTAAATTTTTTTTTTTTTTTTTTTTTTTTTTTTTTTTAAAACCATTAGGTGGAAAAACAACAACCCAAGGACATGATCAACTGCCACAACTGCAACAGACAACAAAACAAATGTGGATATTCTTCAATGGACTGAAACAGATCAGCTGCCACAACTACAACATACATCAACCCAAGCCACCAAACTTGCAGCAGCATGATCATCCAACTGAATATGGACTCCCATTGGACATCAGCAACAACACCAGCTGCCGCAACTTTCACCCTACAATAGCAGCAACAAAGAAGTGGACTTCATGGTGGCGCAGGGAGGGGATAACTACTACAAATCCACGGAGCTCTCTAGACTCCTCATAGAAATGAAGATAAAAGCATGAATAATTTCTAATTAATTCGAAATAATTTGATTGATGATAAAAATGAAATTACAACTCTCTTTAAATAAGGAACTCAAACTTACGATGGAGTTTTAGACTTAGACTCCAACTCAAACATCCTAAAAACGTGACTTACTATAAATAGTAAACTTACTATTTATAGATGACATCTATTCCTACTAGACATAGTGTCCAATTTGGTCCAACCACGTTATTCTCCTAACCCTTTTAATGTTGGGCACAACTTCTATAACTCAAAGGATAAAAGTTATACTCGAAGAAAAATTTATTATTTATAGTAAAAATGAAAATAAATGGGACTTTTGACTGTCCATCTTATGGAATCTCACAAATCCAGTGTGGGCAACCTGACATAGCAGGGTTTGGTTGACTTAAGTAGGTTCTCCAAACCCAAAATCATATATAATATGATGAATAACTCATCCCGATTTGCGAGATAAGATTGGTTTAAGGTCTTAGCGGTCTGGATCATTTCCGCCTCTAATCGGGCCTTCTCTGGTCCATCTTTGTCATGAAAGTGTCTGTGATCTACTCTACATCACATGGCCCATAATCCTGTTAACCAATACCGTTACGTCGTAGAGAGGAAGAACCGTTGTTCCTAATCATGCCCAATCCCACATCATCCATATAACCAGCCTCCCAATTTCTCTCAGGAGCTTCTCTCTCTGAGGTTTGTGATGTGATCGGATGCTTTGACGCTCTTTACGAGCATGTCATCGACATAGAATTCCATAGTCCGACCGATCTGCCTGGCAAACATCTGATTTACCAGTTTCTGATATGTCGCACCAGCGTTCTTCAGGCCGAAGGGCATGACTCGGTAACAATAGAGCCCCTTGTCTGTGACGAAGGTTGTCTTCTATCTGTCTGGAGGATACATTGCTATTTAGTTGTAACCAGAGTATGCGTTCATAAAAGTGGGGAGCTCGTGCCCGGCTGTGCTGTCGACAAGTTGGTCGATTTGAGGTAGGGGAAAGCTGTTCTTGGGGCATGCCTTGTTCAAGTCTGAGTAATCCACACAAACTCGCCATTTTCCATTAGACTTTTTTACAAGTACTATGTTCACGATCTAGTTCGGGTAATGGATTTCTTTGATGAAGCCAACGTCAAAGAGTTTACAAACCTCGTTGGCTATTGCCGCGTACCTTTCAAGCTCAGAAGCCATCCTTTTTTTTCTTTACCTGCTTGTGCTCTGGGTCCACATTTAGCTTGTGGACCATGACCTCCGGAGAGATGCCCAACACGTCTTGGTGGGACCACGCGAAGACATCTCTGTGCTATCGCAGGAAAGTCAACATCTGTTCTCGTTGCTCGGCATTCAGCGATGAGCCGAGTTGAACTGTTCTACTCAAATCAGCATCATCGAGCGGAACGGCCACGAGATCCTCAGTGGGGGAGCCTTCCACAGAGGTGTCTCCTCTAGGGCCAAGCATGCCTATTATAAGGGCCTGCTTCACTAAGCCCCTCCTGACCGCTATTGAATAGCACCTCCGAGCTTCTTGCTAATCTCCTCGGACATAGCCAACTCCTCCGTCAGCAGGGAACTTTATCATCAAGTGGTAAGTGGACACGACCGCCCTCATGGCGTTAAGGGACGGTCACCCTATGATAACATTATGGGTTAATGGTACATTTACTACTAGGAAGTCCACTAACATAGTTACCTGATTCTGCCCTTCTCCCACTGTGACCGGGAGAGAAATTGCATCCTTTGAAATCACCTTATCGCCTGTGAATCCATGCAACAGAGTCTTCACAGGTCGGATGCGTGACCTGTCTATCCCCATTTTATCGAATGCCTCTAAGTACAATATATAAGTCGACCTTCCGGTGTCGACCCAGATGTGATAGACCTTGTGGTTGGCTATTGTCATCGCAATCGCCAGGGCATCGTCATGGAGATGCTAAATTCCCCGTGCATCGTCTTCTATAAATGTAAGGCTGCATGGACTTGGTCGGAGTTCCTTCCTTGGCTTATCGGCTGAGTAGATGTAGTGCCCGGGGTCAGCGCTTCGGGAATAGGCTTTACGAGCCCGATTTGAGTCACTACCTCCGGAAAGACCGCTATAAATTGTCCAGATCTCTGTACCTTTATTTGCAGCTTGCCTGATTGGTCATCTTTCTGAGCTTGTTTCTCTTCCTTCACATACTGACGCAGATAACCCTTGAGGATAAGGGTCTCAATTTTTTCTTTTAGGTCGACGCAATCGCTAGTGTTATGCCCATGATCGAGATGAAAGCGGTAATACTTGCGTTTATCCCGTTGGCCGGCTTCCGTCTTCATACAACTCGGCCAATGCAGTAGCCTCTTGTCCGGATATCCAACAGGATTTGCTCCGGAGAGGTGTTGAGGGGAGTGTACGAGCTGAATTTGCTCTCGGGCCTCCTGCTCGGCCTTCGGTCTCAGGGAGCATTGTCGTCCAACCTCCTTTTGTTTATTTGTTGCGGCGCTTCATCCTTTCGCCTCTTCTCTTTAGATGAGTGCTCTGAGGTCTGGTTGTTCTTGCGCGAGCTAAAAAACTCTTCAGCATTTGTATACTTTTATGTGCGATTGATGAGCTCATCAAGAGTTGTCGGTCGGTTCTTCCCTATCGAGAAGAGGAATCTTCCTTCCTTGAGCCCGCTGATCATTGTAGATAATGTCATCTTGTCGGAGTAGTCATCCACCTGCAGAGCCTCTTCGTTGAAGCAAGAGATGTATTCTTTCAACGACTCTCCACTCTTCTGCTTGAGGGTGAGCAGGTGGGTCAACAGTTTTCGGCTCTTCTTTCCGACGATAAATTGTGTCAGGAACGATCTGTTGAGCTCGGCGAAGGTGCTAATCGACCTCGACTTAAGTTGTCGATACCAATTTCTCGCGGCCCCTGTAAGGGTTATCGAGAATGCTCTGTACATAATAGCCTTCGAAGCCGATTGGATTTGCATACACGAGCAGTAAGATTCTACATGCTCCGTTGGGTCCTCGGACCCCGAATACTGAATGATGGGAGGCATTCTGAACCTTAGTGGCATTGTTGCGTCCATAAAGTTTCTGATGAATGGGGGCCTCGGTTTCCTCCATCATCGCTTCCACCGTGGTTGGGGTGGGGACCTGTTGGTTCCGTTGCAAAGTCTTGATTTGGTTTCGAAGTTCATCAAGTTGAGCTTCCCATGGATCTCGGTTTTCCGCAGCGGTTTTTTCGAGGGGCCTCGACCTCAGGCGTTTTGCCCCTTCTCCTCCTTTCCAATTCATGGCGAAAGTCAGTCGGGGCTAATGCCGAAGTCACAGATACGTAGGTCGGTACTCAAGTCGTCGCATTTCGTGCAAGATTCAAAGCTTGGGCTGACAAGTTCTGGGATGCCCCTGCTCGCGAGCTCACGAGAGCAGGGTCTTCTACTGCCACAGGAGCGACCTGGTCAAGAGGTGGCTGTTGCCCCTGTTGTTGCTTCATCCAATTTATTTCATCCATCATCACCTGTATTTGATTTTGCAAGGCTTGGTACTTGCCTCCTCGGCTTCAAGTCCGTTGAGACGGTCCTGTCAGAGCCGATTCAACATGAAGTAATGAGGATGAGCGCGGTTGTGCAGTAGCCGCGGTCACTACTAGGAGTGTTTTCTCGTTTCCTCTGACCATCTTTGGTAAAGCTACCAAGTCTTTTTGTCACAATATTCCGAAAGACGACGCCAAAATGTTGATGCAAAAATCTGGTTACCCCAACCGAGCTCCGATGGCTTGCTCCAAGCTTTGTAAGCCTGCACAGAAGGACAAAGGAGACCCTAGCTAGAGCAGGGGACCCTCCGATGCTAAAGTCAGGATAGGAATCTGGGTCTAAGTGGTGTAACTGGGGGTTAGGGTGTGAGATCTTGTGTACCCATTTCTATTATCATGTCCTCTATTTACATTTGGATCGAAGTGGATGTGCCCGTCAATCTTGGCACGAACTCTTTCATCAAGCGGGAGCTGCGGGTGCGCTGATGTAGGCTATTATCCTGAGATCGTGCACCGGACAACTCTCCAACATGCCTTATTGGGATTAATCCCTTAGTGTGATCCTTGGCCACGTATGCATCCGAGTCGATCTTGGCCCACTGCCTTTCGAGCCCATGAATGAGCTAATCTTGGTTGGATCTCAGATGACTCAGATAGGCACCAAGGACCAGATCTCCGACTCTGATCCGACGGGTCGGACGTGTAACGCCATGTTCTCATCTGAGTCAGGCTTCGCTTACGATCCTCTGAGCTACTGATCGGAGTTGACTGGTCGGGTGTGTAATGGCTTCTTTCGGGTTCCAGGCCGGTGTCAAAGCTCTACAAAAGAACTTAGAATCGGGTCAGTTTGGATGGAGTGCTATTAGTCCGGGGATCTGTTCATCGATTTCTCTAAGTCGGCCTTTGTCGGGTTCGGCTCAGATTTTCCCGTAACAATTATTATTAAAGAAAGAAAGAAAGAAAACTTTGGACAAGAAGGCACTTTCCCCACTCAGAGGTCTACCCAAAATCGGATTCTCTCTTGATCACAATCTAGCGTTTGGTTTTAAGTATGCCTTGGGAGAGGTTTAGCTGATGTTTTCTCGTCTCGGAATATCGATCAGTCTTCTAAACCATCTTGTAGGCCTTTTAAGGGTTATCTTTGAGAATATTTTTCCATCTTTTTGCTTGTTTATTAGTTGACATATACATATCTAGAAGTATTGATTTTGGGCCAATATGAATGCACTAAAAATGGATGCAAATGCCTTATTTTTCGAGAGTTATGAAGCACTCAATCTATATGCATGTGAAACTCATACATGTATGAAATCAGGACTGTTCATCTATTCTTTCCTACCATAGATCGGCCATACAAGAAAATCTCACTAGTCAGATAACCCTATCATCAATCAATTGGAGGATTCATGCCCATTGAACATTGACCATTGGTTCAAATCTTTTATGACAACTATTTATAATTTTCAAGAATCCTCCAATCAGTAGGTAGGATCAACCGAACAGCATGATTCTTGGTGTACACCCAATCCCAAATGGGATCTAATCAACGAAGGTTCCCAAACTCATACACGTGTAGCAAGTGTAAAGATATTGAATGCTTGATAAATAACACAATACTAATAGCATTGAATCCTTTCTCATTATTGCTTGCTTGCATGAGCATTCACAGCATATCTCATACAATATGGCATATGTTGGAGAAATTTTCTCCTCAAACCGGTTCTCATGAGAACCCTATGAGAACTCATCCCACATGATGTATACACAGCATCCAATCTGCCTACCAGATACATCACCTCCTGAAACCCCTAGGGTCACGAAATCAGCCCGATCCAAAAATCAGGCGGGCCACAGCAAAGTAGGAGGGACGCCCACCTATGATTTTCATCAGGGCCCACTTGAGTTGAAAGCGTGATTTTTGCCTGACCCTTCATCCAAGACAGATGCAGGGTCTGTGTGTCCTGGATTGCATATACACACCATGGGGGAGAGTCCTCATAGGGTTCTCAAAGGTTCTCAGAAGAACCAGTTCCTAGGAGGAATTAGGACACACTTTTTCATATTATACAAAGGGCATGACCACAGTCAACTTAGTGAGCAACTCTTCTTGGAAAGTTCTACCTGTTTTAAAACTTATTAATGATCTTCTTCAATAAGATTTTAAGAAACTTACAATGAAACAGAAAAGACAGTACCATCCTAGTGAGACACGGATTTCAGAAAATTCCTTACCTTGCTTTGTAAAGTAGGTTCAGGTTACTGCGGTCAAGTCTCATGCCCAGCCCCCTGGTATCTTGTTGATTATCAGATAGATTGCTTCATCGGATTGTACTCGAATCCCAAGCTCGTTAGTCGCTTCATCCATATCCATTCCGAACTTACCCTTGTACAAGTTACCTGGGACTTGCCTGAACTGAACCCGGATCTCCGCTCTGGATTCTCGAAGCGACAAGATTTTCAGGCAATAAAACGAAACAAAACCAAAGAAGTTCCGCCAAGCCCACATACATCTGGCCAGGGCGTGATTCAGATATGCCAACTGTGCAAGGGACCCAACTCGCCCATCAGGTGGGCCCCACCATGTTAGGTTCGCTGGCCCCAAAATCAGGAGAGTCCACTCATCAGGGACTCAGTACAGTTTTGCCCTCCTTATGATAGGTCAGAGTGATTTATGGCCAGGATATCTGCGCTGTTATGGGGAAATCTGAGCAGGGTACATAAGGATTGATCTAGGAACTGCTTAATAGGCCTCGGAAGGAAAGTATTACATCAGGTTCGACCAGGCTTCCTAACTATAGTGGGTCAACTGAGTCGAGCTCTCCTCTGAGGAATCACGACTTTGGATCGAAACTCTTATCCGATGACCTACGGCCGTGGGTCGGCCGAGCACGACTCATCCTCCAAGTAGAGGCCAAGCACCAAGTCCAAGAACAGACTCGAACAGATTGAATCTGAGTCTGGATAATAGCAGTCCGATCATGAGCTCGGAGTACCGAGTTGTGAAGCTAGCCCAAGTATGGACATGACCGAAGATCCCGCCCGGTGATACATCCCATTAAAACATGATCCGGTGCACAATCCCAAGATAACGGTCGATATCTCCATGCGCGCAACATCCACTTGATTGAGTAAATCATGTTGAGATTGACGGCCATGATCCCTTCGTCTCATAGGTATAAATACCAGAGAAACCGGTTGCAGCAGGTACGAAAGATCTCCCACCCTCTCTCTACGTTATGCAACTTAGACCCAAATTCCCTAACCTGACTTAGGCATCGAAGGGTACCTTGTTTAAGCCAGGGTCTCCTTTGCTCACCTTTTTGTGCAGGTTCATTCCGAGTCCTCAGCATTGAGTAGAGGGTGGTCCAAATTTTGACCTTAACATTTTTTGGCACCATCTGTGGGAAATCAAACAAAAAGGCTAGAAAGCTTTACCAGAAATGGCGAGAGGAAAGAAGAAGGTGATAATAATGGAGCCCGAGCTGAGCGGACAACATCAATCATCTTCACTGTTGCATACTGAATCGACTCCGATAGGACCGTCCCAGCAGACTCGGAGCCAAGGAGGAAAATACAAAGCGCTGCAAAATGAAGTTCAGATGACGAAGGATGAGATCAATCGGATGAAGGCACAACAAAGTCGGCAGCCGCATCCCAACCTGGTGGAGGCAACCCCGACATTCGAGGAATCACCGCATCAAGTAAGTTCTCGGGTCAGGGCGTCCCAAGATCAGTCCGCCCGAGCTCCCAATCTTACGTGGAATGCAGCATCCCAAAATCAGTCTACCCGAGTCCCGGATCCCCCTTGGGATGCGGAACCATCCTACGTGTCCGCAACCTCGGCTTTGGCCCCAACTGACCTCTGCCATCGGCTAGAGAGAAGAAGACAGGGCAGAACGCCTGAGGCGACAGAGGCTCCCCAGGAAGCAATGGCGGAGAACTAGAACCCTTGGGAAGCTCAGCTTGCAGAACTCTGTAACCAGATCTAGACTTTACAGCAGAACCAAGCGGCCCTCACTCCGACTGCGATACAGGCGATGATGGAAGAGATTGAGCCTCCCTTCACCTCGGAAATCATGAACGAGGTGATGCCCCAGAGGTTCAGGATGCCTCCAGTCATCCAGTATTCGGGATTTGGGGACCCATCAGAGCATGTGGAATCCTACTGCTCTTGGATGCAGATCCAGTCGGCCACGGATGCGATGATGTGCAGGGCTTTCTCGATAACTCTCTCCGGGTTGTAACGTCTTGGAAAATTTCGTACAAAGACCCGAGTACCACCTCAGGCAGAAATCACTCAGGATCAAATCCTTTAAAGATTAGACAAAGTTAACTAAGTGTTAAACTAGATTAGCTACGAAATCCACTTGAATCACTTTAAATACGATCTATAAGACCCAAAACTTGTAGAATCATTGACACTAGGTTACCCTAAAATCTAGGATCAATCTCATTACCCAGTTGCTCTCGGGAGTACATTGAAACTCCGTATCGGATCTGGACTGCACATCGAAAGTCTGATTACTATGAAGTTATATAACTAGGACCGCCTTGCTGGGCTTGATAACCATCTCGGAAATCAAATCTAGATTGTGTTCTGAGGCTATTCGCTTGAGCCCGGAGTGAAGTGTGTGAGAAAACATAAATTTCTTTAGAAATTAAACCTAATTTAAGTAATCTGAGACTTGTCATTTGCGGGCCTGATATAAGCAATCAGACCATCAAAATCTGACCCAAATACACCCTCGGATCAGGAAAAATTTCATACACAGGTCAGTGTACTTGTAACCCTGATCGAGTTTCGGTGACCGTTAAACTGAAACTGGTCCACCACGTGTGATCTGGAAACCCGATTGGAATGAAAACTTAACTCGACCTAGATCTAAGGTCAGTGAGCTTAAGTCCGACCTTTGGCTCAAGGGAGGCTCCGAAAGTGCTCCGTTGAGCTAAAACAGGTGCCCTTTGGACATAACCTAAGTATACCTTGGCCCTGGGGCCATTTTCATCAGTTTTAGGCCTATATAAGGACCTTAAACCCTCTCTCATTCACTCCATACGAATTTGAGAAAATCCTAGGAGAGAGAAGAGAGTAAAGAGAGAGAAAGTGAGAGAGAAGTTGTAGTCATTCTTGGGAGTCAATTCCTGCTATTCTACGTGTCTATCCATCACTACTGTATCGCTTTTCCGGCAATTCTGATTTCGTTTTCCGGTAAGAAATTCTAACCCTAATCAGTTCTAGAGATTCAATTAGTGTAAGTGATGAAATAGCTAACCTATTCCATATCATAGGTTGTCGTTCTATCGTTGATACAGACTTGGTGTTTAAACTGAGTTCGTTACTCACTTCTACGACATAAGGTGCGGACTATAGACGTATAGATTAAGGTTTTCAAAGCTTTCAATGTCAGATAATGATAGATTTATGATCTGGGTGTTATTGTACATGCAAATTGCGATGTTCGTTTTGCGATTCAGTTACGTATGTAAATTATGGCGTTCAATGTATTCTGTATACTTGTAGAAAATACTGTATACGTACAAAATATGAAAGTGTATTTGCCATGATAAATTACTGTATGTATTGCTATATATGTGTATAATACTCACTTGGCGAAAGGATTCGCCCTAATACATGTTTTGGCTAATATACGATATGTATGTTAAATGAGTGTATTCTAAGTGTTTGTGAAAATGCTTATAAGAGTAAGTACTTAGATGATAGTGCTTAGGGTAGGTGTTGAGATAGGATTCTCAACTACCTTAGAGATGTATATGATTTCCTCCATGTTAGTTGTTTAATTTAATCGTTTACTTATGAAATGTATGTGTTTGTATTTCTTGTTTATATTGTATTTTATAACATGCTTATTCACATGTTTGAATTGCTTTGTTAATTCTGCTTTGACTACTATACATGCTTCCTAGTTAAGGATTGAATGTGATTGGGGCTATGTTATAGTCCAGGCAATCGGTAACAGGCTTGAAGTCATGGTTGAGATTCATTTACCACGTAGGACGTGTTTGACGAACCCGAGTCGTTTGTTAGTTGTCGGCAGTGGTTAGGCCACACGAAGTGCTTATGCACTTCATGTCGATCGATCCAATGTATGCTCGCGCTAGTCGAGCCCGTCAAGTAACCCGATGTGCCGATGTATGTTTACCATGTATGGACGCTACTGCTTGAACCTAAGGTACCAAACTCACCAATGAAATCCCGTTTAACCTTGGTACCTCGATCCGCTAAGACTCATGAGCCGGACATAGTGGTATGGGACACCGTGGTCGAGCTGTCGGCTTACGCTGGGGCGACGAGCCTCCCCGTAGTGACCAGTGAGCAACCCAGACTCGTGAGCCGAATACGGTGGTATGAGACACTGTATTCGAGCCGTCGGCCTACACTGATTGGTGACAAGCCCTTTGTAGTGACCTCGAGTATACTTTGAGTCTACGTAGAGGTGACGAGCCTTTCCGTAGCATCTAGAGTATAAACAAGGCCTGCACTGATTTGGTGACGAGCCCTTTGCAGCAACCTAGAACCATAACATCGTATAAGATTTACTAGGACTGACGACCCTAGAATGGATCATTGTTTGGGAAATGAAATAAGGGAAGTACCTTAGTTTTCAAATCCTGCTGTATGAAAAGGACTAATAAGAACTTGGTAATCATATGCATGCACCGCATTATGCGTACGTTTAGGGGTTTCAGGTCAAGCACTGAGGCAGTGTTGTCATGCGCGAACGTGAGATGAAGTCGCTGAGGGAGCGTAGGTGAGGGCATGCATCATACATTCATACCATTCTTGCATTAACAAGAGTACTTAGGGATATGTGATTTACTGCTTTATCATTACTGCTTGACTGAATTGATAACATGTTAACCTATACCATATTGTTCCACTGAGTTGATCACTCACTCCCACGTTATAGGACGGTGTTTTAAACACCAATCAGACTTTGTCTTGATTTCAGATGATGGCGTGACCCCCGAGGCGGAGCCTGATTATTACGACGATCAGGACGAGTACTCTTACATGCAGTTCTCCGATGGCTTCGCGTAGGCTATCCGGATTAACGGGGCTACACGGTTTTATTACAGTTGAAACATTTTTGGATACTTTTGACTTTTGTAATATCACATGTAATACTTCATATACACAGTGACTCAGTGTTATATTCATACTCTAGAGACCGATCGTGATCTTTGACTTATATACGTGTATTTATGTCTTTCAGTTTCCACTTGCGTTTTATAACTCAATCTGGAGTATGAATTACTGTTTTGGTATAGTCCCATTCATGATTAATGCACTAACACAGACAATAATGAATCATAAGCATATATGTTGCATAAGTGATGTTTTGAAACTCGGGAGTTGAGTTGCTACTCAACCCCCAATTTTCAGGGCGTTACAGGGTCTGCTCGGAGTTGGTATCGACAACTCAAGCCGAAGTCGATCGGTTCCTTTACAGAGCTCAATAGATCATTCATGACCCAATTCATTGTTGGTAAGAAGAGTCAGAAGCCAACGACCCATCTATTCACCCTCAAACAGGGGAACAAGGAATCGCTGAAGGACTTCATTGCCTGCTTCGATGAAGAAGCATTGCTAGTGGACGACTACAACGATAAGATGACACTCTCCGTCATGTTCAGCGGACTCAAGGAGGGGAAGTTTGCCTTCTCAATTGGGAAGAATCCGCCAACTACTTTGGCTGAGCTCGTCAGCCGAGCTTAGAAATACACCAACGCTGAGGAGTTCTTCAACTTTCGCAAGAATGTCTGGGCTACAGAGTAGTCATCTAAGGGGAAGAGGCCGAGGAACGAAGAGCCACAATCATCGAGTAAGAGGCCAAACGATAGGGCTTCTTGCGATCGCCGACTGAGAAGGAGACCCAAGAGCAAGTTCAGCTCGTACACTCCTCTCAACACATCTCTAGAGCATATCCTGTTAGATATCATAAACTAGAAACTCCTGCAGTGGCCGATTTGTATGAAGGTCGAGGCAGGTCAGTGAGATAAGTGCAAGTACTGCTGCTTCCATCGTGACCACAGTCACAATACCAGCGACTACGTGGATCTCAAAGATGAAATCGAGACACTCATCCATAAGGGTCATCTACGATGATACACTAAAGAAGAGAAGTCAGCTTGGAGGGAAGATCAGCCGAGCAAAACCACAGAAGAGGCTGTAGAGATCCGCACGATCTATGGCGGTTCGTCTGAAGGGGGCGACTCAAATTGGGCTCGCAAGGCCTATTCCCAGAGTTCGGACCCCAAGCACTACGTCCACTTAGTTGAAAGGCCAAGGAAAGAGCTTCGGGCGAGCCCCTTCAGCCCGACCTTTACAGAAAATGACACGCGTGGAATCCAACATCCGCATGACGATGCTCCGGTGGTGGCTATGACTATAGCTAACTACAAGGTTTACCGTATCTTGGTCGACACTGGAAGCTCGACCGATATCATCTACTCTGAGGCATTCGAAAGAATGAGAATCGACAAGTCGTGCCTCTGACCTATGAAGACCCCCTTGCACGGTTTTGCTGGAGACAAGGTAATCTCCGAGCGAGCAATCTCCCAACCTGTGACGGTAGGGGAGGGGCAACATCAGGTCACTCTTTTGGTGGACTTCCTCATTGTGAATGTGCCGTTAGTGCAGAATGTCATATCGAGTCCGCCGTCCCTTAACGCCATGAGGACGGTCGTGTCCACCTACCATCTTATGATGAAGTTCCCCACAGATATAGTAGTCGGGTATGTCCAAGGAGACCAGCGTGAAGCTCAAAGGTGTTACTCCATGGCGGTCAGAAAAGGTTTAGTGAAGTAAGCCCTCACTGTGAATGTGCTCGACCGTAGAACTCCTGCAGAAGACTCCTCCACGGAGGCCTTGGTGACTGTCTCGCTCGAGGAAGTCGACCCAAGCAGAACTATTCAGCTCAGATCGTCACTGGATTCCGAGCAATGGTCTCAAATATCGACCTTCCTGCGGCAGCATAAGGATGTCTTTGCATGGTGGCACGAAGACATGCCGGGCATCTCTCCAGATGTTATAGTCCACAAGCTGAATATGGACCCAGATCACAAGCTAATAAATCAGAAGAGGAGAGCATTCGACCCCGAAAGGTACACAACCATAGCAGACGAAGTGTCGAAGCTCCTTAGCGTCAGATTCATCGAAGAGGTACACTACCCAGACTGGATTGCAAACGTGGTCCTCATGAAGAAAGCAAACAGGAAGTGGGGGGTCTTTGTAGACTACTCAAACCTGAACAAGGCCTGCCCCAGGGACAACTTCCCCTTGCCTTGGATTGACCAGCTGGTGGATAGCACGACTGGGCATGAGCGGCTCTCCTTCTTGGATGCCTACTCTAGATATAATCAGATCATGATGCACCCCCCAGACAGGTAAAAGATGACCCTTGTCACAGACAAAGGGCTTTACTATTACCGGGTCATGCCTTTTGGCATGAAGAATGTTGGGGCGACGTATCTGAGGTTAGTGAACCAGATGTTTGCGAGACAGATCAGTCGGGCCATAGAGGTCTACGTTCATGATATACTCGTCAAGAGCGTCAAAGCATCCGACCACATTACAGACCTCAAAGAGACCTTCTCAATCCCCTGGGAGTACCGCATGAAGCTGAACCCTGATAAATGTGCCTTTGGAGTAGGCTCGGGTAAATTCCTCAGGTTTCAGGTTAGCCAGAGGAGCATCGAAGCCAACCTTGACAAGATCAAGACACTGCTCAACATAAGCTCACCTCGGATGACGAAGGAGATTCAGTGTCTCACCGGACGAGTAGCAGCGCTCGGATGGTTCATATCCTGAGCCACTGACAAATGCCTTCCCTTCTTCCAACAGTTGCAGGGTCACAGGAAATCCTAGTAGACCTCGGACTGTGAGCAGGCTTTCCAACAGTTGAAGCAGTACTTGGGCTCGCCACCCCTACTATCCAAGCCTAAAGAGAGCGAGTTGTTGTTCCTGTATTTAGTGGTTTCAGCCTCGGCCGTTAGCTCTGCGCTTATCAGAGAGGTGGGGGGCAGACAACGTCCCGTCTACTATGTGAGCAAGGTGATGGTACCCGCCGAGACCAGATATTTGAGTATGGAGAAATTAGCACTCGGCCTAGTTGTTTCAACTCAGAGGCTGCGTCCATACTTCCCAGTACATTCTATCATTGTCCTGACTGACTCCCCCCCAGACAAGTCCTTAAGATGCCCGAGGTGTCGGGTCGGCTTACTAAGTGGGCGATAGAACTTGGAGAGTTCGACATCTAACATTAACCAAGGACGGCGATCAAGGGCCAGACAATGGCTGACTTTATAACAGAATTCACTGGTCTGAGTGTCGAGGTTGTAGACACGGGTATAGAGGCAGTCCCCGTGACTTCGCCAGCTCTCCTGCTTCTCAAGGATGTAAAGCCAGATAAATGAGAGAACAGATGGACCCTTTTGTGGACGGATCGTCCAATTCCAAGCACGTCGGGGCGGGGATCATCCTAGTTATGCCCGACTCCACCACCATCCAGTACCTCATCAGGCTTGGCTTCAAGGCTTCCAACAATGAGGCAGAGTATGAAGCTCTACTGGCTGGACTCAGACTGCTGGCTAGTCTGGGGGTCCAACTTCTCGAGGTGCAATGCGATTCTCAGCTCGTTGTGAACCACATCTCCACCGAGTACGAGGCCAAGGAAATAATGATGGTAACTTATTTGGCCGAGGCCAAGAAGCTAATAGAAAGATTCAAAAGCTGCACTGTAAGACCCGTATCTTAGCCCGTATCGTTCCATAGCCCTCTGCGGTCCTCCTAGTCAAATTCCAGCGATAGGCGAAATGCTATCGGTGTTTGCATATGATCCTGAGTCGTGTCCCTTATATCAGAGTCAGCAGTCTGATATGGGCCAGGGGGTCGAGCAAAGCTCAGCTCCCTGTATCATTGCGACTCGAAACTTGTATCATTGCGACCGCGCCATCGTCGTGGTTCCAACGCCACATCTCGCGCGCTAAGGCGATACTTGGGCCAGGAGATGTGGGCCTGCGTTTAGTTCGAGGAAAACATCACGCGTTGCAATTCCGAGAGAATCCATCACATTAAATGTCAAGTACACATCCCATTACTCCCATCACTCACACTCATCCCCAAGTATAACCACCCATCCCCAAAGTCAACTCTCCCTTATACAAGTACTCTCATCACTCACATTTTCACCCATCACCATCTTACATCACCTCTCTCTCTCTCTCTTATCTCTCTCTCATTTTCAAAACTCCATCTCCCAAGTAACTCCGACGTCCATGGCTTCCATGGAGAAGCTTGGTGTGGCCCACCTTCCTACACCCAATCCCACCATCCAAAGTCCATCTCAACCATTAAAATCCACCCCTTGGAGCTTTAGATCGTGTTGGCGGAAGAAGGGAAGAGGAGATCGACGGTGGTGATTTTATTTTTTGATTTAAGGGCCCACATATGGTGGGACCCATTTTGATGTATGCTTTATATAGGGAGGGTCCATAGTGGCGGGGTCCCTCCCCTTCACCGATTTCTCTCTCTTTTTCCCTGATTTCATGGCCACGCCGTCCATCTTCGGGCCCACCATGATGGACATGTTTCATCTTGACAGTCCGGATGTGGGCCTGGACGAAGGAGAACATAAATGTCAGATGGTTCAACAGGGAGGGCCACGTGTGCGTGGACCCCACTTGATGTAGCAGTCATCCGAGTCGTCCATACCGCAGCCTGCTACTGGGCATCAGACACTAGATGCTGGCAGGTGTTAAAATATATTATATATATATATATATATATATATATATATAATAAATAAATAAATGATGATAATAATAATAGCTTGAATCACCTTCTATACAAATTACAAAGGCCCAAGTACCACCTCAAGCAGAAATCATACAGGATTAAATCCTTTAGAAATTAGGCGAGTATTAGCTAGTGCTAAACTAGTTTACTTGTAAAATTTACACTAATCACTTTAAATATGATCTGCAAGACCCAAAACTTGCAGAATCATCGACTCTACATTACCCTTTAATCTAGGATCAATCTCATTACCCAGTTTCTCTCGGAAGCACATTGAAACTTCGTATCGGACCTGGACCGCACGTCGAAAGTCCGATTACCGCGAAACTAAACGATTATGACTGCCTTGCTGGGCTTGACTACCATCTCAAAAATCAAATCTAGATAGTGTCCCGAAGCTACTCGCTTGAGCCCGGAGTGAAGTGTGTAAGAAACGTGGATATCTTAGAAATAAAAATCTAAATTAAGTAATCTGAGACTTGTCGCTTGCGGACCGAATATAGGGATTCAGACCGTCAGAATCTGACCTAAATACACCCTCGGATCAGGAGAAATTTCCCATACATGGCAGTGTACTTGTGGCCCTGATCGAGTTTCGGTGACCGTTGAACGGAAACTGGTCCGCCGCGGTTGATCTGTAAATTCGATCGGACCGGAAACTTAGCTTGACCTAGATCCAACATAAGGGAGCTTAAGTTGGACCTTTGGCTCAAGGGGGGCTCCGGAAGTGCTCCGTTGGGCTGAAACAGACGCTCTTTGGACATAACCTAAGTATACCTTGGCCCTGGGGTCATTCCCATCAATTTTAGGCCTTTATAAGGGCCTTAAGCCCTCACTCTCTCATCCCATACGAATTTGGGAAACCCTAGGAGGGAGAAGAGAGGAAAAAGAGAGAAAGAGAGAGGGAGAGTTGGAGTCACTCCTGGGATTCGATCCCTGTTACTCCACGTGCCTTACCACCACTTTCGTATCGCTCTACCGACGATACCGATCCCGTTCTTAGGTAAAAAAACCTAACCCTAATCCATTTTAGGGTTTCTGATAGTTGAAATGGTGAAATAGCTAACCTATTTCATGTAATAGGTTGTCGTTGTGCCGTAGACGAAGCATGGGTGTATGAACTGAGTTCGTTACTCGTCTACCAGCGTAAGGTGCAGACTATAAACGTATAGGTTATGGTTTTCAAAGCTTTCAATGTTGGTTAATGATTTATTTCTGACATGGATGCTATTTCACATGTAAAATGCGATGTCTGTTTTGCGGTTCAGTTATATACGAACTATGTGGAGTTTAGCGTATTCTTTGTATTTGTAGAAAGTCCCGTATACGTATGAAATTTGAAAGTGTGTTTGCCATGATTAATTGCCGTGTGTATATACTAGTTATGCATGTAACAACTCCTTAGCGAAAGGATTAGCCCTAATACATGTTATATCAACATACGTTGTGTATGTTCTTAAGTGTAGTCTAAGTATTTGTTGAAATGACTAAATGAAGATGAAATCATGATTTATGCCTACCGTGGCTATGGAATTCATGTACATGATGGTTGTGTACGTGACAACTCCTCGTTGGAAGGATTTGTCCAAGTATATGACACAAATCAACATATGTCATGAATGTTAATATGTGTAGTATAAGTGTTTGATAAAATGTCTGTATGAGTAAGTATTTGGCGACTTGTACGGTCTATGGGCGTTGAGATAAGGTTCTCAACTACCTTAACTGCGCATATAAATCATTTTATTTATCTTATATTATATTGTCTAATTACTTATGAAATGCATATGGGTGAATGCATGTTTATATTATATTTCATAAAATGCTCGAACGGTTGTAGGATTTGACTTACTTACTATTTGATTATCTAACATGAATTCTTGTTAGTATTCAGTGTGGTTGGGACTATGAAGTAGTCCAGGCAATCGGTAATAGATTCCATTTTCGTGGCTGAGGTTATTTTGCCACAAAGGATGTGTTGATGAATCCGAGTCGTACTACGGTTGTCAACAATGGTTAGTCCACACGAAGTGCTCGCACTTCATGTCGATCAGGTCGATGTGCGCTAGCTCGTACTAGTCGAGCTCGTCAAGTACCCCGATTTACCTATTGTATGTTCACCATGTTTTGACGCTACTGTTTGAACCTAAGGTACCAACTCATCAGTGAAATCCCGTTTAACCTTGGTACCTCGATCCGCTAAGACTCATGAGGCGGACATGGTGGTATGGGACACTGTGGTCGAGCTGTCGGCCTACGCTGGGGCGATGAGCCTCCCCGTAGTGACCAGTGAGCAACCCAAACTCGTGAGCCGAATACAGCGGTATGAGACACTGTATTCAAGCTGTCGGCCTCCATTGGTGCAGCCTGGCTGTGGTCCCCAGTTGGGTTGGCAATGAGCCTTCGAAAATAGACTACCAGTTGATAGGGATTTGGTGGAGTGACTCGAGTACAAATAGGCCTACCCCGGCACATCCTGATTGTGGTCCCCAGTCGGGTTGGCAACGAGCCTTCAAAAATAGACTGCCAGTTGGTAGGGTGTTGGTGGTAGTGACCTGAACTTGCCTATCGTATGTGATTAACTAGGAGTGACGACCCTAGATGGATCGTTGTTTGGGAATTGATATAAGGGAGGTACCTTAGTTTTCCAATCCTGCTGTATGAAAGGGACTAATAAAAACTTTGTAATCAGGCTCATAACATCGCACTGCATATGTCCCGGGTTGAAGAGCATAGAGGGAAGAAAGCATGCCGCGACCGTAAGATGGTGTCGCACGAGGGAGTGTAGGCGAGGGCATGCATCATTATTCATATCATTCTTGCATTAATAAGAGTATTCAGGGATGTTTAATTTTACTGCTTTGTCATTACTGCTTGACTGAATTGATAACATGTTAACCTTTACTATATAGTTCTACTGAGTTGATCACTCCCACTCACATTACGGGACGGTGTTGTACACACCAACCAGATCCTGTCTTAGTTTCAGATGATGGTGATGCTTGCGAAGTAGAGCTAGACTCTTATGATGATGAGGGTTTCTCCTGTGTGCACCAATCAGGTGGGTCTATGTAGACCATCTTCTGATCAACGGGATTACAGGGTTGCTGATTAGATGCCATTACACTTTAGTTTGCACTTTTAGAACACCCATGTATATTCATTTTATTCATTTTTGGTGTATACATGTCTATATTTAACCTGTTAACATGTTATACTCTGGAGACTTACAACAGTTTATAAATTTTATATATCTATCACAGTCTTCTGCTTGCTTAATTGAACTGTCTCTGGAGGATTATATGCTGTTTTGGTCTAATCCCATTCATGTTTCAATGCACTCATCATAATCATCATTATATATGTTGTATAAGTGATACGTTGGACCTCGGGAGCTGAGCTTTGCTCGACCCCCGATTTTCAAGGCATTACAAGATGGTATCAAAGCCTGATTTAGATTAAACCGGACCAAGGTTATGGTCACACGATGTACGCTGACACTTTTCGACATAGGTGAGTGCGAGAAAAATTTAGAAACAAGCTTAGGTTTTCCTGATTTCGCCAATTGGCGAAGTTCATCGATATTGATCCCCGAGATTGAGTCCGTATACCTCCATGATCGCTTAAGGTGACCCCAGACCTTTCCTAGACCGTCTATCGACGGGTTTAGACAGTAAATCACTTCTTCTTAGCCCTCAATACTATACAGATGCAGCTGTACATCAGAAACACACCCGTGAGGACACGAAACGACTCGAATCGGAGTCGGGGGCCAAACTGAACAAGTCCAGGGGGACCTAAGGTGGGCCCCACATGTTTTTGGACCTAGGGGGAAGACCTCGCCCAAAGGGCGAGCCCTCACTGGAACCTCCAGAGGTCGACGAGGACCTCGCCGGTTTGGCGAGGCCTCGCCGCCAAACGGGCTCGGTCAGGCGGGCCGATTCAGGCCGACAGGTTTGGGGTGTTGTGTGGCCCATTGATGCATGTGGGGTCGATTAAAATCCCTTCTAACACACCCCCCTCCTTCATAAACTACCCTCCCTAGCTTTCCTTTTCTAAAGAAAAACCCAAAATCCCCACTAAAGTCTTACACTTAGAAATTCATCATCGTGGGATTTGAAAATCCCATCTCACACTTTTCAACACAAGGCTCATTTTCCAAAGCCTATGAAATTAATTTTAATCCCATCCCACCCTCCTACCAAACATGCCACTCCCAATCCCAAGGTGGGATTAGCAATGCAGCCCCATTTAATACAACTGAAGACCACTGGTTAAATAGGCCCTTAGAGTTTTGGACCTAAGTTGGTAGTCTTCGATTTTAAAAATTTTGACAGTATGGGAAATCCAATAGACTAATAATGTGAACCCTAGGACCTCCTTAGCTAGTATGGGCATATGTGAAGTGCTCGAGCACAATTAAATTCAAGTTCGAGCAACTCAATTCCAATCAGACAACTTTGACCCTAAGCGATAAAACAATTTCTTGTATTAGAAATGATATGACATCGTCTAGCGTATGAGCATAGACTTTGGATTACAACTATTGGATACTGCTATAAGTTAAGATTAAGCTACTGGTTATACTAAGGGACGTAAAAGACTAATGATGCTAAGATATTTGAAAGATAGATTTAGTAGTTGACTTCATTGGGTTGGAGTGAGACCTCATTTCTTCGTTGAATCCCCTTAATAGTTATAGGCTTCTTTAATAACTCTTAAGAATGTTGTTTTAATTAGAAACTATTCACGCATAGAGAAACTTATATATCCATCAGATTGAAAATCAACATACCCATTAGAATTGGCTTCTTAAGGACTTATTACAATCGGAACACGGAGTAGAGAAACTATATGTATAAGCGAAGTATTCGCGGTTGAATCGAATTCTCAATCCTGGTAGTTACCAATAAACTCACTGCTATGATCGAGTAGAAGATTGGGATCAACTACGATTAAGAACTGATACGGAAAATTTTCTGTCCTAGCTAGGTAGAAGGTCTATGTATCCGACTTAGACCCACTACACAACTTTCCTTCCGTGTTAGCCAACCGCTTACAACCAAGAGTTTCTTACTTCATCTTTGAGAAGTGTTAAGAATATATAGCCAATAAAGATTTTCTCTTTAGGCCCAAGAAAATTTTCAAATGGGCAACAGTCAGTTAGGAATTAGGTCTCAAATCACATGTCATGTTGGCATACATATTGTGCATATGAACTTAGAAAGATAGCCTACCTGTTAAGCTAGACATGATTAAATAAGGTAAGTCGGGACCGTCGCAAAAGTCCTTCTTTGGTAGAATTAGACATCTTAGTACAAACTTACACTCGTCCTAGAAATCAACCTCAACACACATCGTTTTATCTCTTTTTTATAACCAGAGGTACCAATGCCATAATACACATCATCGATGGAAGGAAGACCAATATATTGGGAGATTGTATCCCATTTCATGTCAAGGATAGGTCCTAGATTACACCTTATTCCGACATACGGATCAGGACATAGATATTGAACCATGAAAGTATAAACAATTTTTAAGAGGGGTAGAACATTATGAGCCTAATCTAGTTAAGTCAGTTTATACATCCATTGGATCAAAATGGCACAGCGGAAGCATGGTGAACCCCTGCCCCATTGGCCTAGGATCGAAGGGGATTGATCTAGGATACACGTAAGGATATGTCATTCAATAGGGTCTGAATCTTCCTTAGAAAGTCAGCGTTGAAGTTACTGGAATAAAAGCAATTATAGTCCAAGTGCTAAACCAATTCATACTAAGGAATAGGCCTAACAATGGGTACAAGCTGAATTATAATAGCCGAGGTCAGTGTATCCACAATGTGCTCGTTGAATACAAACCCAATAAAAGTCTTAGCCAATTTTGGGGACGAAATTATTTTTAAGGGGGGTAGATTGTAACACCTCAGATTTTTTCTAACTTGGCATGGACGTCCTTGGACGTAGAACTGCCCTAGGACCTTATTCTGTCGTGATTAGGGCATAATTTAATCAAGTATTAATAGTTTGAATCACCTTTTATACAAATTACAAAGGCCCAAGTACCACCTCAGGCAGAAATCATACAGGACTAAATCCTTTAGAAATTAGGCGAGTATTAGCTAGTGCTAAACTAGTTTACTTGTGAAATTCGCACTAATCACTTTAAATATGATCTGCAAAACCTAAAACTTGCAGAATCATCTACTCTATATTACCCTTTAATCTAGGATCAATCTCATTACCCAGTTGCTCTCGGGAGCACATTGAAACTTCGTATCGAACCTGGACCGCACGTCGAAAGTCCAATTACCGCGAAACTAAACGATTATAACCGCCTTACTGGGCTTGACTACCATCTCAAAAATCAAATCTAGATAGTGTCCCGAAGCTATTCGCTTGAGCTCGGAGTGAAGTGTGTAAGAAACGTGGATATCTTAGAAATAAAAATCTAAATTTAAGTAATCTGAGACTTGTCGCTTGTGGACCGAATATAGGGATTCAGATCGTCAGAATCTGACCCAAATACACCCTCGGATCAGGAGAAATTTCCCATACATGGCAGTGTACTTATGGCCCTGATCGAGTTTCGGTGACCGTTGAATGGAAACTGGTCCACCGCGGTCGATCTGTAAATCCGATCGGACCGAAAACTCAGCTTGACTTAGATCCAACATAAGGGAGCTTAAGTTCGACCTTTGGCTCAAGGGGGGCTCCGGAAGTGCTCCGTTGGGCTGAAACAGACGCTCTTTGGACATAACCTAAGTATACCTTGACCCTGGGGTCATTCCCATCAGTTTTAGGCCTACATAAGGGCCTTAAGCCCTCACTCTCTCATCCCATACGAATTTGGGAAACCCTAGGAGGGAGAAGAGAGGAAAGAGAGAGAAAGAGAGAGGGAGAGTTGGAGTCACTCCTGGGATTCGATCCCTGTTACTCCACGTGCCTTACCACCACTTCCGTATTGCTCTACCGGCGATACCAATCCCGTTCTTAGGTAAAAAAACCTAACCCTAATCCGTTCTAAGGTTTCTTATAGTTGAAATGGTGAAATACCTAACCTATTTCATGTAATAGGTTGTCATTGTGCCGTAGACGAAGCATGGGTGTACGAACTGAGTTCATTACACGTCTACCGGCGTAAGGTGCGGACTATAGACGTATAGGTTATGGTTTTCAAAGCTTTCAATGTCAGTTAATGATTTATTCCTGACGTGGTGGATGCTATTTCTCATGCAAAATGCGATGTCTGTTTTGCGTTTCAGTTATATATGAACTATATGGAGTTTAGCGTATTCTTTGTATTTGTAGAAAGTCCCGTATACGTATGAAATTTGAACGTGTGTTTGCCATGATTAATTGCCGTGAATATATACGAGTTATGTGTGTAACAACTCCTTAGATAAAGGATTAGCCCTAATACATGTTATATCAACATACGTTGTGTATGTTCTTAAGTGTAGTCTAAGTGTTTGTTGAAATGACTGAATGAAGATGAGATCATGATTTGTGTCTACCGTGGCTATGGAATGCATGTACATGATGGTTGTGTACGTGACAACTCCTCGTTGGAAGGATTTGTCCAAGTATATGACACAAATCAACATATGTCATGAATGTTAATATGTGTAATATAAGTGTTTGATAAAATGTCTGTATGAGTAAGTGTTTGGTGACTTGTACGGTTTATGGGCGTTGAGATAAGGTTCTCAACTACCTTAACTGCGCGTATAAATCCTTTTATGTATCTTATATTATATTGTCTAATTACTTATGAAATGCATATGGGTGAATGCATGTTTATATTATATTTCATAAAATGCTCGAACGATTGTAGGATTTGACTTTCTATTTGATTATCTAACATGAATTCTTGTTCGTATTGAGTGTGGTTGGGACTATGAAGTAGTCCAGGCAACTGGTAACAGATTCTGTTTTTGTGGCTGAGGTTGTTTTGCCACAAAGGATGTGTCGATGAATCCGAGTTGTACTACAGTTGTCGACAGTGGTTAGGGCATACGGAGTGCTCACGCACTTCATGTCTATCAGGTCAATGTGCGCTTGTACTTGTCGAATTCGTCAAATACCCCGATTTGCCTATTGTATGTTCACTATGTTTGAACGCTACTATTTGAACGTAAGGTACCAAACTCACCACCGAAATCCCGTTTAACCTTGGTACCTCGATCCGCTAAGACTCATAAGCTAGACATGGTGGTATGGGACACTGTGGTTGAGCTGTCTACCTCCATTGGTGCAGCCTAGCTGTGGTCCCCAGTTAGGTTGGTGACGAGCCTTCGAAAATAGACTGCCAGTTGGTAGGGTGTTGGTGGAGTGACCTCGAGTACAAATAGGCCTACCCCGGCACAGCCTGGTTGTGGTCCCCAGTCGGGTTGGCGACGAGCCTTCAAAAATAGACTGCCAGTTGGTAGAGTGTTGGTGGTAGTGACCTGAACTTGCTTATCATATGTGATTAACTAGGATTGACGACCTTAGATGGATCATTGTTTGAGAATTGATATAAGGGAGGTACCTTAGTTTTCCAATCCTGCTGTACGAAAAGGACTAATAAAAACTTGGTAATCACGCTCATAATATTACACTGTATGTGCCCCGGGTTGAAGAGCACAGAGGAAAGAAAGCATGTAGCGACCGTAAGATAGTGTCGCATGAGGGAGTGTAGGCGAGGGCATGCATCATTATTCATATCATTCTTGCATTAATAAGAGTATTCAAGGATGTTTAATTTTACTGCTTTGTCATTACTGCTTGACTGAATTGATAACATGTTAACCTTTACTGTATAGTTCCACTGAGTTGATCACTCCCACGTTACGGGACGGTGTTGTACACACCAACCCGATCCTATCTTAGTTTCAGATGATGGCGATGCTTACGAAGCGGAGCCAAACTTTTACGATGATGAGGAGGGTTTCTCCTGTGTGTACTAATCAGGCGGGTCTATGTAGACTATCTTCTGATCGACAGGATTACAGGGTTGCTGATTAGACGTCATTATACTTTAGTTTGCACTTTTGGAACACCCATGTATATTCATTTTGTTCATTTTTGGTGCATACATGTCTATATTTAACCTGGTAACATGTTCATACTCTGGAGACTTACAACAGTTTATAAATTTTATATATCTATCACAGTCTTTCGCTTGCGTAATTTAATTGTCTCTGGAGTATGATATGTTGTTTTGGTCTAATCTCATTCATGTTTCAATGCACTCATCATAATCATCATTATCTATGTTGCATAAGTGATGCGTTGGACCTCGGGAGGTGAGCATTGCTCGACCCCCAATTTTCAGGGCATTACATCTTTCAAGTCCTCTTGAATGGTCGGCCAGAAGTACCCCTGGCGGAGTATATTCAGAGCTAAGGCTCGGCCACCGGAGTGATTACTGCGGATGCCTTCATGGATCTCTCATATCACGTAATCTGCTTCCTCGGGTCGAAAGCATCTGAGGTAGGACTGTGAGTACCCCTTCTTGTATAAGACCCCGTCCAAGATAATATATCGGGCTGCTCTGATCTTTAGGCGTCGAGCCGCCAGTTTATCTTGGGGGACCTCACCAGATACAAGGTAGTTGTAGATTGGGTCCATCCAACTTAGGGTAGTTTCGACTGGGTTGACTATCTCCTGGTCCGTTCGGTCGATGCTCGAGCTTTCCATGAATTCCAGGGAATGATCCGAGGAATCTTTCCTTCCGTGGCTAAGGCTAACCTTGCAAGGGCATCGGTCCCAGAATTTTCTGCCCTCGGGATCTGGTTGATAGTGCAACTCCAGAACCTTTCTATCAATTTCCTGGCCTTGGCCAGGTAGGCCACGATTCTGGTTTCCTTAACTTCATACTCAGTGGAGATATAGTTTACCACAAGTTGAGAATCACATCGCACTTCAAGGGACTGAACCCCTAAACTTTCCTCCAGTCTGAGTCCTGCCAGCAGGGCCTTGTACTCTGCCTCATTATTGGAGGCTCTGAAATTGAGCCTGACATCGTATTGTATAGTCGTAGAATCTGGCGCGACTAGGACAATACTTGCCCTGGCACGCTTGACATTTGAGGACCCATCAACATAAAGGACCCACCTCTGCCCTGACTCCGTATCCCTGATAGGCGAGGGAACAGGTGGGGTCACGACAACTGCTTCTGCTATGGGATCGGCACTGGGGATGGTAAACTTGACTATGAAATCAGCCACAGCCTGACCTTTGATTGCAGTCCTCAGACGATATTGGATGTCGAACTCCCCGAGTTCCATCACCCATTTTGTCACCGACCTGAGACGTCTAGCTTCTGGAGAACTTGCCTGAGAGGAGAGTCTGTCAACGATGATGTTATGTGCCTGAAATTATGGACATAGCCTCCGTGCTGAGAAGACCGAACTGAGTGCTAGCTTTTCCATGCTTGGGTATCTGGTTTCAGCGGGTACCATCATTTTGCTTGTATGGCAGACAAGATGTTGTTTGCCTCCTACTTCCCTGATGAGTTCAGAATTGACGACCGAGGCCGAGACCTCTAAGTACAAGAGTAGAGGCTCGCCCTCTTTTGGTTTCGACAGCAAGGGGGGTGAACCCAGGTATTGCTTCTGCTATTGGAACGCTTGCTCGCATTCAGAGGTCCACTTGGCTTTCTTGTGACCTTTTAGTTGCTGAAAGAAGGGGAGACATTTGTCTAGTGCTCTAGAGATAAATTGACCGAGTGCTGCTACTCGGCCAGTCAGACACTGGATCTCCTTCGTTGTCCGAGACAAGCTCATGTTGAGCAGTGCTTTTATCTTCTCAGGATTTGCCTCAATGCCTCTCTGACTGACTTGAAACCCAAGGAACTTTCCTGAGCTAACTCTGAAGACACACATGGCCTGGTTCAACTTCATGCAGTATTCCCAGAGGATCTAAAAAGTCACTCCGAGGTCCGCAAGGTGGTCGAATGCTGTGACACTTTTGATGAGCATGTCATTGAGTAAACTTCCATTGTTTGAACGATCTTGTAACGCCCTGAAAATCGAGGGTCGAGCAAAGCTCTACTCTTGAGTTCCAACGAATCACTTATGCAACATAGATAATGATGATTGAATGTTGTCCATATTAGTGCATTTAAACATGAGTGAGATTATCCTAAAACAGCATATCATACTTTAGAGTTAATGTAATTTGGTAAGTGGAAGACTAAAATATATACATTTAATTATAAAAATGTTTCACAAATTTCGGAGTATGAGTAAGGAACCGGGCTAAATATATACATGTGTTGTTTCTAACCATATAAAATGCGGGAAGTAAATGTGTTCAACTAAGAAAGCATCCCAGTAGTCCCTGCGCATCGGTATAAGATCACATAGATCTGCCCGATAGATGAACGTAAGAGAACTCTTCCTCCTCACCTACGAAATCCAGCACTGCAGTATAGACCTCGCCATTACCTGCATTTACAACAGAGTCTGGGTGGTGTTTTAAAAACACTGTCCCAGGTGGGAATGAGTAGTTAATTTAGTCGAACTATAACGCAAAGGTTAACATGTTATCAATTCAGTTAAGCAGTAATGATAAAGCAATACATCAAACAGTCATAGTTACTCTTATTAGTGCAGGGATGATATGTCATAATGATGCATGCCCTCGCCTGCACTCCTTCAGCGACTTCATCTCACAGTCACGCATGCAACACTCCCGGTAAACGTGCGCTTCCTCGCCAAAGCACATGCAATGCAGTACATGATCGTGTTAGCCAAGTTCTTATTTAGGCTTATTCATACAGCAGATTCGGGAAGCTAAGGTACCTCCCTTATATCATTACCCAAATATTGATCCATCTAGGGTCATCAATCATAGTTAATCACATACGATGGTAGTTCTAAGTCGCTACGGAGAGGCTCGTCACTGTCAACGTAGGCCTAGTTATACTCGAGGTCACTATAGAAAGGCTCATCACCTTCAACGTAGTCTTAGTATATACTCAAGGTCACTATGGAAAGGCTCGTTACCTTTAACGTAATCCTAGTGTATACTCGAGGTCACACCACCAATGCCCTACCAACTAGTAGTCTATTTTCGAAGGCTCGTCACCAACCCGACTGGGAACCACAGTCAGGCTGCGCCAGTGTAGGCCGACAGCTTGAATAAAGTGTCTCATACACTACCATATTCGGCTCATGAGTTTGGGTTACTCACTGGTCACTACGGGGAGGCTCATGGCCCCATCGTAGGCCGACAGCTCGACCACGGTGTCCCATACACCACCATGCCTATCTCATGAGTCTTGGTGGATCGTGGTACCAAGGTTAAACGGGCTTTACATTGGTAAGTGGTACCTTAGATTCAAGCAGTAGCGTCCATACATGGTGAACATACAATGGGCTAATCGGGTTACTTGTCAAGCTCGACTGGTATGAGTGTACGTCGACTTAATCGACATGGAGCGCATATGCACTCCTCGTGGTCTAGCCACTGTCAATAATTAGTGTACGAGTCGGATTCCTCGAATGTATCCGTCGTGGTCAAAACAGTTCGATCACCAATCGTAAACCATTACTAATTGCCTAGACTACATCGTAGCCCCAATCACACTCCAAGTAATAGCATTCCCATATAGTAGTCATAACAGGATTTAGCAACCAACTCATGCATTTCAATCATTTGAGCATTCTATAAACACATAGTGAACATGACATCACACATGTCCATTTCATACATAAATCATTAAGCCTAATGTAAATTACACAGAGAAATCTATTCGAATCACTAAGGTAATTGAGGATCTCATCCCAACACCTTTAATAAATACATTTCATCGAACAATTACTCATTCAGGCATTTTATCAAACACCTAGATTACACACTACAACATACATGTAATATATTCGTTATAACTTATATTATGGCAAATCCTTTCATAAAGGAGTTGCCACACATACAATGATCATGTATTTTCAATTTAACAAGCATGACAGGCATAAATCATAATTCCAAATTCATTCAGACATTTCAACAAACACATGGAATAATATTCTACATAATTCATATATATGTGTAAGACGCTGAAAAACGTTGTATCTAGGCACATGTGATAGCAAGCAAGTTAGTTATAAACCATTACTGACATTGAAACCCTTGAAAACCATAACCTAAACATTTATAGTTCGCACCTTTCGCTGGTAAACCCGTACCAAGCTCAGTTTGAACACTACGTCTTTGTCTATAGCACAACGGCTACCTGAATCACGAAATAGGTTAGCTATTTCGTCGATTCATCTACTTGGATACCTAAAACAGATTAGAGTTAGGATTTCTTACCCAAAAATAGAGTTGAAATCGACGGTGTAGCGATGTGAAAAGGTGAATCGAGGCGTGGAGTAGCAGAAGAGAAGGATGGCAGCAAACGAAGGATCTCCCTTCGATCTCCACTCTTTTCTCTCATTCTCTCTCTTAAGGTTTGGAGCAAATTTGTATGTGAGAGAGAAGGGGTGGGTTTAGGTCCTTATATAGGCCCAGAACTGATGAAAATGGCCCCAAGGCCATGGTATACTTAGGTTATAGCCAAAGAGTGGCTGTTTCGATCCAACAGAGCTCATCTAGAGGCTCATTACCTACTACAGTTGGGGAAAAGTTCCTTGACATTGGATCTATGCCAGGTTAAGATCTCGGTCCGATCGAATCAGTGGATAGACCGCGGAGGACTAGTTTCAGTTCAACAGTCACCGTTACTCGATCAGGGCCACAAGTACACTAACATGCATTGAAAAATTTTCCTGATCCGAGGGTGTAGTTGGGTCAGAATATAAAGGTCTGAAACCTTAGATTTGGCCTGCAAGCGAACGACTCAATTCACTTAAGTTTCAATTCATTTCCTAGAGATATTTACATTTCTCACACACTTTGCTCCAGGCTCAAGTTGTCCGTTTCGGGATACTATTTGGACTTAATTTCTGAAATGGTGGTCAAGCCCAGTAAGGTAGTCATAACCGTATAGTTTCGCGATCATTGGACTTTCGAAGCACGGTTTGGGTCCGATACAGAGTTTCAACGCGCTCTCGAGAGCAACTGGGTTTTGAGATTGATCCTAGGTTTTTAGGAAATGTAGCATTAACAATTCTACTAGTTTTGGGTCTTGCAGTTCGTATTTAAAGTGGTTCAAGCTAATTCCATAGATAATTTAGTTTAACACTTAGTTAATTCTCGTCTAATTCCTAAAGGATTTGGTCCTTAGTGATTTCTACCTGATATGGTACTCGGGTCTTTGTATGGATTTTTCCGGGACGTTATAGATCTGCTTGGCAAATATCTGATTCACCAATCTCTGGTATGTCACCCCAGCGTTCTTCGGGCCAAAAGGAATGACCCGGTAATAATAGAGCCCTTTGTCGGTGATAAAGGTAGTCTTCTGCCTATTTGGGGGATGCATCGGAATTTGATTGTACCCGGAAAGACATTTAGGAAGGAGAGTCATTCGTGTCTAGCTGTGCTATACACCAACTAATCGATTCAAGGTAAGGGGAAACTATCCTTAGGACAGGCCTTGTTCAGGTCTAAGGAATCAACATAGACCTGCCACTTCCCGCTTGCTTTCTTAACCAGGATCACGTTGGCGATCCAGTCCGGATAATGTATTTTTTCAACGAAGCCAACATTGAGGAGCTTGAAAACTTCATCGTCTATGGCTGTATACCTCTCGGCATCGAACGCTCCTCTTCTGTTTGACTGATTTATGATCTGGATCCACGTTCAGTCTGTGGACCATGACATAGGGAGAGATGCCCGACATATCCTCGTGTGACCACGTGAAGACGTCCCTGTGCTGTTGTAGGAAAGTCATCATCTGAGATCTCTACTCAAAATTCAGCGAAGACCCAAGTTGAATAGTTTTGCTCAGGTCAGCTTCCTTAAGTGGGACGGTCTCCATTCCTTAGGGGGATCTTCCGTGGACCGAGGACGTTGATGGTGAGGCCTGCTTCACCGACCCTTTTCTTACAGCTATTGCATAGCATCTCTGAGCTTCACGTCGGTCCCCTTAGAGGTATCCGACCCCACCTTCGGCAGGGAACTTCATCATCAAGTAGTATGTGGACATAACCGCCCTCATTGCATTAAGGCAAGGTCTGCCTAGGATAACATTATGCACCGACGCAACATTGACAACAAGAAAGTCCACTAGAAGTGTGACCTGCTGCTAACCTTCTCCCGCTATCACAGGGAGGGAGATGACTCCCTCGGAGATTACCTTATCCCCAACAAAGCCGTGTAGAGGGGTCTTCACGGGTCGGAGGCGTGACCTGTCGATACCCATTCTCTCGAACGCCTCGGAGTAAATGATGTCGGCTGAGCTTCCTGTGTCGACCAGGATGTTGAAGACTTTGTGGTTGACTATGGTCATAGCCACCACGAGGGCATCGCCGTACGGATGCTGGATTCCACGCGTGTCATCCTCTGTGAAAGTCAAGCTGTATGGGCTGACACGGAGTTCTTTCCTCGGCCTTTCGGCCAAGTTGACATAATGCTCAGGATCTGAACTCCGAGAGTGGGCTTTGCGAACCCTGTTCGAGTCGCCTCCACTAGATGAATCACTATAGATAGTTTGGATTTCAGTAGGTTCTTCCGCAGTTTTGCTCGGCCGTTCTTCTTTCTGAGCTGACCTCTCCTCCTTAGTGTATCGGTGCAAATGACCCTTACGGATAAGGGTCTCGATTTCATCCTTGAGATCCACACAGTCGCTCGTGTTATAGCCGTGGTCATGATGGAACTGGCAGTACTTGCGCTTATCTCGGTTCTCTGCATCGGTCTTCATACAGACATGTCAGTTCAAGAGTCTCTGACCCCTAATATCCAACAAGATCCACTCTGTAGAGGTGTTGAGAGGATTGTAAGAACGGAATTTGCCCTCGGGTCTCCGGCTTGGCCGATGGTCACGAGGGGCTCGGTTGTCAGGTTTTTTGTTGGATGACTGAGGTTCTTCGTTCCTTAGCCTTTTTTCCTTTGATGACGTTTCGGCTACTCGGATGTTCCTACGGGAGTTGGAGAATTTCTCGGCATTAGTGTATTTCTAGGCTCTGCGGATGAGCTCTGTTAAGGTGGTCGGTGGAATTTTCCCAATTTAAGAAGGTGAACTTTCCTTCTTTGAGCCGGCTGAACATGACTGAGAGCACTATTTTGTCGTCATCATCTTCCACTAATAACGCCTCCTCGTTGAAGTGAGCAATGTAATCCTTCAATGACTCTTTGTTCCCCTGCTTGAGGGTGAACAGATGGGTAGTCGGATTTCGACTCTTCTTACCAGAGATGAACTGGGTAAGGAACAATCTGCTGAGCTCTGTGAAGGAGCTGATCAATTTTAGTTTAAGTTATCGATACCAACTCCGAGTAGATCTAGAGAGGGTTATTGAGAAGGCTCGGCACATCATGGCATTCGTGGCAGACTGGATTTGAATCCACGAATGGTATGACTCCACATGTTCTGAGGGGTCTTCAGATCCAGAGAATTGGATGACGGGAGGCATTCTGAACCTTGACGGCATCACCTCGTCCATGATTTCTGAGGTGAGGGGAGGCTCGGTCTCTTCCATCATCATCTGGACCACAGTTGGGATGGATGCAGATTGCTAGTTCTTCTGGAACGTCTTAAACTGGTCTTGGAGTTCCTTAAACCATGCTTCTAAAGGATTCTAATTCTTAGCTACTGTCTCTTGGGAGGCACATGCCACCTCGGATACTCTGCCCTGTCTACCTCTCTCCAGCTGATGGCGAAAGTCGGTCGGGGCCAGAGCTAAAGTGGTAGATACGTAAGATTGTTCGGCATCCCGAGCGGGTTCTGGGATTCGGGTGGATCGTTTCTGGGGCACTGCATAGTGCGCAGGATCAGGAGCTCATGTGGACTACGCTTGGGAACCTCTGGCCCAGGAACTGACTTGCTGTAGTCGTCCTTCGGGCGATGGGGTGGTTTCCACCAAGTTTAGTGGTGGCTGTTAATTATGTTGCGCCTTCATTTGGTTGATTTTGTCCTTCAACATCTGGACCTCGTTCTGCGGTGCCTTATATTTCCCTCTTAGGCTCCGAGTTCGTTGGGATGGCCCTATCGGAGCCAACTCGGTGTGCAATAGCGGAGAAGATTGGTGTTATTCGCTAGGTTTGGGCTTTGCTGCTATTACCTTTTTCTTTCCTCTCACCATTTTCGGTGAAACCTTCTAGCTTTTCATTTGCATTTCCCATAGACAACACCAAAAAATGTTGAGGTCAAAATCTGGACCACCCTCCACTCAATGCAGCGAACCTTCGATGAACCCTGGTCCTACACAAAAGAGTGAGCAAAGGAGACCCTGGCAAAGCCGGCCGGGGGACCCTTTGATGCCTAAGTCAGGCTAGGGAATCTGTGTCTAAGTCGAGTGTAGAGAGAGGGTGCGAGATATTGCATACCTGTAGCAATGGGGTCCCTTGGTATTTATACCTGTGGGTTGGATGATCCACATCTGTTAATCTCAGCATGATTCACTCAATCAATGAGATATTATAATCATGGAGATATTATTTACAATCTTTGGATCACGCGGCGTATTGTGTCTTAATGGCACGTATCTTTGGGCGAGATCGTCGGTCACGTCCGCATCTAGGTCGATCTCCAAACTCGGTGTGCGAAGCACCATCACGAGCTCGACTTCAACCTCGGCATGCGATACATCCATGCCTGGACTTGGCCTCGACCATTGTGTACGACACATACATGCCCTAACTCGGCCTTAGCATACAGAATATTTGTACTCTAACTTGGCCTCCGATCGTACAGACGTGAAACCGAGTACTAATGGTCAGAATCCATCGATAGATCACTGAGATCGGAGTTTATTGATTAAAGCTGAGAACGAAGATTAGGACTTGGCTCAACCATTCTCCTTCGGATGAGGACGAGGGTTCTGGTCGGCCAATCAGGATTGTAGTTCCGAGTCATGACTTAGGAGTTAGCCCCTAATGTTGTATCCTCCTTCCGAGGCCTCACTATCTTATTTGTGTAGCTCAGGCTGACCCCGATTGTCCTTGTACAGATTTCCCCATAACAAACTACTTGGTCAATTTCACGCATTTACCGTCAAATTGTAGTTATTTTCGTAATACGACTGTGAATTTGTAGTGCATTTTTTGTAATACGACTGTGAATGTTATATATTGAATACATTTGTTGCTTTCTTTGAAATTGCGAATTTCTTACCACTACGATTCAAATTTCCAATAAGACATTCATTTCACGGTCAATTCCATGCATTTCACGATAAATTAACTACATTTCACGATCAATTTCATGCATTTTACGGTTAATTCCAGTCAATTCCCTTCACTTCACGGTCAATTCCATGCATTTCATGGTCAATTCCCTTCACTTCACGGCCAATCCCCTTCATTTCACGGTCAATCCCCTTCACTTCACGGTCAACTCCCCCTTCACTTTACGGTTAATTCCATGCATTTCATGGTCAATTCCCTTCTCTTCACGGTCAATTTTATGCATTTCATGGTCAAACCCCTTCACTTTACGGTCAATTCCATGCATTTCACGGTCAATTCCCTTCACTTCACGGTCAATTCCCTTCATTTCACGATCAATCCCCTTCACTTCACGCTCAACTCCCCCTTCACTTCCCGGTCAATTCCCTTCACTTCTCATGGTCAATTCCGCTGTTTCCCCTTCACTTCATGGTCAATTCAATTCCCTTAGGGCTTGTACGATTTTCCATGATACATGTAAATCATGGTAAATAAGTAATTATTACTTTTTCACCTAGTTTGAAAATGTGAGAGTAATTCCACCTCAAAAGGTGATACAAAAAATGTTGACTTAAATATGTGGACCCCACTATAATGTATATGATATATCCACACTGTCCATCTATTTTGTTATAACATTTTGAGGCATCAGACCAAAAATGAGGTTGATCCAACACTCAAATGGCTCACACGAAAGGAAACAATGACATTAATTCTTATATCGTTGAAAGTTATTTTCTTAACTAGGCCCACATTGAGGTTTTTCATCATTTAACCCGTTCATAGGGTCACATAGACATGGATAAGGGGAAAACAAAATATCAGCTTTATGCAAAAACTTTTAAAGGCCCCAAAAAGTTTTTAATGGTAGGTGTTCGATTCCTGTTGCTTCCTATGGTGTAGTCCACTTGAGCTTTGGATCTGCCCCATTTTTTTGTTCATGCCCTAAATTCAGCTAGCATAACAAATGAGCAGTGTGGATACATCACATACATCACAGTGGGCCCCACATTGATTTTGTAAATTTCTCGATTTAAGTATTAAAAAGTAAGTTGTCACATCTACATTGGGAAAGATGTGGTAATTACCTAGGTAAATAATTATTACCCATTTATGTGGTAATTACAGTTGAGCTAAAAAATCAGACAGGCCCTTAAGTTTACTCACTTTGCAGTCACTTTCAATCATTTTAGGACCGAGAAGTGAGTGAAATTCATCACAAAGTGAGTGAACCTGCCCTAGAAGTGAGTGAAATTGACTGCGAAGTGAGTGAAAATCATCGCGAACTGAGTAGCATACATCCCTACAATTTAAAACTTTGAAAATTTGACCGATAAGTCGGTCATCTTTGAGATAGTACAATGGTGGATTTCCTACTACTCGGTCAAATCCACCTTATACATGTGAATACTAAACGAGTTATATTTTGTGTTTGTTTTCAGAAAATGGCTTCGGTAATCATCCTATGATCATATGGTGGGGAGTTAGCGAAAATAATTGATACACGTACAAGGGTGGAGACTTGAAACCTACTGCCATGGGAGTTGACACTACATATGAACAACTTCTATTGAAAATGTACAGAATTGTGAAGACTAGACCTGAGGGTTACGATATAAGGTTGAAAGTACTGTATCCTTGCACAAACGAATCAGTCCTTCCAGCTGTAATTGAAGATGATGAAGATGTGAGAATGTTCCCGACATCACAGTTGAAACATCCGGATCACTACATCCCTTTATTCATCAAGAAATGCAGCACGTTAATGAGGTAGTACTCGAAGACCCGGTGGCTTACAGTGGTTTTGAACATAACGCCCCAGCTGTTGGAAGTTTGGGTGAGGAACATGGATTGAAATATGAATATATGACCTCACCTTCATAGGTTCCTCTAAGCAACACTCTAGTACCCGAGCCGGCTTAGACCTCAAACTTCATGACAAGTCAAGTGAGCTCGTCGGCTGACTTCAAGCTTAGAAGTGAATATACGGCATCACCTTCATTTACAAGAGTAGATTTTCCCTCAACATCCAACGCCAGAAACGTAAGTGGAAGCAACATTCCATTGCCTGAGCAGGCTCGAACATCGAACTTCACCATCAGGCTTCCCATTGTGCCTTTCGAGGATGTTAATTTCACCAATGCAGACTTGTTACTGTATTTATATCCACTTGATGACCTAATTGATATAGCCGTTGGCCAAATGTTTAAGGACAAGAGCCGGTGTAAGTATGTTTTGAGCTAAATTACAATTTACAACAACTTTCAATAAAAGGTCCTGTATTCCACATCCAAGAAATTCACTATAGTGTATATGGAAGATAAGTGACACACATCTAGGGTGAATGATGTGGGGATATTCAAGATTAAGATTTACAGGTCCATACGTACATGTGGAATATCATGGATGAAGTGCGATCATCGACAAATAAGAAGTAAGCTGGCCAGTGAACTGGTTGTCAATCGCATTGAGCAACGCTTGAGATTAAGGCCAAGGGCATTATATTCACAATGCAAGAGAAGTATAATATTCTTATTAGTTATAAGAAGGCATGGCGCGCTAAAGAGATTGCAATCGATCACGTAATGGGGTCATGTGAAGAATCTTACAAAGAACTCCCGATGTACTTGCATGAGTTGAGGATGGCGAACCCAAGGATAGTAACTGCCCTACTTGTGAATCAACAAACAATAAGATTCGAGAGATATTTTGTTGCGCTCAGACAGTGTGTTAGAAGTTTTCAAACATCTCTGCGAAGGGTCTTGGCCGTTGACGGGATGCATTTAAAAGATAAATATAAGAGTGTTCTGTTCGTTGCTACGGTTTTGGATGGCGACAATCATATCTTTCCAATCGCTTTTGATATTGAAGAATCAGAGAATAGCAGCAGTTGGAACTAGTTCCTTACCTACCTCAGCAATTCATTAGGGGATCTACTTGGTCTTATGATCATATCAGATCGGCATAAAGGTCTAATGAAAGAAGTTCCTCAGGTCTTTCAAGTAGCAATCCATGGCTACTGCGCGTACCATATATATCAAAACTTGGTGGACACGTTCAAAGACAAGTCGTTAGAAATCTACTACTGGCAAGCTGTAAAGACTTGTAGGAGGGCCGAGTTCAAAAGTTAATGCGTGATATTGAACTTACCAACCCCCCGATACATGTATGGCTGAGGAAAATAGGTTATGAAAAGTGGGCATCTTCGCACTTCCTAGGAAAAAGATTCAATTTGGTCACTATAAACATAGCTGAGTGTGTTACTGCTCTATTTAGAGAAGTACGAGAATATCCCGTGACTATGCTGATAGAGATGGTTAGAATGAAAATTCATGAGATGTTTTATAAGAGAAGAGAATTAGCATCATTATTCGTTAGACCGTTGACACTGTGGGCTGAGAAACAATTTAAGAATCTCATACCGAAGGCACGAGATGTTCGTTGCCACGTAATTTCTCAAGATGAATACTATATTGTGGGAGACTACAATGATACCATCAAGCTCAATGAGCTTTCATGTAAAATTCGTGAGTTTGAAGTAAAGGGATTGCCTTGTTTTCATGTTCTTTCAGCATGAATAAACTATAATCTTCCTCATTATTTGTATTGCTCTCCGTTGTACACGGCGAGGAATTACCAGATCACATATGAAGATTCTGTGTACCCAGTACAGGATAAGAGTCAATGAGTAATTTCTTTTGGATTCAAGGAGTATTGTTTGAATATTAAGCCCTCGCTATAGACGAGGTCAGTTGGAAGACCAAAGAAGGCACGAATCCTTTCTCGTGGAGAGGAACGAACAATTAAAAAAAAATTGCGAACATTGCAAACAAATAGGGTATAACCGTCAGAGTTGCAAATTTTCAATACCTCCAGAATAATGTAATTTGTAGTGCATTTTTTTAATACGACTATGAATGTTACACATTTCTTGTAATACATATGTTGGTTTCACTGAAATTGCAAATTTCCTTCACTTCACGGTCAATTGAATGCATTTCACGGTCATTTCCATGCATTTCACGGTCAATTTCCTTCACTTCACGGTCAATTTCATGCATTTCATGGTCAATTTCCTTCACTTCACGGTCAATTCCATGCATTTCACGGTCAATTCCCTTCACTTCACAGTCAATTCTATGCATTTCACGGTCAATTACGGCCATTCTCCTTCACTTCACGGTCAATTCCCTTCACCTCATGGTCAGTTTCATGCATTTCACGGTCAATTCCCTTCAGCATTTCATGGTCAATTCCATGCATTTCACGATCAAGTCAGTCACTTGAAGGGAATTATCTTAGAATTCGTCGGAGTTTCATATGGTCCACATTCAACTATTAAAAAACCCATCAACTATTTGAGTAAGGCTTTCCAGCTGGAGAAAGTCCTTGGACTAGTGTTCGAAGTATCGGTATTGCTAGAAGTTTCGCTGGTCGGGGATACGGAAACAATATCGATATTGTCGATAATATCGTTGGTTACCAAAAATATCGGTATTGCTACAAGTTTTGCTGGTCAGGGATACGGAAAGAATATCGATATTGTCGATAATATCGCTTATAACTGGAAATATTGGTATTGCTAAAAGTTTCGCTGGCCAGGGATACGAAACAATATCGATATCGTCGATAATATCGCTGATAACCGGAAATATCGATTTCGCTACAAGTTTTGCTGGCCAGGGATACAGAAATAATATCGATATCGTCGATAATATCACTATTCAACGATATCCAAATTCCTAAACATGGGCTCAATCATTACTAAACTCATTGGCACTGTTTGTATATAAAGGGCAATCAAAGTTAATACTGAGAGGTGGTAGAAACTCAGATAGGAAAGCCTGTAAGCAGAAAGTTCATGCAAGAAAGTTCTTCAGAAAGTTCATGTAAGGATCAAACATTAAGTGACACTTATCCCATACGGAAAGCCTGTAAGCACTAAGCACTTTGAAGAAAATCAATGGGTGATTCTTGAAATTAGCATTATTCACATTTAAAGCGTAATATGGGTCAGTAACCCACTTAAGGCAAGCTGCAAAACAATAAAAAAGGTGGAATCCAAATAGACCCAGAGTTGCATATGGTCCACATTCTCAATAAGGGAGAGAACGAAATTGTCTCCTTGATAACCGGAAATGTGGGCAATACAAGCGACGATGAGCATCAATAATCTCGCTGATAACCGAAAATGCGGGCAATACAAGCGATGCCTATAATTTATAGTTGAAAACCAAAATTATCATCATTCATTCATTCATTCAACAGAGAATAACCAAAATTACTACCCCAAGTTTGGGTAGTATAATCATCATCCAACAAAAGAAGAAGAAGCCCTTTACGAACATATAATATCCAAAAATTCAAAATTTACAATTAACAACACTTTTCAACTATGCATCAGGTTGGGTTGAAGGACCGGCATCGTGTGGCACGGTGTCATCTCGTCTGCATGTGATGATCGATATCAAGTCCTTCAGCTTTTTCTCTAGTTGCTCGACAAATCTTTGCGTCGCAGCTGCGATCTACTGGACCTACGACAATCGTTCATATTGTTGGCAAAGTCATTCATCTTGCTGGTAAAGATGATATATAATTGAGGTTCGACGCTCTCGGTGGCTAGCATGGCGATGAGTATGTGAGACTGGAGAGAACGTCGCGTCACTGTGTTGGGGCCCCTCATCTCTAGTCTCTCCTGCATCGGTGTCCATCGCTTCAGTCTCAGCTCCTTCAGCTTCGGTTTCCATCGGCCATAGTATCATCATGATCATGTGCGGAAGAGGAAGCTAGTGTGTCAAGCGGAGCCATTTTTTTATGTTTAATTGGGTAGATTTGTGAGGCTCTCGAGGACGGTCACTGGTGGGAAGCAATCCCACATGTTGGGACAATAGACAGATAAGATGAGGGAATGGAATGTACACATCTCTAGTAGCTTGGATTGCTATGGCCAACTGATGCAACATGGGAGTAGGCAAACACAGCTCCACTCTTTGGCTAACGGAATAGAGAATCCCCAACATGAATGGGGTAAGATCAGACCTGTTAGTGCCCCTGGGATAGACGTTTGTACAAAAAATTGTTTGAAGAATATAGAATTGTGCAGATATATGGGTGTCACGCAGGGAATTACCCTCATGCCAAGGAATGTCTTGCCCATTGCAGAGATGTTTTGTAATTTTTGAACGAACTTCAAGTGAGTTGAAGTCATGGTCTGCAAAGCCTTGGGATTTTGTGGGAATTCTAATTAATTGACCGATAATGGCAGGAGTGATGTGAGTTGTGGTTTGGCCAATGGTGACATCTATGGCCGGGGGTCAGATACTGGTGAATGACAGTAAGCTAAAAACCTATACATTTGTTCATTTTGTGTCACTCCACCAAAGTCAAGCATACGAGACCAGCCAATGGCCTCAAGCATTGGTACAATCCCATATGGAGCTAGACAGGACCTATCAACTTGTCTTTCATACTCCATCTTCCTTACTCTAAACTTTTGATATGGAGCCTCAGGAGGTGATGACACATTAGGGATTTCAAGTTCGGGTGTCGGATCATTTTTAGGTGGTGGAGAGATATTTTGGGTTGGTGGTTGAGTATTTTTTTCTTCTGGTAACTGTTTTAGAACGTTTTAACCTGAGATTGGAGGATTCTCCCTAATGAACAGATTTACTCTTGTCTTTTCCCATTTAAAGGAAAACTCAGAGGATATTCTTAAAGAAACGAAAGGGAAATATAGGAGATTGAAGAAAAGGACAACAAATAGGGATGAACAACAAAGGGAAACCTAGGGAAATCTAGGGTTTTAATTGATTGAACAATAAAAGTGATTTACCAACCTTAAAAGCTTGGGAAAATGGCTCGAATGCACCTCCACTAGCTTTTGGGAGTGGATGCGTCATAGAGAAGAAGGAAATGGAGTGAATGAAGTGAAGTGGACGTGTCGTGCTATAAATGCACACGTTTCTTTGATATATCTCACTCGATATATTGAAGGGAGTCCAACGGACATGACAAAGGATTTAGGGTTTTGTAAGATTTTTGTAATCGAGTAAACTTCGAGTGATATCAAACCGTCCTTTGATATATCGAAGTACAATCGATATCATCGAAAATCCATTTTAAATAAACATAATGTCTCTGGACAGTTTTGGATCTTTTTCAATATATTGAATGTCATTCGATATATCGTATAACACATATCGAAGTGACCTCGATATATCGAAGAACACTTGAAAATTTTAGCTTTGAGATCACAAAAAAATCATGGTCTATGTAATCCAGTAAACTTCGAGTGATATTGAAATGTCCTTCAATATATTGAAGGTCAATCGATATCATCAAAAATTCCTTTTAAAAGAACAGGTAGTCTCTAGACAGTTTTGGATCCTTTTCGATATATCGAATGTCATTCTGTAACATCCCGAAAAATCGGGGGTCGAGCATAACTCAACACCCGAGTTTCTAGAACATCACTTATGCAACATAAATAATGATGATTAAATGTTGTCTGCATTAGTGTATTGAACATGAGTGAGATTAAGCCAAAACAGCATATCATACTCCAGAGACAGTTAAATTGCAAGCAGAAGACTGTGATAGATATATAAAATATATAAAAACTGTGGTGAGTCTCCAGAGTGTGATAACATTACCAGGTTAATAAATTTCAAGTACATTTCCAAAATATACCAAATGTGTAAGTGTAATGTCTTCTATCCCAAGTACAATAGCCCCGTCAATATAGTACCAGGTCTTTAGAGACCCGTCAGAGAGTTACATGTAGGAGAACTCCTCCTCGACATCATAGTAGTAGTTCGGCTCTGCTTCAGGAGTAGCGTAGCCATCTGCAATCAGACAAAGTCTGGTGGGTGTTCGGAACACCGTCCCGTAACGTGGGAGTGAGTGATCAACTCAGTGGAATAATAAAGCATAGGTTAACATATTATCAACTCAGTCAAGCAGTAATGATAAAGCAGTACAATCAAACAATCCTAACTACTCTTATTAAATGCAAGTATGAAATGACATGATGAATGCCCTTGCCAAACCACCCTCATGCGACACCATCTTACGTTCGCGAATGCGTTCATCCCTCAGTGCTCCACATCTACCAGGCACATGCAGTGCGATGATGAGCATGATTACCGAGTAATTATTAGTCCTTTTCAAACAGCAGTATTGGGAAACTAAGGTACCTCCCTTGTATAATTCCCAAACATGATCCATTATAGGGTCGTCAGTCCTAGTTAATCTCATACGATATTATGGTTTGAGAGGCATAGTGAAGGCATCACAAAGGCTCGTCACCCGTCAACACGGATACAGATCTCACCGTATGCGGCTTAATTGCTGGCCGTCAGCTCGAATACAGGTTTCACCGTACTCGGCTCAATCGCTGGTCGTCAGCTCGAATACAGGTCTCACCGTACGCGGCTCAATTCATGCTCTAGTTGCTGTGAAGGGCTCGTCGCCAATCACAGACCTTAGAGTATACTCGAAGACACTACAGAGGACTCGTAGCCCGTCAGCACGAATACAGGTCTCACCGTATTCGGCTCTCGCCGTAGGTGTTGACAGCTCGAATATAGTGTCCAATACCACCATAATCGGCTCACGAGTCTGGTTACTCACTGGCCACTACGGGGAGGCACGTAAGCCCAGCGTAGGCCGACAGCTCGACCATGGTGTCCTATACCACCATGTCCGGCTCATGAGTCTTAGCGAATTGAGGTACCATGGTTAACGGAATTTCACTAGTAATTTTGGTACCCTAGGTTCAAGCGGTAGCGTCCAAACATGGTGAACATACATAAGACAGATCGGGTTGCTTGACGAGCTCGGCTAGCTCGAGCGCACAACAAGTTGAACGACATGAAGTGCATAAGCACCTCGCGTGGCCAACCACTATCGCCAACCGAAGTACGACTCGAGTTCGTCGAACACATCTCACGTAGCAAATGAATCATAGCCACGAATTCAATTCTGGTACCGATTGTCTGGACTATAATCATAGCCCCAAACACAATCAATTGCAGATAGATAAAGCAGTAGTGGATCAAGATTCAACTCATATAATCAAGGCCTGGTATTATCCGTTTAAGGCTGCCAGGGCTGTTGCACGCACTCGTTGCTCCACTCCCCCATCACCCATGACGGATCACACAACGTAAATATGAATTTAAACATATGCATTACATAGATAAAATCATACAATAAGTTGAGCATATTATGAAGCACAACACAAGCATGAGTTTGTACATATTCAATTCCTAATCACATAGCTATCCAAGGAAATCATACACATAGTTAAAGGAGTTGAGAATCATGTCTCAACACCTTAAACATTACAATTTACTAACTACTACTCATTCAAACATTTCAACAAACACTTTAAAATACATACATCAACATACATACATATGTTGATCACATAGGCATTAGGCCAAATCCTTTCGCTAGAGAGTTGCCCCAACCATAACACACATACACCCACGATGGATAGTCATGGCAAGCAGGAATCTAAGTTCCATATTCATTCAGTCATTTCCACAAACACTTGGGCCACACATTTTAGCATATATAGTGTATTTTGCCCGTGGCGTGATTTAGGGCAAATCCTTTCGTCAAAGGGGTATCGCCAATACAACAATCATAAATCCATGACAATTAGTCATGGCGAGCACGAATGAGAATTCTATACTCATTCGGTCATTTTCACAACACTTAGAATACACTATTTTAACATACATAGCAAATCATGTATTAAGGCGAATCCTTTCGCCAAACAAGTATTTTATCCATATATAATATATTCATACAACAAATAATCATGGCAAACACATCTCAAAAATGTATACGTATACGGTATTTTCTAGAATACATTATTTCTACATACATAGTGTATATTAGCAAAACATGTATTAGGGCAAGTCCTTTCGCCAAACAAGTATTTATCCATGTATAATATATTCATACAACAAATAATCATGTCAAACATATTTTCAAAATTTATACGTATACGGTACTTTCTACAAATACCTAGAGTATGTAGAATTCTATATTTTTCATCTTTAATCGAAACGGAAAACAGACGGCACTTTGTACATGTGCAATTGCATGCAGATCATGAATCTATCATTATCTGACATTGAAAGCATTGAAAACTATAACCTATACACCTAAAGTCCGCACCTTTTATCGTAGAATCGTAACAAATCAGCTAGGTTTGCTAAGCCTTCGTATATGGCAGTTTGGTGATCTATAGAACGGAATAGGTTAGCTATTTCATAACCTACAACTATCAAATCCCCAAAACAGATTAGGGTTAGGGTTTCTTACCTAGAAACAGAGCTGGAATCGCCGGGAAAGTGGCTAGAACGGAGCGGTGTAGCTTATGTAGCAGCAGGATAAAGTGGCAGGGAGATTCCTCCACTTCTCCCACACTTTCTCTCTTTTCTCTCTCTTTTCTATCTCTCAATCTCAAATTCGTATAGCTGTGAGAGAGAGGATTCAAAGGCCCTTATATAACCTAAAATCTCACCAAAATAGACTTGGAAACAAGGTATACTTGGGTTTTGTCCAAAGGGCATCTGTTTTAGCTCAACGGAGGACTTCTGGCGGGCCTCCTTGAGCTAAAGGTCGGACTTAAGCTCACCAACACCGGATCTACGTTCTATTAAGTTTTCGTTTTAGTGGAATTTCCATATCACGCGTGGCGGACCAGTTTCAGTTCAACGGTCAGCGGATCTCGATCAGAGATTCCGAGTACATGTAAATGTGTATGAAATTTCTCCTGATCCGAGAGTGTAATTTGGTCTGATTCTAACGGTCTGGTTGCTTAAAACTGATCCGCAAGCAACATGTGCCAGATTACTATTCAAGATATTTTATTTTGAATTAATTCACATTTCTCATTTCTCACACTCTTCACTCTGAGCTCAAGCGAATAGCGCTGGAACACTGTCTGGATTTGATTCCGAGATGGTTGTCAAGCTCAGCAAGGCGGTCCTAGTTCCTTAACTTCATGTTAATCGGACTTCCGACGTGCGGTCCAGATCTGATACGGAGTTTCGATGTGCTCCCGAGAGCAGTCGGGTAATGAGATTGATCCTAGATTTTAGGGTACCCTAGCGTCAATGATTCTACAAGTTTTGGGTCTTGCAGATCGTATTTAAAGTAATTGGTGCTAATTTCACAGGTACTCTAGTTTAACACTGGCTAATTCTCGCCTAATTTCTAAAGGATTTAGTCCTGAGTAATTTTTGTCTGACGTAGTACCTGGGCCTTTGTAGTTTGTATATAAAGTGATCCAAGTTATACTACTTAGCTAGTTTAAGTTAGTGTCTAGGATGAAAGTACTTAGAAAGATTGAAAGAACAAGGTGTTGAAGGGTGGGATTTGTGAAGAAAATAGTTTGAAAAGGGATTTGAGGCTTTAATCGAGTGTTTGAGAAGTTAAACCGGTGTTAGGTTTGACTCATCGCCTAAGGACTTCTAATTCTAGGTTGAGAAAAAATCCGGGCTGTTACACATTCGATATATTGAAGCATAGCATATCGAACCGGCTTTGATATATCGTAAAGTGCACTGTTTGGTTTAGTACGATAACATCGAATAGACTTCGATGTTATCGATAACTTAAGCTCGATATGATCTAGTGGCCTTCAATAACATTAAAGAGCACTTGGTAATTTTACCTTCTACATCATCAATAGATTCAATGTTTTTGTAATCGAGTACACTTCGATTGATATCGAAATGAGCTTCAATATATCGGAATTCACTCGATATCATTGAAAATTCTTTTTAAATGAACATAATGTCTCTGGACAGTTTTGGGCCCTTTTCGATATATCATATGGACTTCGATATATCGAAGAATAATATATCGAAGTGAATTCGATATATCATGGAATGCTGTGAGTTTTTAGTTACGATTACATCGAATAGGCTTTGATGTTATTGATAACTTAAGATCAATAACATCGAATAGACTTTGATAATATCGATAATTCATTTTTAATGAAAACAAACTCTCTAGACACTTTTGGGTCCTTTTTGATATATCAAATAGATTTCGATATATCGAAGAATATCATATTGAAGCAGATTCGATATATCATGTAAAATTCACTGGATTTTCCATGAGCCAATTAGGAATTAGAGGGCTTTCAAAAAAAAAAAAAAAAGCTTAGGAATTTTTCCTTCATTTTGGGGCTATTGCAGCCTTTTGTTTCTATGTTTTTAGGGCAGGGTGACAAGAAGATCACCTTTGTTGCTGGTCTCAAGTTCTGTTTACTTTCTTTTTGTTATTCTTAATGAATTAATCTTATTCTCAATAAAATGAAATAAAATTCTGCATCTCGAGTTGCTTATTTGAGGCGTCCAGTTACAGTATAGCAAAGAATCAATATTCGAGTATATATGTTTTTTTTTTCAAACTAAAAGAGACATGCCAATTCAGCTTATGTACATGTAGTGGGTTGTTCTTTACAGTTTAATGTGGACTGGTTTCTGCCTTCTTAGGCTTCTCACTAGTGTTCTGTGATTCAGAAACTAATCTTTGAACTTCTGAATGACTATTCCTTGAAAATTCCTCCGGCTGCATGTAGTGGTCAACATAGTCCTCCAAAATTTCAAAACATTGGTGCTTAGAAAGAACAAGCTATAGAAACCATTTTTGAGCAATGCAATCCAACCAAGAAGAGGGGTCCCACTAATTAGTTTTACTATACCATCAACAGAAGCTTCTTCGATACATAGTGAAATTCATTGAATTGACCGTAAAGTGAAGGAAATTGATCGTGAAATGCATGGAATTGACCATGAAGTGAAGGGAATTGACCGTGAAATGCATGGAAATGACCGTGAAGTGAAGGAAAATGACCATGTAATGACCGTGAAGTGAAGGGAATTGACCGTGAAATGCATGGAATTGACCGTGAAGTGAAGGGAATTGACCATGAAATGTATGGAAATGACCGTGAATTGAAGGGAATTGACCGTGAAATGCATGGAAATGATCGTGAAGGGAATTGACCATGAAATGCATGGAAATGACCGTGAAGTGAAGGGAATTGACCTTGAAATGCATGGAAATGACCGTGAAGTGAAGGGAATTGACCATGAACTAAAGGGAATTGACTGTGAAATGCATGGAATTGACCGTGAACTGAAGGGAATTGACCATGAAATGCATGAAAATGACCGCGAAGTGAAGGGAATTGACCATGAAATGCATGGAAATGACCGTGAAGTGAAGGGAATTGACCAAGAAATGCATGAAAATTACCGTGAAGTGAAGGAAATTGACCGTGAAATACATGGAAATGACCGTGAAGTGAAGAAAATTGACTGTGAAATGCATTGAATTGACCGTGAAGTAAAGGGAATTGACCATTAAATGCATGGAAATGACCATGAAGTGAAGGAAATTGACCGTGACATGCATTGAATTGACCATAAAGTGAAGGAAATTGACCGTGACATGACCATGAAGTGCATGGAATTGACCGCGAATGAAGTAATTTGATAGCGTAGTAAATGAAATTATCTAATACGCAAACAAATCACCATTCATAATGAAATCTCTATTAAGAAAACATTATTTACAATAAAATTATGACAAAATATACAAGACATCATTTACATCATTTCACCATGAATGTTTTACAAGACATCATTTACAACAATTTACAACATTTCACAAAATTTTGCAATTCCTTTCATGCCTAAGATAAATATATCATATTTTGAGGTCACTGAGACAATCATAGGCTATTAACTTTCTAAAGCTAAGAGTAAATTGCTGCAAGTCTCTCCCTGACAAAATTTGATCACTGCATAAAATGTCGATATATTTCATGATAAAAATGCCATAATCATATCCGTTCGTATGCTTTGGTATAGAAGTCTCTTCTCTGACCATCCAAGCATTCTCATCTAACACAGACATATCTCCTGCGGCATAGAATAATATAGCCAAGCCCTCTTTCATCAGCTCGATATGTTCCCTGTATCGACTGAGTGTCCTCGAATATAAACTGTCGAGTATAACGATTTCTCGCTCTCAAGGGTGGATGACCATTAGGTACCAATGACTATTGGCGTGGTTGACTGGTACATATGCCTATCCATGTTTGACAAGATAAGATATCAATATTCAAAAATTATAGAAATCGGTACACTTAGCGTTGATAACTTGTAACGACAACATTACCTCTTCATACTGCCACATTGGGCTTCTGCCCTTCACGAGATTTAACAATGCTATGACCAGTGAGTTTCTCTACTTCTACTAATGAATGCGCTTCGTCACTGCCAACATCTCGATACATTCTCAATATCGACATTTGCATGCCAATACATGGCTATTACAAACAACATACCAATTAGAACATATATCTATAATGAAATAACATAATAACCATGATCCAATTCATACGGTTACTAGAAAAAATGTGGGACAGAACTTGCAGTCCTTTGTATATAAAGTAGGAAATGATCGGTGCCTTCTTTCTACGAAATCAACGTACTTGTCAATAGCCTAATCAATAAAGATGGAAAATTAAGCTCTAGTCTAATATAAGTGTTGAATAACCATATATGTATGTGTGTGAATTACTTCTCACGCTATCAACCCATGCATTTTTCCCCATATGGTCTTGAACCAAATAAAATACGCTGAATTTTTATTTGCATTGGCCCAACTTTCTAATTCATGGAGTTCGTCCTTCGATATTACCCTAAATGGATCGATCTTGGCCTGGAAGGGTATTAGAGAAGTAGGAAATTCTCTCAGTTTCTCAGTGTCGGCGGCATTGCTTGGGGTGGTTTGAATGGTAAGGATGGAAGTGAATAGAGAACGCTTGCAGACAAACAGCTTCACCAACCTCTTAACTCTCCTCTTATATACTGGAATGGAATGCAGTGATTTCTCGCATATATCAACGCCTAACGCATCCAAGTGTTGAATATCCACCTCTCTATTCCCCTAGTCCCTACCTTCCAATTCCTCATCCTCCTTCTCAAACTCTTCCTTCTCCTTCTCTAATTCCTTCTCCTTCCAAAACTACATCTTCTTTATACGAAACACCTCCATCTTCTTCTTTAACTCTGCCTTACCCTCCTCCAACTATTCCCTCTCCTTCTTCAATAACTCATTTTTTATCCCCGGTTCTTCCTTCTCCCTCATTAGCATTTGCCTCTCCATCTTCAAAACCGCCCTCTCATTCAACTCTTCCTTTTCTAACCTCAAGGCTTCTTTCACTTTTAGCATTAGTTCCATCTCATTGAGTACTACTTCTCTCTCCCTCTCCATCGATTCTTCTCTCTCTTTTAGCGTACATTCGAGTAACTTCAACTCTTCTTTGTCTCTCTCCAATTGACCTCTCCGCCTCCAGCTCCTTCTTATCCTCCATTGACGCCACAGTCAATTGCAATCCCGCTCCCTCTACCTTTGCCTTATCACCCACGCTCACTCCTCCTCTCCCCCTTCTTCTCCCTCTCCCTGTTCCGATCTCTCTTCCATATCTTCATCATATTCATCTTTAATGCCCTACAAATGAATCAATGTATGTATCAATTATATAACATGTCAAAGTAAATATAAAATATCAATATAAAAGAAGACTTTTGTGACATCTTACATCAAACCTATCACAGACCAACGAATGGCTTCCGTCTCCAGCCCCTCGATAGTAGGCTCTAAGATAAGAACTATATCAGTCTACAAGAGAACATCTTCGTTCTCATATATATATATATATATATATATATATATATTATTATATATATATATATATAGATATATATATATATATATATATATATATAGTTCAATGAGTGACCACTTAGCTTCATAGAAATTGACTTACATCTTCACCCTCTAGTATTTGATGAATCTTCTTATACCTCCAACCCTTCCATCCCCGATATTGTATGAATCTTGGAATTTGGAAGGGAACATATGAAATGATACATTCTCGGAGAGCGGTACTCTCTCAAGGGCCCATATTTGTTACAATGAAATGACAAGATGATCTTAAATAAATATAGTTTCATATAAACTATAAATTAAAATAGATAATGAAAGAATCCATACTTGTAGGGGAAATATGCAACTGGTAACATTGTAATGGATCCCATGCGATGACATTAAGGTACTCTTGATCCCTTCAGTCATCGTTTGGAAGGCCAAACTACCCCAATGGTAGATACTAAAGTCTTCTAACGAGTCCACAAGGTCGATAAAGTCTATACAGCACATAATATTCATGTCGGTTCCCCTAACAAACAACTCTATACATAATATTAGGGCTACCTTCACGACATCTTCGTACTTATTGCTATCAACTATCCTATTGAACATCTCCTATATATGTTTATTTAGGATGGAATATTCGTTAAAGTATTTCTCTCTTATTGACTTCTTCGAACGATGGATATTGGGTATGGAGAGGTAATTAGTCTTCAGCCCTGTTATTAGGGTGAAGTCCATCTTGAAAAATTTTACACGGTTCCCCTATATCTCGAATACAAGATTGCTCAATAAGTGAGTGAAACAATGCTCCTATAAACCTAAATGATGGAATGTGTAATAAAAAAAAGAATGGGGTCTGCCTAAATATAGTTAATCTACTGGTATTCTTCTCTAAACCACTCTTCACGCTATCAAACCACCATGTCAAAGAACATCTGCATGACAGGGGGCGACTCGCCAAATCCCTTATGCAAGGGTTTGTCATCTGCAAGGATGAATTGAAAATTATATCAACGATAACATTCAATATTTAACGAAGCATAATGTGAAAGTTGACTTGTTGTGGTGAAAAATCATAAAGTATGGTGTGAGTCTGCTGAGTCAGCGGTTAGTTTTTGGTGAATTCCAAATGAAATTACAAAACTTATAAGTGATTTTCATAAGTTTTGGGCCTGTTTCACTCATTTATCAGTCAATTTTATGAAGTTGTCGGTAAATTTATATAAGGTCGCCAATCAAAAAGATGTCAATATCAAGCAGTTATCGGACATTTTGACGAATTCCATGTCAAAGTGGTCGACTCATAGGTGACATTCAACAACTCTCTACGGTCAATTTCACCAAGTTATGGGATAATTTTCTGAGTTATATGTTACATTTTGGCCTGAGAACATTGTGAAATTGACCGTGAATGAATTTGACTGGGGACTAAAAATGACTGTTAAGTGAAGGGAATTGACCGTGAAATGCATGGAATTGACCGTGAAGGAAATTGTTCATGCAATGAGTGGAATTGACCGTGACGTGAAGGGGATTGTCCGTGAAATGCATGGAATTGACCGTGAAGGGGAATCACTGGAAATGACCGTGAAATGCATGGAAATGACTGTGAAGTGAAGGTAATCACCGGAATTGACTATGAAATGAATGGAAATGACCATGAAGTGAAGGGGATTGACTGTGAAATGCATGAAATTGACCGTGAAGCAAAGGTAATCGCCGGAATTGATAGTGAAATGCATGAAATTAACCATGAAGTAAAGGGAATTGACTGTGAAATGCATGGAATTAACCGTGAAGTGAAGGGAATTGACCGTGAAATGCATGGAATTGACCGTGAACTCAAGGGAATTGACCGTGAAATGCATGGAATTGACTGCGAAGTGAAGGGGAATCTCTGGAATTGACCGTAAAGTGAAGGGAATTGACCGTGAAATGCATGGAATTGACCGTGAACTGAAGGGAATTGACCGTGAACTGAAGGGAATTGACTGTGAAATGAATGAAAATTACTGTGAAGTGAAGGGGATTAACAATGGAATACATGGAATTGACCGTGAAGTGAAGGGGAATCGTTGGAATTGAACGTGAAATACATGGAATTAACCGTGAAGTGAAGGGAATTGACCATGAAATGCATGGAAATGACCATGAAGTGAAGGGAATTGACCAGAATTGACCGTGAAGTGAGTTAGATGTTTCTTGCAGTTGTGAGTCGAATTTCACTTATTCTTCAGTCAATTCCATTCACTTTACGATCATTTTAAGTCAGTTCACGATCATTTTAACTCAGTTCACGGTCATTTTAACTCAGATCACGGTCATTTTAACTTAGTCTATGGTCATTTTAACTCAGTTCACTATCATTTTAACTCAGTTCACGGTCCTCATCAATAAATCAGTGGGTCCTCAGTCTATTAACTCAGTCGGTGCTCAGTCTCTTTCACTAGGTCTTCGTTTAGTTTCACATCTCATTTCGTTCTTTATTTCAAAAACACCTCAATGTGGGCCATTTGAGCATTGAATTTGCTCATTTATCAGGACATGCCATACCATTCAGTGTTTTTAAAAAATGAAAATGAATTGTGGACCATGCGCATATATAGTATAATATATAGCGGGGTCCACAAAAAGAAAGCAGGGATTTAAATATACCTGCCGTTCGAAGCTTCTTGGATGGGGGGACCATTTTCATCCTATCTTGGGTTCACAAAAGTCAAAAATGACATGTGTGGGGTGTGTATTCTCAACCAGATAAAGGGGAAAAAAGAAAGCAGTAAAGGGAGGGTTTTACTGCTAGGGTGGACAATTATAGAGGGGGAGAGGTAATCAAAAAATGAGATTCTTTGGCTAGGATGAAGGATCAAAGAGATGAAATAAGAAGAAAATTATTTTTTCAAGAGATGCGGCTGGCAGCATTTGAAGGTGCGTCTGGTATAGAGGCATTTTCGACCTGTGAAAAGTCGTCTATACAGCTGGGGCTTATCCTGGGGAGCTAAAAATAAGTGGGCTTAAAAAGGTTAGTGGGCCGTAAATGGGCTATACAGTAGGAAATTTATCTTATTTTTGAACCATTATGGTCCAAAAAGTACATCAGAAACGTGCAGCTGATATTCTCCGAAGATTTTGGAGTAGAATGCTGAGGCGGGTTAGTCCGGACATTTCGAATTCTCTCCCTTGGTGCATTGTTCCGTTTAAGGTTGGAAACTCTTTCACCAGGTTTTCTTCGTCATCTTTTCAGGTATTTCGACAGCTATGGAATCATCCGAGATATAATGCAAAACCATCTTCTTCAAATTCTTGCTTCATTTTCCATGGAGACACCCGTCAGTTTGGATGCTGAGGACATCAGGAATGAAAAGGTCCTAGAAGTGAACCACATGCTTATGGGGTCCATCTTTCAGGGATCTAGACTCTTCTTGCCCCATGGTGGATCTGGCATTCACTCAAACATGCCATTTGATGACTGGCTTACTCAAGGACGGTTAAAGAAAAATATAAGCCATATGGTCCATATGAAAAGGCCGAAAATCCAATGACTGGATGGCTAAGATTGTCAATGGAGATGTTTGCTCCATTCTCCATCGATGTTGAGGCAATGAGCTGAGTCCCTGAATGATGGGAGCCACCTGTATGGAATGCTTTATCCAAATGAAAGCACTTGCTTACATTCAGTGTGGTCATGTTCAGGTCAAAGTTCTACTATCAATGCGAACGTTATAGCTCGACGATGTGGTTGTGGGACAGTATAAGGGTCATACAAAGGGAGGTAAAACTTATATCTCATATACAGATGACCTTACTGTTCCTAACCATAGCTTAACAACTACATTCCCCGTGGCTACTCTGTTCAATGTTCATCAACAATGCAAGAGGGGATGGGGTGCCTTTCCCGATGAAAGCTGGGAATTGAAAGCGCTACATAACTAGCGGTATGATTGCCTTACTGCATTCTCTTAGGTGACTTCAGTGAAGTCTGCACGTGCATTATCCAAGATGTCCATCAGGTGGGCCCACTGTGTATGTTGAGGTCAAAATCTGGACTACCCTCCACTCAATGCTGAGGACTCAAAACGAACCCTGGACCTACACAGAAATGTGAGCAAAGGAGACCCTGGCTTAAACAGGGGACCGTCCGATGCTTAAGTCAGGCTAGGAAATCTAGGTCTAAGTTGCGTAATGTAGAGAGAAGGTGAGAGATCTTTCGTACCTGCTGCAACGGGTTTCTCTGGTATTTATACCTATGAGACGAAGGGATCATGGCAATCGATCTCGGCACGATTTACTCAATCAAGCGGATGTTGCGCGCATGGAGATATCGACCGTTATCTCAGGATCATGCACCGGATAATGTCTTAATAGGATGTATCACCAGGCGTGATCTTTAGCCACGTCTATACTTAGGCTGGCTTCACAACTCGGTACTCTGAGCTCATGATCGGACTGCCATTATCCAAACTCGGATTTAATCCATCCGAGTCTATTCTTAGACTTGGTCCTCAGCCTCTGCTTGGAGGATGAGTCGTGCTCGACCGACCTACAGCTGTAGGTCATCGGATAAGAGTTTTAATCCAGAGTCATGATTCCTCGGAGGAGAGCTCAGCTTGATTGACCATTGTACTTCAGAAACCTGATCAGACCTGATGTAATACTTCCTTTCCAAGGCCCTATTAATCAGTATGGTGTGCTTAGATCGATCCTTATTGACCCTGCTCGAATTTTCCCATAACAGAAGCCCCCTACTCTCTTGGTTCGAGCTCAGACTTAGAGAGTAAATGCCTGGGAAAATGATGCGCTACTTCTACTCATGATGATGGTCGTGGTAATCGAAATGCAATTACTATGATGATTACGCTTTGGGGTATGTGCACAGTACAACGGTTGCAACTTTTCAAATCCTGGCCTCTGGCAGTTGCGAGTCGTAATTAACGGGACAGGGGAAGCGATGCCACGTGCTTATAGGGAGGCAAGAGGTCGCCTACGTCATAAATGGAATTCAATGTTGATGGGGCTCGGACCTTAGAACACGGACTTGAGTGTATCGTCTCCTTTTACATGGCTCCTGGACTCGGTACTAAGCCGCCTCGGCTTTGGAGATAGCTGTCTGCAATGATGACGCTGGGCGATAGGAGGTTATATAAACCCTTCAACACTGTCATCTATATTCTCCTCCCTCTGCGCTCTTATTTTTCTGTTTTCCATTCTCTCTATTTTTTTAATCACATTTTGCCGGGAAAAGGTTTTTTCCTGCCGGATAAAGGGATTACGTCAGTCGGAGAAGGGGTTTTGCTTGGAGGGAGTCACCAGAGCAGAGAGAGTTCCTACCGAAGTAAATCGCCTATAGTGCAGTGAGTCCTCCACCACTTTAGCTTTTTCTTTCACTATGTCGAGTAATTCGGACGAAGTCCAAGAGATCCAAGAAGTGGGAATGGACTCTGAGCTAGAGATTATTGACTCAGGGTTCGGAGACTCTAAAGGCCCCTTTGAGGCAATACCGCTACACCCTTCGACCAAGAAGGCTACTGGTCCGAGGGACAAGAGCCGAAGCGCGAGGCCGAAGAGGGCGCTTCGAGACCCAGCGAGAAGATCTAAGGCTGGCCCTTTAGGGGTAAGATCTCAAGCCGCAGTTCCTACGGGCATGGTTCTAATCGAGTCTCAGATGGCAGATTTGTGCCGACTATTAGATCCCAGACTCGGTGCATATCCGAGCTCCTTCTCCTACGGATCAACCAGGTTTTCCCGCTGCTGGGGAGATTGCCATATTTACCAATGCCCTTCAATGCAGACTTTAATTTCCCATCCATTTGTTCGTGCCTCTGGTAACCGCACAGTTGAAGGTGGCCCCGGGTCAGCTGGCCCCAAATGCTTGGCAAATCTTAGTCTCTACCTTCATCATCTGGCATCGGGTGAAGAATCAGCATCTAACGCCGAACAAGTTCCTGTACTTGTATATGGCCAAGTATGACGGGTCCAACCCGGCCTGATATTACTTCTCGGCAAGACCCCCATGTACCCCGGGTCTAATAACTCAACTTCCCACCTCTAACAAAGATTGGAAAGGTAAGTGGTTTTGGGCCTCGGTGGAATGGGAAGCACCTGCCTCTAAGCTCGGCAACTTGCGGGTCTGAGTCCCTACCAAATTCTCTAACCTAAGTTGAGCACTTTATATTTTGTGTCGTATTCTTTATGTCTGACTCGCCTTTCCGTGTTCTAACTTGTCTTCTGCCTCTGCTTGTAGTCCAACCGCTTGTAGTCCAACCGAAAGGGTCCCCCAATCTTACTCCTCTCCACCAGGTCCAGGTGGCTAGAGCTCGAGTGCTCGACGCCGAGCAGCGTATTTAGTATGACCTCATCAGTGGGGATAACCTCATGTCATCGAGTTTTGGTAGATTTTTACCTCATCCCTTTGCTCTGGGGAAGCGGGGTAAGGGTTATGACTGTCCGACTATTCCTCTGCGGATTTTGCTTGGACTGACTCCCTTTTTCTTTTGGGCAAGAATGACTGAGGCAGCTGGTTCAAAGAGGAAGAGGTCAGCCATAGTGCGCCCTCCTATGAGCATGGTCCTCGCTGCCGAGCCGATCGAGGACAAAGGTGACGACCAAGAAGAAGAAAACTTCTGTCATAGAGCCTACCCTGGCCAAAGCCGAGCCTACACCCGCTCCGACCCCATCCTTAATGGCACAAGCCCCCGAAGCTGCAATCAAAGCCGAGCTCATCATCATTTCAACTCTAACTCCTTAGGGGCAACCCTTTGAGGCTCCACCCCCAACTCCTGCTTGCCCTCCTGGGATCGGGAGAGAAGTCGTTAAAGAGACTCTCGATGCTGATTTCCCCCGCCATTGGGGAGCCTCCGAGGCCCCTGCCCACTCCGCTGCCCGTTTCACCGTTGTCGAGGTCAATTTCCTAGTCGGTAAGACTGACACCTTGGTCAGGTATACTGCTACGCCTGAGGTTGCGGCTTAAGCCTCCGAGGCCAGCGAGTTTGGGAGAATGGCTAAGCCTACCCCTCTAAAGATTTTTCCTCCAGGCTATTACATGTCGTTGCTGAACGAGTGGGTGGCTAAACCGAGTCGTTCATTGCCAGCACCCTCTCCCGCGCTTATGCCTCATTTATGAACAATTACACCTCGATCTGCTATCAGTCATTGCCAATGTTCGTGGCAGTTAAAGATGGGATGAAGGAGATGGATCGGCTTGAAGCAGACAAGGCCGAGCTCGAGAAGCTTTTTATAACACCTGGCCCAGACCTAAAATAGTGTCATGAGGCGCTCACGTATGAACTGACATAGGACCGTACATTTCGGTTGCACTTGTGGGATTATTACCCTTAGATTAATCATGATTAAGCCGCTAATGCGATCAGGTCAAATTATGTTTGGGCTGGACATGAATCGTAGAGCCAGACAGTCGGTCTAGACTTGACGACTGTCCGGACGAATTGTATTCCGCCCAAGGAAGGACCGAAATTTCTGAAATTCTGTGAAGTTATAGGCTTCACTGGGCTTGTGGTCCACCACGGACTCCGGGCTCAGATGATGCCCAAAAATAGATAAACAGTACAGTCCAATTGGCACTTGAGTAACGCGAGTTGCCAGGCCTATAGAGGGAAATTTTGAAATTTTAAATAAATTGGCCTTGTTTCACGAGTCAGCAAATCTGGGCATTTCAGCCGTCGGATTTCTTTTAAATTTACACCGAATGTTAGAAATATTTCCCTGCCCTTACCCACAAAATCTGATAGTTGATGAAGGCCAGTGACCGTTGATCGCAAATCGGACCGTTGCGGAAAAATCTCGCACCCATTTGCTGTTAAATTTCACCCGATCCTTCATCAAGCCATGAGACCCTTTATCCATGAACTGGATGGGCCAGTGGCCTATCTGGGTGGCCCCAATAGCAAAAATGGGCCCCACAAGGCCATTGGTGGCATATTATGAAATTCAGGGCTATGGGATATAATCCCCATGGTATTTAAGGCCATCTCTCTCTCATTTGCTGAGAGTTTAACAGTTGAACCAAAGAGAGAGAGGGAGAGAGAAGGGCCATTAGGTAGTGTTGTGGGTTCGTAGTGCTTGGGATTTAAAAATCCATGTGTTTACGCCTTCCATTTGTCAAAAAATGCCGACCTAATTGCCGTTGGAGCGAGATCCCATCCAACTAAGGTAAGGTTGAGCTCCAAAGAACTTCTCCCTAATTTCTAGCTGCATGTGACATGTGACTAACCGTCACTTTATGCAACGCAGGGCCCCCGCACGTCGAGTTTGCGAACTTAGCGACGCTAGCACGATTTTAGCGACTTCCGGTCAACAATAAGTGCAGACCATTACCTTTAGACGGCCAATTATCGTGCCTAGCGTGGGTTTAATAAAGGTGTGTGGTGCATTGCTATTGCATGTTGCTGAAATTTTTTTGGGAGTGCTTGAATGGGACTATAGTCTAGGGATTTCTCCAATCTATGGAAAGATGTTTAAGCCCCTAATACGTCAATGCATGAATTGTTGATCGCATGTTCTTATAGGGTATAGGCACTCAACTTTCTCCAAATATTGCTGATTATGGATGAATTGCTGCTGCATGTCAATATGACAGGAGAGAAAGCATAAATTGTTGTCAATTTGCTGATTCGCTGAATTACTTATACTTGATTCCCTATGCGCAACTAAATTGCATGATTTATGTTAACCCATGAATGACCGAATTATTGTGCATTGATGCATGGTTATCCTTATGGTTGTTTATATCGGAACATGTTGAATAGGATTCGTATGGTCTAGTTGAATTTGGTGTATTGCTGTCCATGTATTTAAATTACTAATTTATGCTTGCTTTATATGACTTATTCCTGAAATTGATGATACATGTTGTTTACTAGTGCATAGACCCTTATGGATCGACTAGGTAACTGAATCATTTGGGCGACCTTCCGTTGGACCTGCCCTCGAGTAAATCTGGCCTGTTTAGTTAAGCTATGGATTGGCGGTTATAGTTAAACTACATGAGACGTCGTTCTCAAGCCGTTCGGTTTATAGTGCGACTTATGGGGGTATATTGACTCACAATCGGCCATCCTCGTGTGTTAACCATGATTGCATGCCTATGTAGGAACCCGAGATACCCCGAGACCTTTGTGCCTACTGTTAATTATAAAATTCAGCCCACAAGACTCATGAGCCGGGGATGGTGGTATAGGACACTATGCCGGAGCTGTTGGCCTACACCGGGGTGACGAGCCTCCTCGTAGTGACCAATGAGCACTATGACTTGTGAGCCAGGGACGGTGGTATGGGATACTGTGCCCATGTTGTCGGCCTATGATGGGGTGATGACCTCTCCATAGTGATCGCGAGCTGGACTTAGAAGTCCTAATTGATTTTGGGATTATCAAACCCACGAGGGCTAAGGATCACGAGAATCAATTGGCCACAGCCCTGAGCCGCGCAATCAGGTTAAGGCAACATTTCTACTAAGGGTATTATGGTTTTCCCAACCAGCTGGATGAAGAAACCTAATTAATCAATTCAGCTAACATGATTCATAACATTATATTGCTTACTTTGGCAATTAGGGAGTCGAGGTCGCACTGGGGGAGTGTTGGTCATTTGCGATCGTTAGATGTTGTCGCTCAAGAGAGTGTTGGTGGAAAGAGGCATGCACATATCATGAACCATGCATTTCATTAACAAGAGTATTTAGGAATATATGATATATGTTGTTTTCTAAATCTATTCTATGCATGATTATTTGTGTTGTCTATTGCTAATGGTACCACTGAGTTGATCACTCACTCTCAATCTGAGACGGTGTTTTAAAACACCAACCAGACTCTGGCATAGACGCAGGAACCCTGGAGCGAGATGCATTGGATGATGTCAATGTGGACAACGATGAGGAGCTAGCGTACTTCCAGACCTTTGGCGGACCCTACTAGAGCGATGGATTGTAATGCCTTGAAAATCGGGGGTCGAGCAAAGGTCAGCTCCCGAGTTCACTTATGCAACATAGATAATGATGATTATGATGAGTGCATTGAAACATGAATGAGATTAGACCAAAACAGCATATCATACTCAGAGACAGTTAAATTATGCAAGCGAAAGACTCTGACAGATATATAAAATTTATAAACTATTGTAAGTCTCCAGAGTATGAACATGTTACTAGGTTAAATATAGACATGTATACACCAAAAATGAACAAAATGAATATACATGGGTGTTCCAAAAGTGCAAACTAAAGTGTAATGGCATCTAATTAGCAACCCTGTAATCTCGTCGATCAGAAGATAGTCTACATAGACCCGCCTGATAGCTGCACACAGGAGAAACCCTCCTCATCATCATAAAAGTCTGGCTCCGCTTCGCAAGCATCGCCATCATCTGAAACTAAAACAAGGTCTAGTTGGTGTGTATATCACCATCCCGTAACGTGGGAGTGAGTGATCAACTCAGTAGAACTATAAAGCAGAGGTTAATATGTTATCAACTCAGTCAAGTAGTAATGATAAAGCAGTACAATCAAACATTCCTAGATACTCTTATTAATACATGGGTGAAATGTATTCATGATGTATGCCCTCACTTACACTCCCTCGTGCGACACCATCTTACGGTCGCGACATGCTTTCTTCCCTCTGTACTCTTCAACCCGAGGCACATGCAATGCGATGTTATGAGCATGATTACCAAGTTTTTATTAGTCCTTTTCATACAGTAGGATTGGGAAACTAAGGTACCTCCCTTATATCAATTCCTAAACAATGATCCATCTAGGGTCGTCAATCCTAGTTAATCACATACGATAGGCAAGTTCAGGTCACTACCACCAACACCCTACCAACTAGCAGTCTATTTTCGAAAGCTTGTCGTCAACCCGACTAGGGACCACAGCCAGGCTGCACCAATGGAGGCCGACAGCTCGAATACAGTGTCCCATACGACCGTATTCGGCTCACGAGTTTAGGTTGCTCACTGGTCACTACGGGGAGGTTCATCGCCCCAACGTAGGCCGACATCTCGACCACGGTGTCCCATACCACCATGTCCATCTCATGAGTCTTAGTAGATCGAGGTACCAAGGTTAACGGGGTTTTCACTGGTGAGTTTGGTACCTTAGGTTCAAGCAGTAACATCCAAACATGGTGAACATATAATAGGCAAATCGGGGTACTTGACGAGCTCAACTAGTACGAGCGCACATCGAGCTAATTGACATGAAGTGCGTGAGCACTCTGTGTGGCCTAACTACTGTCGACAACCGTAGTACGACTTGGATTCATCGACACATCCTTTATGGCAAAACAACCTCAGCCACGAAAACAGAATCTGTTACCGATTGCCTGGACTACTTCATGGTCCCAACCACACGTAATACCAACAAGAATTCATGTTAGATAATCAAGAAGTAAGTAAGTCAAATCCTACAACCATTCGAGCATTTTATGAAATATAATATAAACATGCATTCACCCATATGCCTTTCATAAGTAATCAGACAATATAATATAAGATATACATAAAAGGATTTATACGCGTAATTAAGGTAGTTGAGAACCTTATCTCAATGCCCATGGACAATACAAGTCACCAAATACTTACTCATATATACATTTTATCAAACACTTATACTACGCATGTTAACATTCATGACATATGTTGATTTGTGTCATATACGTGGACAAATCCTTCCAACAAGGAGTTGTCATGTACACAACCATCATGTACATGCATTCCATAGCCACGATAGGCACAAATCATGATTTCATCTTCATTCAATCATTTCAACAAACACTTAGACTACACTTAAAAACATACACAACATATGTTGATATAACATGTATTAGGGCTAATCCTAGTATATACACACGGCAATTAATCATAGCAAACACACTTTTAAATTTTATACGTATACGGGACTTTTTACAAATACAAAGAATACGCTAAACTCCACATAGTTCGTATATAACTGAAATGCAAAACGGACATCGCATTTTGCATGTGAAATAGCATTCACGTCAGGAATCTATCATTAACCGACATTAAAAGCTTTGAAAACCATAACCTATGCGTCTATAGTCCACACCTTATGCCGGTAAACGCTTAACGGGTTCTTTTTAAGCACGTAGCCTTTGTCACCGGCAGGATGACAACCTATAACATGAACTAGGTTAGTTATTTCATCATTTCAACTATTTGAAACCCTAAAACAGATTAGGGGTTGAATTTTACCTAAGAACGGGATCAGTAGTGCTGGTAGAGTGGAACGGAAGTGGTGGTAAGGTATGTGGAGTGATGGGATTGAATCCCAGGGATGAACTCCAACTCTCTCTCTCTCTCTCTTTCTCTCTCTTTCCTCTCTTCTCTCTCCTAGGGTTTTCCAAATTCGTATGGGATGAGAGAGTGAGGGCTTAAGGCCCTTATATAGGCCTAAAATTGATGAAAATGGCCCCAGGGCCAAGGTATACTTAGGTTATAGCCAAAGGAGGCTTGTTCCGATCCAACGGAGCACTTCTGGAGGCCCCCTTTCTATGTGCGGTCGGACTTAAGATCCCTGACCATGGATCTAGGGCGAGTTAAGCTTTCGGTCCGATCATATTTACGGATTAACCGTGGCGGACCAGTTTCTGTTCGACGGTCACCGAAACTCGATCAAGGCCACAAGTACACTACCATGTATGGAAAATTTCTCCTGAATTGAGGGTGTATTTGGGTCAGATTCTGACGGTCTGAATCTTTATATTCAGCCCGTAAGCGACAAATCTCAGATTACTTAAATTTAGATTTCATTTCTAAATATATTTACGTTTCTCACACACTTCGCTCTGGGCTCAAGTTGTGCGTTTCTGTACACTATCTGGATTTGATTTCCGAGATGGCAGTTAAGCCCAGCAAGGCGGTCATAATCGTTTAGTTTCACGGTAATCGAACTTTCGACGTGCGGTCCAGGTCCGATACGGAGTTTCGTGATGCTCCCGAGAGCAACTGGGTAATGAGATTAATCCTAGAATATAGGGTAATGTAGCGTCGATGATTCTGCAAGTTTTGGGTCTTGTAGTTCGTATTTAAAGTGGTTCAAGCGAATTTCACATCGATTCTAGTTTAACACTTAGTTAATTTCGTCTAATTTCTAAAGGATTTGGTCCTGAGTGATTTCTGCCTGTGGTGGTACTCGGGTCTTTATACGGATTTTTTCGAGGCGTTACAAAAGGGAATTTGAGGCTTTAGGATTGAGTTCTGAGAAGTCAATTAAATTCCAATGATTAGTTACCTTGTGTTAATTTAATCTTTCTTTGACTTCTTGATATCCATATTTACATGTACATAAGGCTCGTTAGAGTACACGTGACACTCAAAAATCTGAGAGTCGAGTTCCTACTCCGCCCTTGAATTTCGGGGCATTATACTTTTAGAAGTTTCAGCTAGCGAGCGGAAGGAGCTGAAGAGGCTCGTGGACGAAGGTCGAGCGAGGGTGCTAACGCTCCAAGGTGAGGTCAACCAACTCCAAGCTTACTTGAATGTAGTTAAGCCCGAGATCATGCGTCTGCAGGGTGTTGTTTAGCGTATGGAGGCTTCCATCGAGCACGTAGAGGTGGAGAATGCATAGCTTTTGGATGACCTCGGGAGGGCGAGACGTGAAGCTGCCGAGGGGCTGACCCAACAAAGGGCTATTCTCGAGGCCCGGGCTACTGCTGAGTTGGACAAGCAACGAGGGGAGCTTGAGGCTTTGGCGGTCTCGCAAGCTGTTGCAGCAGTGGAGGAGTACAAAGAATCTTTGGAGAGAGCCTAAGAGTTGAATAAATTGTATCTTTATGCCTACAACACTGCTTATGACGCCTACCTTGCCAAGGTTCGAGAGCTCCACCCCGACATCAACCTCGATTCTATTGCTGCAGATGAAGCCGAGGAGGTTGAAGCAGCTCCAACCAGCGTGCAGGAGCCCGAGAACGCCTCAGCTATTGCCAAGAAGACCCCTGACGCTCAACCCCCTGGCTCGGCAGCTGGCCCCTCTTCTCGGAGGGAATGAAATATTTCTCTCTTTTTTCTTTTTGACATGGAATATTTGGATGATGATTTTTTGGTTGTGCTCGGATGATGATTTTTAACCATCTGTCCCTCGATCGAGGGTATGATCTTATATGCTGATTTGTAGTCACTAAGCCTTTGCCGAGTGGCAAGCCGGCCTCTTAAGGGGTCTGCTCACCTAAGGGTTCTCTTTCCGCGCATGAGAGGTGACCCTTAGTCGTTTTGTAGACCTTTGTTGTATGATGAGGCCAGTGTGCAGGAGCCCGAGAACGCCCCAGCTATTGCCGAGAAGACCCCTAACGCTCAACCCCCTGGCTCGGCGACTGGCCCCTCTTCTCAGAGGGAATGAAATATTTTTCTCTTTTTTCTTTTTGACCAGGAATATTTGGATGATGATTTTTTGGTTGTGCTTGGATGATGATTTTTAACCATCTGTCCCTTGGTCGAGGGTATGATCTTATATGTTGATTGTTGAATGATGATTGGTAGTCATTAAGCCTTTGCTGAGTGGTGAGCTAACCTCTTAAGGGGTCGGCTCACCTAAGGGTTCTTTTTCAGCGCATGAGAGGCGACCCTTAGTCATTTTGTAGACCTTTCTTGTATGATGAGCCGACCCATTCTTTAAGGGATCGGTTCACCTAAGGGTTTTCATCTCTGCACATGAGAGATAACCCTTAACGATTCTATAGATTTTTGCGGATTAACGAGCCGACCCCTTCTTTAAGGGATCGGTTCATAGAGTTTATCTCTGATCATGAAAGATGACTCTTTGTATAGTAGATAAGCTGAACAGGCAGACCATATAGAAGAGATGATGCTTTTATTGAGAGTCTTAAAAGGCTAATAGATCCAAGCTGTACATTGCTTTTATTGAGGGCCTTAAGCGGCCAGTAACTTCTTTTTCCTCATTGATAGTAGATCTTTAAGTGCTCGATGTTCCAGGGGGGAGGTAGTGGACGCCCTTCCAAGTCTTCCAAATGGTAAGAGTCAGGCTTTGTCGACCTGACCACACGATAGGGCCCTTCCCAGTTCAGCCCGAGCATCTCGGCTCCAGTCTCCTCAGTGCTCTAGAAGATGTGGGGGAGGACCAGGTCACCTGGTCGGAACGCCTCATCTTAACCCTAGAATTGTAGAATCGTGCCACTTGTTGATACCGAGCTGCGACTCGGAGTCTAGCGATATCTCTAGCTTCTTTGAGTAGGTTGAGGTTTGTTGTGATCTGCTCGGCACTCTGAACCTCCCGATAGTTCCTTACTCGAGTTGTGATGAGACCGATCTCAACAGGGACGATCATCTCCAAGCCGTAAGATAGTGAAAAAGGAGTTTCCTCAGTTAACGACTGGGTTGTGGTCCTGTAGGCCCATAGGACAAATGGGAGCTTGTCCGCCCAGTTCCCTTTAGCTTTTTCTAACTTGGTCTTGAGGTGGTGCTTGATGACCTTGTTCACGGCTTCCACCTGCCCATTAGATTGTGGATGACGAGGTGAGGAGTATGCATTCGAGATGCCGAGCCCCCTACACGTGCCTCTGAATCTGTCGTTGTCGAACTGCTTCCCATTTTCGGAGACAATGGTATGTGAGACTCCGAACCGACATATAATATTCTTCTAAACGAAGTTAGTCACTTTCTGCTCCGTGATATTCGCCACCAGCTCAGCCTCGGCCCACTTAGTGAAGTAGTCAACCTCTATGATAGCGAATTTGACATGTCCCTTCCCAGGGGGCAGAGGCCCAATGATGTCGTTCCCCCACTGGAAGAACGGCCATGACCCGCTCATAGGGGTCATCTCTTCTGCAAGCTGCCTCGGCATGGCAGCGAATCTTTGGTACTTGTCGCGCCTCTGGACATAACTCTTAGAGTCTTTTTGGATAGTCGGCCAGAAGTACCCCTAACAAAGTGTCTTTTGAGCTAGGGCTCAGCTACCGAAGTGATTTTCACAAATTCCCTCGTAAATCTCTCGAATCACATAGTCTACTTCATCAGGTTGGAGACATCTAAGGTAGGGCTACGAGTGCCCCTTCTTGTATAGAATCCCGTCCAGGATTATGTATCGTGCAGCTCTGATCTTCAGGCGTCAGGCTTCCAACCTGTCTTGAGGGACTTCGCCAGTAGTGAGATACTTGAATATCACGTCCATCCAACTCGGAGTTGCCTCTACTAGATTGACCATTTCCTGATCAGCTTGGTCGATACTTGGGCTATCCAGATTCCACAGGGACAATCCTAGGAATTTTCCCCTTAGTGGCCGAGGCTAGCTTCGCGAGGGCGTCAGCCTAAGAGTTCTTTGTTCGTGGAATTTGATTGATGGTGCATGTCATGCCCTAGACCCAGAAATCGGACTTATAGGAATCCCGATCGCCAAATCCGGTGCCGACAGCCTCCACAACACTCCATTCTCGGCTCCCAGCCCCCATATGCGAAGTTCCGATCATGGGATTCTACAAGGAGGATTTTCTAACGTACATTTATCTCATAAGAAGCATAACCACAAGTTTACCCAATTCACAAAAGCAACATCATCATCACATATCCACTAATATAAACTTTGAATACAATGCTGAAAGGAAAAATACATATGTCAAAATAAAATCAAAGCTTCATAAGACAGTTGCACGCTTCAAGCTCAACACCGCTGCGACCAACGTCACCTGCACGCATCTATCGTGCATAAGCTTATAAAAAGCTTAGAGGGTGGTGAAAGTGTGTGCGCAAGATAAGTGTCAAGCACACAAATACAACGTCGTAATCATATAATGTCAGAAATACTAGTAAGATCATGAATCATATGATATCAGAGTAAGTGAAAATACTGACAAGTCCATAAGTCAAACAATATCAGAGTATGCAATACAAATCAGTTATGCAAATGAGGAGTCATAAGAGCCAAATATCAGGTGCCATGGATGCAATGTAATATACAATTTCCAATGAGTTCATGATACTGTCAGTCGTATCTAGACCATATAAATGTCGAAATAGAGTAACCCAAAATGTCATATGCCGCGGATGTATGCAATATGCGGTGCGAATGGAATGACCATGCTGGAGTGTGAAGTCGAGATGATAGTACGTAGTATCGCAGGCTATGGGGTCCATTATAAGGGACTTCTATCCAAACCAGTCCCATACCTAATTTGGATAGTCAGACTAAATGTGATAAACTCCTAATCTCAGGTTAGTCGCACGTCCCAACTGAAATTCTGGCCATTGCGAAGGTACATGTAACAAATAGTTGTGCACCACCAGCCTGAGTAGATAGTGAATGAATGAATGAATGAGTATGCAACTCCTGCTCAATAAGTCCATATATCGGTACTGTTCATCTCTGGGATCATCACCATGGTCTAATACACTCTACGTGCAAATCGCCACCCACTGACGCGGGACCATGCAAGTGGAAGAGACCTCACTATCCGCCTGACCAGTAGTCAGCAAATATCTACTCGGCATGTCGATAGTGAACCTATTCATGAGCTGGTCAAACTTAGCCTAGCTATGCCCCCTATGCTCGGGCGAGTAAGGCCATACCCCCTCCTAACCGACCACGACACAGTGGGAGATGCGGTCTCTTGTTTTTCGGTACTCGGGTGCTTATGTATTCACTCGGTCTCAACGTTGGGACGTCTCCTGACTTCGGAGGTTTAGAGATTTTCACCCAGGGCCATCTATGACAGCCGGATGCTAATAACAGATTTTTGGTGTCCCGTTTGACCATCCACAATGTGCCTGTGGAAGCTACGGGCCTGATGTCGCTAGGGCGTACAGTAATCACAACACATAATGTAAGGTACATGAGTCATACAATCCAGTCATGCATCAATCCTACGCATATCGTGCACTCATTTGAGATAACCTCCGCCTATCAGGGAGTCTCATAACAACCTGCCCAATGATATATGCAATGGTCAACCACATCTCATAATAAACATGCAGATGATGAGTATGAGCATGTATCATGATGCTATGCTGTCACATACTCATAACCGGTATTAATAACTGACATCAACAATTGACCTCGACAATGTGGACATTTAACCAACAATGCCTCCAAGGAATGGCCCACATAGAGCCTAACATATAGTGGACCCATGGCCTCACACAAGGGCCAAATATACAACACCATGGGCCTCACTAAAGAGCTTAATACACATCACGATGGGCCTTTCACATCGGCCTAAAATACATCACAATGGGTTTCATTGCCTGGCCCTTGAATGTATCACAATGGGCCTCATCACATAGGCCTCATATACATCACATTAGGCCTTAAACACTGGTTGACTACACATCACAACGGGCCTCAAATACAGGCCGCATATATATCACATTGGGTCTCAAACACAGGCCGAATGCACATCACAATAGGCCTCAAATACGGGCCGCATATACATCACATGGGGCCTCGACAATCAGAATCGGCCTCGATAATCAGCCTCAACAATCGGAATTGGTATCGACAATCGAAATCGGCCTCGACAATCGGAATCGGTATTGGCCGTAACAATCAACCTCTACAATCGGAATCGGCCTCAACAATAAGAATCGGTATTGACAATCGGAATCGGCCTCTACAATCGAAATCGGTGTCGATAATCGGAATCAGATTCGGTGAGAATGGGCCTAACAAGGCCTAAAGGAAAGTCACAATGTGGACATCCGACCATCATTGCCCATTAATGTGGACATTTAACCAACATCGCTCCCAAGCAGTGGCTGCCATAAACATCATTACATACAATATGGTTGAATCTCACATCGCAATGGGCCTCATATACATCACATTCGACCCACACAAAGGCCTCACATACATCTCATTGGGCCCACTCATGGTCCTTATATACATTACATTAGGCCTTAACACATGGGCCTCAAATATTTCCCAATGGGTCTCATACACATCAAGTGGGCCGCACCAATGGGCCCATATACATCAAGTGGGCAGTATCAACGGGCCGCACCAATGGGCCTCATATATATAAAATGGGTTGCATCATGTGGGCCTCAAATACATCATATGGGCCAAAAATATATCACAATGGGTCGCAAGACATAGGCCAAATACATATCACGATGGGCCGCATGACGTGGGCTACAAATACATTCGAGTGGGCCCCATGGATGGGCCATAAATACATCAAGGTGAGCCGCATATATACATCACAGGCAGACCGCATTAATGGATGTCAAAGATATACGATACATACATCACGATAGGATGCATAGATGGACGGCATAGATATACATTAAAGTGGGGTCCATAATCTGCCCAGGATGGTGGATATAACACAACCTCATAATCCGGCCCATCATCTTGGACAGATGGACGGTGCGGATAAAATGATTACTTCAAGGTGGGTGAACGGTTTGGATATACACACATCTCAAAGTGGGCCCCACCCATCCGGCATATGGACGGAAAGGAAGAAACCCATACATCGTGGCTGAGGTCCACACATCCCATGGACGGTATGGATGAAATCATACATCAAGGCGGACCACACGTCCATCAAAATGGACAGACAGCGTGAATACAACACATCATCAAGGTAGGGCCCACCATAACGTTATTTTCCACCCAATCTGATTGTAAGATCACAAATACCTGAATTAAGAGGAAAAACAGTTTTCATATGGATCCAAAACTTCTACGACCAAAAAGGGTTTCAATGGTGGACGTTCAATTCACCACTGTTTTCTGCAGTGTGGTCCACCTAATGTATGGACGGTGAGGATAAAACAGGTACATCACGTGGGTCTCACCTGCCATCTCAAATGGCTGAACGGTGTGGTGAAACACGTACATCATGGTAGGTATGGCTGAACGGTGCGGTGAAACACGTACATCATGGTAGGTACCCGCCGTCGGATACAAAATAATTACATCAAGGTGGACTACGTCCAGCATTGCTGGATGGCCCAAATACCACACATACATCATGGTGGACCTATATGTGTGGACGGTGTAGGATATATAACATGTACCTCGTGCCAAACCCACAGAACTTATTGTCATGAAGCAGCAGCTGCTGCGTGTGGGGTCCATATAGGTGAACGGTCAGGGTGATCAGAACTCACTTGCTGACGTGAAATACAGCAACAAAACATCTAGTGGGGCACAGCAGATGGTCGACTTGGATTCAATGCATGCATCATACGGGACCCACGGAACCTGCTGCATCAACACAACAGTTGTTCTGCTGCTCGTCCACAAATGGACGGTGGGGAGATAAACCTCATGCATCACGTGGTTTCCACGTGTGTGGGCCACGGCTGCTGGCCCACCATCCATTAGACGGACGGTGTGGATCTCAAAAAAAATGGACGATTGGATATGAAATAGAGGGACGGTTTGGATATAGCACATATACGGTAGGTCCCATTCGGATGGACGAATGGAGTGGATGCAATCCACACATCAGCTGGTCCCACGGACCTTGCTGACGTCAATACAGCTGCTGTATGACACAGCAACTGTCTTCTTAAATAGTGCAGGTGGGTCCCACGTGCGGCCACCATAGATTATATAATATATAAAATATATTATATTTAATTAAATTACGTCATAATCACGGTAGAATAAGGTCCTAGGGTATTTCTACGTCCAAGGACATCCATTGTCAAGTTAGGAAAAATCTAGGGTGTTACAAAAGATTATATCCGAATGTGCGATAAATGTCAGAGGTTCGCAGCAATATCGAGGCAGCCCGCAGAAGAAATGACTCTCATGAGTGAGCTGTGGTCATTAGCTTAGTGGGGGATTGACATCATCGGACCTATGCCTATAGGGAAAGGACAGGTGAAATTTGTTATTGTCGCGGTCGACTACTTCACTAAATGGGCCGAGGCCGAACCTGTGGCTAAGATCGTAGAACAGAAGATGATCGACTTTCTCTGGAGGAATGTCATCTACCGGTTCAGAATCCCACATACCCTCATTTCTGACAATGGCAAGTAGTTCGACAATGACAAGTTCCGTAGCATGTGCAAGGGGCTCGGCATCTCGAACACTTATTCCTCACCTCAGCATTCCCAATCTAATGGGCAGGTGGAAGTAGTAAACAAAGTCATCAAGCACCACCTGAAGACAAAGTTAGATAAAGCAAAAGGTAACTGGGCTAAAGAGCTTCCATTTGTCTAATGGGCTTATCGAACCACGGCCCAGTCGTCTACTGGGGAGACCTCCTTTTCGCTATCTTATGGCTCAGAGGCGATCGTTCCATTAGAGAACGGCCTCCCAATGGCCTGAGTCAGAAACTATTTGGAGGATCAGAATGCAGATCAAATTGCTGCAAACCTCGACTTGCTCGAGGAAACTAGAGATGTTTCCAGACTCCGAGTTGCTGCTAGGCATCATCAAGTGGCACGATTCTACAACTCGAGAGTCAAGACAAGGCGGTTCCCGCCAGGGGACTTGGTCCTCCATTGCATCTTTCAAAATACAGCAGAGCCAGGGGCTGGGACGCTCGGGCCCAACTAGGAAGGGCCTTACCATATGGTCAGATCAACCCGGCCAGCTTCCTATCACTTGGAAGACCTCGAGGGATGTCCGATCTTCCATCCCTGGAACGCCGAGCACTTGAAGATCTACTATCAGTAGAAATCTACTGGCCATTGAAGGCCCTCAATAAATGTACTGCTCGAAGCTACTAGCCTCTTAAGGCCTCCAATAAAAGTTCATTTCTACATCATCTACTCGCACAATATACAAACAAGAAAAGTTACCTCTTAAAGCAGAGGCTAACTCACGGATCAATCCCTTAAAGAAGGGGTCGGAACATTGAACCCATGAATATCTATAAAGGGATCTCTTCGTATGCAGAGGAAAAGCCCGGAGACAATCCGATTCCCTAAAAAAAGGGGTCTGCTCGCCATACAGATCTCCAAAAATGACCAAGGAGTGCGCTATTCGTGAGGGGGTTGGCCTCTTAAGGGGTCGGTCCTTAAAAATTAACTTAAAGAAGCATTACAAGAATCAACAAATGCGAACATACTATCTCCCAATGAACACCATTCACTCAAAAAGATCTCATTAAAAATTATGCAAAAAAAAAAATCTCATTCCCTCCGAGTAGAGGGACCAGCTACCGAAGTGAGGGGCAGAGCGTCAGGGGTGGCTTTGGTGACGGGAGGAGCATTCTCATGCTCGTCTGCTGTGACCGGCTCAGCATTTTCGGCATTGTTTGCCTCGAGAGTGTCGAGGTCGAGGATTGGATGAAGCTTTTGGACCTTAACCAGGCAAGTATCAAAACCTGTATCATAACCGAAGTCATACAGTTTGTCCAGCTCCTTGGCCTTTCAGCTGAACCCTTGATTCAGCCACAACCGCAGCAGCCTGCGAGGCCGCCCAAGCCTCGAGCTCTGCACGTAGGACCACCTTGTCTGCAGATGCCGCGGACTCAAGGAAATCCATTGCTGAGCCAACCGGTCCGCAATCATCCGTTGCTCCGTCTCGAGCTTCTCCTTCGCCACCTTGAGCCCCGACTCGATTTCTGTGACCCTAAACTCCAGGTCTTCATTAGCCCGGCGTAAACGCCTAACTTCGGGGTCGGCCACATCCAAGTGAGCTTGGAGTTGGTTGACCTCGCCTTAGAGCGCGCGCAAGCTCCCTTGCCTGACCCTCCATAACTGCCTTCCTCAGCTCCTCTTGTTCCGCAGCTGAAGCTTTCAACTTTTTCTCGAGCTCGACCCTCTGTGCCTCTTGCTCTGCCTTCTCCACCACAAACTTGGCCCGCTCTACCTCTTGGTCTACCTTCTCTCTTACAAACTTGGCCCGCTCTGCTTCTTTTTCTACCTCCTCAACCATAAATTTGGCCCACTCTACTTTAAGTCATTCCATCTCCTTCAACTTCTCTTTCACCTCCACCATTATTGGCAGCGACTGTTAGCAAACTACTGGGTAATCGTTCATGAAGTTGACGTGGCAATAAGAGAGCGTGTTGGCTATCTGCTCCTCTAGTACGTGCTTAGTTGCCCATGGGTTCAGCAATGTCATGTGATAACCGAGAGGCAGAATTTCTGGAGTAGGCTTGGAAGTTCCTCTGATCCCACTGGCGGTGGAAGCTTGGGCAGCAACCTCAGGTGTGGTAGCATACCTGACAAGAGCAAGAGCATCGGTTCGGCTGGCTAAGAGATCGGCCTCGGCAGCAGCGTGGGGCCGCAGATTGTGTAGGAGCAACCGAACTTCGTGCAGGAGCGTGTTTGTTATCTGCTCCTCGGAGGGTGTGATGGCTTCTTCCTCTTTAAACCACATGTCTCCATTCCTGCTTAAAATAAGGAATTAGTTCAAGAAAGAGTTACTGGATAGCTAAATGTTAATAAATCAACTTCCTGAGGTTCGTACCCCGCTTACCTAGAGCAAAGAGGGTAGGCTGAATTCTACAAAAGCTACAAGATACCAAATTCTCTTGACTAATGAGGTCGAACCAAGCACGCTAGTCCACAAGACGCACTCAGACTCGGTCAACCTGCCACTTTAGGAGAACAGAGAGGTCGGGGCCCCCTTCGGCTGGACTGCAAACAGAAGCGAAGAATGAGTTTAAGCATAGAAGGATGAATTGAGCATGCAGTGCGACTAAAAGAAATGTCTGACCTAGATTGGCAAATCTACTAGGGACTTAGACTTGTAGTCTATCCAATTCAGAGGCAGGGGCTTCCCATTCTCCCGAGGCCTAGAACCACTTTCCCTTCCAGTCCTTGTTGGAAGAAGGAAGTTGAGTTACCAGCCCTGGGAGGAATGGAGGCCTAGCCGAGAAATACCACCAGACCTTATCCGTATTATCGAATTTTGTCATGTACAAGAATAGAAACTCATTTGGCATCAGCCTCTAGTTTCCTACCTGATGTCAGAGGACAAAAGTGGAGGCAAGGATCCTCCAGGAGTTCGGGACCAGCTGCCCCAGCGTAATTTTTAGTTGCATTGTCAGCTCATGCAAGAAAGGATGGATGGGAAACTAGAGCTCGAATTGGAGAGCACAGATGAAGATAGCTATCTCCTCCTCAGCTGGAGATCCCGCTCGGTCCATGGGGGCAGGGGCTCGGATGTGAACCGAGTCGGGGATCTGATAGTCTTCGTGGAGTTAGGCCATCTGGGATTTGACCAGAATCGATCCCCTAGGGACTGATAATTTCGACCGACCTCCCTTGGGGCTCGCCTTCGATCGCCCCGCAGGATCTCTAAGGGCCCTCTTCGGTCCCTTGCCTCGACTTTTAGCCCTCTGACTTGCAGTTCCTTGGGCCGGGGCTGGAGTGTAAAAGGGTACGACCTCAAGAGGGCCTTCAGACTCTTCGGGTCCCGAGGCTGTAGTCTCTGGTTCGGACTCTAAACCAGCTCCTTGGACCTCGTCCATTTCGTCAGAGTTGCTCGACATGAAGGAAAATTGCATTTAAGTGTTGGAGAATTCACAGCGTTGCAGGTGATTTCCTCCGGAAAAAGTTTTCCTAACCTCGACATCTTCCGCTGAGCTGAATCCCCTCTCCAATGGTCGGGAATCCTTTATCCGGCAATAAAAACACTTTTTTTTGACAGAGGGTGATTTTCGGCGAAGGAAAATTTCTAGCAGAAGGTGATTTCCAACAGAAGACGATTCGAAGGAAAGAATAGAGAAAATGAGAATGTAAGAAGTGTGAGAGCGAGGATGGGAGGGGTTTATATAACTGCCTCATTGCTCGGCGTCATCATTGCAAGTGACTATTCCCAAAGCCGATGTGACTCAGCACTGGCGTCAAGGGACACGTGAAAGAGTGTTATACGTCCGAACCTATGCTTTGAGGTCGGGGTCTTTTCAACATTTAATGTCATTAATGATATAGGCGTCTCCTCGTCCCTCTGCATACACGTGGCGCTTTTTCCTTCACCCCGCCGTCTGCGAATCATAACCGTCGCCACGCGTCCTTCGTTAAGAGGATAGAAACTGAAGGGTTACAGCCGTTGCACAGCACACGGGATTTGAGGCATACGAATCACATTAATTACCCTCCGATCATCCCAATCGCCATCATGAGCAAGGGAGGGGAGACATCGTTTCATTTCCCCAAGCATTTACTCTCCAAGTCCAAACTCGGACCAAGAGAGTAAAAGGCTTCTGTTATGGGACAATCTGTGCAAGGACAATCGGGGTCAGCCTAAGTTACACAAATCAGATAGCGAGGCCTCAGAAGGAAGATACAATGTTAGGGGCCAACTCCTAAGTCACGACTCGAAACTACAATCCTGATTGGCTGACCTGAACCCTCATCCTCATCTGAAGAAGAATGGTTGAGCCGAGTCCTGATCTTCATTCTCAGCTTTAATCAGCAAACTCCGACCTCGGTGATCTATCGACGGACTCTGACCATTAATACTTAGCTGCACATCTATATGATCCGAGGCCGAGTCAGAGTACAAATATTCTGTATGTCAAGGCCGAGGTCGAGTCAGGGCATGTATGTGCCGTACGTGGCCGAGGCCGAGTCCAGGCATGGATGTATCGCGTGCCGAGGCTGAGGTCGAGCCCATGATGGTACTTCGCACTCTGAGTCTGGAGATCGACATATATGCGGACGTGACCGATGATCTCGCCCAAAGATACGTGTCATTAAGACACGATACGCTGTGTGATCCAAAGATTGCGCATAACATCTCCACGATCATAATATCTTATTGATTGAGTGAATCATGCTGAGATTAATAGACATAGATCGTTCAACCCACAGGTATAAATACCAGGGGACCCCATTGCAACAGGTACGCAATATCTCGCACCCTCTCTCTACACTCGACTTAGACCTAGATTCTCTAACCTGACTTAGGCATCGGAGGGTCCCCCGGTTTAGCTAGGGTCTCCTTTGCTTACTCTTTTGTGCAGGACCAGGGTTCGTCGAAGGTTCGCTGCATTGAGTGGAGTGTGGTCCAGATTTTAACCTCAACATAGTGCATGAAGTTGATCGATCAATTCAGTATATTGACCGGGAACTAAGTGAAATTGACCGTGAAACTTTGTCAAATTGACCGCAAACTTCTTGAAGTTTATTGGATAGCCACGTAAAATTGACTTAGCAATGCATGAAATTGACCACAAACTTTTAGGTAAACACTTAAAAATTTACACAGAATTTAAACTTCAAAGTAATTGACCACGAACTCCAATCACTCCCTAACACTCAGTGAAATCCATGTTCGAAAAAAAGAATAAGAGTGCGTTGATGTGAAACATGTTCTTCTTCAAGATTTCATGTTTATCAATGCATTCGTGTCCTCTCAGGAAAAGAATGCACTTAAGTTTGAGTAGAATGCAACATGGAGAATGTAATGTGATAGTATGATGGAAATTATATGGAGATTTAATGAAGAAAATGGATGAAAATAAGAAATAGGGATGATAGAAATGAGTTCGGACATGTATTTGGGCGTAAGGGAGAGAATGGAGTGAAATTGATAAACCAAGGAAGTATTTTCGACCTATGAAAAGTCGTCCGTACAGCCGGGGCTTATTATGGGGAGCTAAACATAAGTGGGCTTTAAAAGGTTAGTGGGCCTAAATGGGTCGTACAGTTGGAAATTTTTCCAAAAACAAGGTTTGAGAAGCGAAGCACAGAGAGACTCTCAACAAGCTCCTTGCCCAAATAATGATCGATCCTATATATAAACAATGTCAGCATTATTTCTTATTTCAAAGCTTCGCTAAGAACACATGCATCAGGTGGGCCCCGCCATGTAGATGACCTGACCCAAAAATGATTATGGGTCAACTGATTGTATGGCGATGCATGGACAGTTGAAAAAAAAGATTGCGGATGGTCCAAATTCCATGTACACATGTGGGCTGCCTAATGTGTGGACAGGACATCTAGATGGGGGGCACCTAACCCACATTTCAGATCTAAAATGGAAGCCATCGTATCATCAGTGCATTGCAGGTATACCTAAAGATTTGGTCCTCGGTTAAGTACTGCTTCAAGCATCTCGTCAGCTCTCCGGACGACTCGGAATCTCGACCAAACGGCTCTTCGACAATGACTCTAGTCCACCCAGTTGCAGAAGAAGCGCAACAGCTAGCACATCTTACCGCGTCCACGAATATATTCGGAGGAATTGAAAAGAAAATAGCCTATTCGGCAATCTCCCTGCCTAAAAGAATTTCATATTTCAAACACAACAGAACCTACTTTATAATCTGAATGCACTAAAACTGAGTTTTTTAAAAATGTATCTCAATGGGAATATACATGATATCTTTTAACAGTAATTGATAACTGAAAATGCCGCACAGAGACATTCGAGAGGTTCATGCTTCCTATCTTCACAAGGTGCAAGTGTTTGAAAACTATGTGAATGAAACCAATGCCGCACAGAGACTGTGAGCTGCAAGGGGTCTAACTTTGCATTCAGGTGTTTATTTTTCTCAATCCCCTAATCTGCCAACCACTATTTGAAAACTCAACTCGGCCGAGTCAATTTAACTTCATCAGATTTCATCAAGACTCGCTAGAAAGTCGATTTGGTCATGAGTAGCCGAAACTCAACTGGATCAGGACCCTGCGATAACAGTTTTCGAAATATTAAATATTATCAGGGTCTTGATATTCAAAAGTCAACAAACTCAACTGATTTACTCAATCCCATTACTGGGATGGGTACTAATCTAGTTTCACGAACAAATGAAGCATGTTGAAGTTGATTGTCATTTCTTCGTAAGAAGCCACTTATCACCCTTCCACATATATCCTCCAATCACTAAGATGACCAACTTGGAATGGATGGATTTGTTTCTGAAACAAATGGATGGATAAAAAGCATGATTTCTAAGCCGCTCATTTGTTTCTAACATTGTGACCCTGTGATGAGTAGACCGATGTGATCTTTTCAGACAGGGCATCTACAGGGGGGAGGGGGGCCACTTGATGGGTGGCCTGGATCTCACAATGGTGTGCCACATTGGAATGTGTGGTGGGGTGCATTATACATGTGAATGTGATTAGGAAACGTCAAGCATAGTAGAGAAGTATAATACAACTGTCAACACTACAAAATCAAACATAAAGGGGAGGTAGCATGATGGAGATCAAAATTTTGGTTTGTATGGCATGGATATAATAAAATGTCTGCCTCGTGAAAGGAATATCAGTCACCACCATTTTGGAAATGTTAGTGGACTACCACTGGTAGCACCACAGCGCGTAATGAGGCTCTTTACTTTTGAGATTGAATTGGGACCCTAACCTAGGGCCCCCCTGATTTTATATCCAGTCAGTCCATCTATTTTTCAAGCTTATTTTAGGGGGTAATGCCAAAAATAAAGTAGATTCGCATTTGAGGTGGACCGCACCACAGGAAACAGTGATAGTTGAATATTTATTGAACATCCAACCCGTTGATGAAGTCACACAAGACTTGGGTGAAAAGAAAAAAAAAAAAAAAACAAATATCAGCTTCATCATAACTTTTGTGGCCCACATAAGGTTTTTGATGGTCAATAACAATAACAACCGTTTCCTGTGGTGTGGACCACCTGAAATTTGAATCTACTTCATTTTTCATACCGCCATAAAAATACATATACGGACGGCTTGGATATGCAATGCATGCGGATTGGCTGGTGTACGTGTCGTGCGAAGACTAACGCTCCGAGTTGTACAAACGGTTCAAAGTTCAAAGGAAATCAAAGTTACTGGTGGCAAAGCGTGCCAAGAGGTGTTGCACCTGAGTACCCATGGACTAGGAAGAATTGAAAAAGAAATTTCTTGAGAGATATTTTCCACAGATCATATCCCGATGAGAAAATATCTCAGCTTTTGGGGCTAGAGCAGGGCAGTATGACCATTGCACGATACGAAGCACAGTTTGATGAGCTATCACGTTTCGTGTCTAAGATAGTCGATGATCCAGAATACAAGCTACAGAAGTTTAAAGAGGGCCTTTGGCCTAGAATTCAGTCTCGTCTGTGTACCCTAGATATCGTAGATTTTGCTGATAAGGTGGATAAGGCTACGCAGGTAGAGAAAGATTTCGAACGCTCAGCTAGGGCACGTCTCCCAGCCAGGGACAATATGGAAAAACTCAGACAAGCACCCTCTGCTCCACAAGTACCCAAAAAACGACCGCGAATTGAATCTGCTACCCCATCTGCGTTTCTGACCAGATAATGCAATTACCGCGGGAAGAATGGACATACTGCCAATTTCTGCTATCAGAAGATGGGAAATGAAGGGGTCCGTGCTCCCCCATTTCAGACAGTAGCTATGCCAGCGCCTGGACTCCAGCCACCCAGACGAGGAGCTCCGATCAAGCCCAGAGATGCTACTGCTCGTGTTTATGCTATTTCTGCATCAGCATCAGAGGAATATCCAGCTCAAGCAATACACGGTACAACCTATGTTAACAAAACTCCTGTGTTCGTTTTATTCGATTATGGTGCTACGATATCATTCATTGGCTCTGCCATGGTAAGAAAATTAGGACCAGAAACTACACCATTACATGCTCCCCTGGTGGTGGCATCTCCCATGGGGAGTTTTACCAAAACAAGCAAGGTCTGTAAGACATGTCTTATAACTCTTGCGGACCGTAGGGTACCAGTTGGCCTTATTGTCATGCCAATTAAGCAATTCAATGTCATACTGGGAATGGACTGGCTTTCGAGGGTTTGAGCTGTAATGGACTGCCATAAGAAAATAATATCTATATCCATTCCTAGGCAGGAACCTTTCACGGTAAGAGGGAAAAATAGGCACGATGTGTTTGAGGGGCTACAAGCATTAGGAGAGGTAGAGTCAACCGAATTGACTATGGACAAGATACCGGTAGTTTAGGAATTTTCCAAGATATTTCAAGACATACCTGGATTGCCGCCCAAACGAGCAGTGGATTTCTGCATAGATTTGAAGTCAGGAACCGCTCCGATATCCTTACCTCCTTTTCGAATGCCTCCCTATAAGATGGAAGAGCTGAGAAAGCAAATCGATGAATTATTGAGCCAAGGGTTTATTCGTCCTAGTGTCTCTCTATGGGGCGCGCCAATTCTGTTTGTAAAGAAGAAGGATGGATTAATGCATTTATGCATAGATTACAAGTTGAATGAGGTAACAATAAAGAAAAAGTCTATCTCGTATTGATGATCTATTCGATCAGCTCAAGGGTGCTAAGTACTTCTCGAAAATCGACCTACAATCCGGATACCATCAGTTAAGAATTAGGGATAAAGACATCCCCAAAACGACATTTAGAACACGGTACGGGCACTATAAGTTTCTCGTTATGTCATTTGGTCTCACCAATGTGCCGACAGTATTTATAGATCTGATGAATTGGGTATTCATGCCTTACTTGGATTGGTTTATTGACACTACACCAAAATCCTTCTCTAGGAACGGTCCTCAACCATTTAGGAACAGTTTTCAACCGTGGATAAATAGGGCGTCGCAAAAATTTAGGGATGGTTGAAAACCGTCGCAAAATTTCAATCTCCAGCCCCTTCAATTTTTGGGAACGGTATTTTTTTTCCCTTTAGGAACGGTTTTTAACCAAAAAACCGTACAACTACGAGCAAAAGCCAATAAAATTTAGCAACACATCATACAATTTTAAGCAAATGAGAAAAGCTTGCATCAATAGTAAAGATTCACCAAAATGCACAAAAAAAAAAAATTCCAAGTTGATATAACCTCTTCTCCAGAACAAACATGTATTTGAAGTCAATTTGACTATATACGCGAGGAGGGGACAACATTCCCAATTTCAGCCCATTGATTAGGCCATGTTCAGATGGCGGGCATCAGTTTTAAAGGCATTGTAACCATCTATGGGCTCAAGATCTTGGTCCCAATATGATGTGGGCCACAAGTGACATATACATAAGTTCCTTAGAAAATATTATACATTTTATGAATCAAGAGACAGGAGTGCATGAACATCCGGAAGAAGAAACTTCAAGGCAATGTCAAATCAAATCAAACTGTAATTGTTCATTACCTTAGGGATTTTACTATTCAGTCGTTGATCCGTGAATGGAAGATCCTTAAAAACAACAATTCTCCATTTACCAATCATTTTATCTTCACCAATTCTCTTCCCCTCTATTGTAATGTCCTGAATTTTTGCTATTTTCGATTTCCAAAAATCCTTGAAATTTTTCATTATGATTAACTCATATTGTCACTTACTGACCATTAACACTCGATGTTAGCTTATACATGGTGGTACTAATAAAGAACTGTGCAAATTTGATTAATTAACCGTAAGAAGCAAACGAATTTGGCTGATCACTTAAACATCGAGTTTAGCCTCGTGATTTGTTCACATGGGGCCCAAAATCTAGCCAACTTATCACTGACTAATCGAGACAACCGTAACTAAATAAAGACATGCCAAAAGTTGAGACAACTAGGGGTCAGATCTTAATTAACAAACCAAATCAATCTAGTTACTCCTTTAGCCTAAGAACCAACAGCTTAGACTGACTTTAACTGAATCACTATTTTTGCTAATTGCAAATAGGCCACACTACAAACTTAACTAATCCTAACCTAATAATTGTGCATAAGAAATCTAGATACCCAATTCATTCCAGAAATGTCTTAATTATCCAAACAAACTCTAGACCGCGCGTTAGTGTCCCACTAAACCCAAAACTAAAGAATAATATTCATCTCACTGGGCTTGACACCCATTGCGGGTGGTATACCAAGATAGTGCCCAGAATTACTCAACTTGGGCCGGAATCTAAGTGCTTCAAATGCCAATCCCCTAGGTTGAAATCTGGAACTTAAATGAAACTAGTCACTTTGTTCTTTCACGAAGTTGTGACTTTCAAACCGTCAATTCATGGCCAAAGTCGGGGTACCGACTAAAGATATTTCTCCAAACATATCATATAGTCGTGGCCCCAATTGATCATCGATGACCGTTGAACAGGCTTCTAATCATATCCGTCGATCGACACAGCCAAATGGTGAGCTGATCATATCCATATGTAGATCATCATTGTGGTTAACTATCATATGGTGTATATCAAGCCCTATACCCCGTAGTGGGCCCCAAATGTTAGAAATAATCCCCTCAAGGGTAAGTATAATGAATAAAGGGCCGTTCGAGCCATATGCACCAAATCTGGTGCTATAAATAGGGCATTTGGGGCTCCCATACGAATTTCATACCTTATGAGAGAGAAAAAGGAAAAGAGAAAGAGAAAGAGAAAAAGAAAAAGAGGAAGAGATATTGTGAGAGAGAGGGAAGGACCTTGGTGCTTGGGGGTTAATAGCTCATCGATCAAACCCTTTAATTTGTCGAATCCTTCGCTGAATCTACCGTCACTTGCAACTAGAGGTAAGACTCACTTTTAACCATTCGATTTCATGACTTATACCTACTTTACTTGTAATTAACAATACTTCCTTGCTTTATATTAGGAATTGGTGATTTTACCCAAATTCTCAATCTTAGGAGCTCAAAGATTGAAAATTCCCTCTTAAGGTACGGAACATTATGCCTAGGTTTCCATTTATCAACCCTTGAGGGTCGTAGTTAATGATTTCTTGTGGTGAATGATTTGTGAATAGCTAGCATGTACATATTTTGTGTTTGATTATAATATGTGTGATTGTTTGTTTATGCATACTCACATGTTTGATGAAATGCCTAAGTGATTGAATGTGTTGTTCTATTGATGCTCACATGTTTGAAGAAATGCCTAAGTGAATGTATTGCTCTATTGATGCTCATATGTTTGATGAAATGCCCAAGTAAATGTATTGTTCCACTTATGCTAATATGTTTGATGAAATGCCTAAGTGGATGTGTCGTTGAATTCATGCTTCATATGAACCTCACTATAACTACATAACGAATTACTAAGTCTGTAGCGATGTTTAGGATTGCTTACAATGATGGGATAGTTGGCTAACTATCCGAACTAAGGGGTAGCCCGAGTTAGGCCGACCACCCTAGGCTTGTTCGATCGACCTGAGTCGAACACGGACAACCGACGGTAGCTGGACTACAAGCGATGCTCGTACCCAAGTCAATCAAATTAGCCTAATAGTCGACTGATCATGTGTATCACAATGTATGACAACACCAAATAGAATCTAGGATACCTCGTTTCCATTGAATGAGTCTACTTTTAATTGTTAGTGGTACGATCCATAAGACTCATGGGTCGGGCATAGTGGTATGGGACACCGTGTCTGAGCTGTTGGCCTACGCCGAGGTGACGAGCCTCCCCGTAGTGACAATGAGCAATCAAGAAGGCTATGAGCCTGGTCATCCAACTGTAATGATGTCGCGACCGCTCCATATTTGTGTTTGGGTAACGACTCTTATATCATTTGTGGTCACCCTCCACCTATTGATGGGCCGCCTAACCCTGTGCGTGAACCGAGCTAGCTCGGTTAGCTCGCTCAACTTGACTCGAAAAAGCTCGATTCGACTTGGTTGGAAGTGTTGGGGATTTTGGACTGCGGAATCACACAGATCTAGATTTAGGATAGCAATCCAATGACACCAAGCACATACAAAAGAACACAGATTTAACGTGGAAAACCCTTGCAGGAAAAAACCACGGCACAAAGCGACAAATCTCCACTATGAAAATAGAAATTACAAAGAGAGAGGACTTACTCGATTCGAACAACCTTGAATCTCACCCTTGCTACACCCTTTAGAAACCCCAAAATCCTTTTAGGAACCCTTGGAACTCTTTTAGAAAGCCCTAGAATACCTCTCAATCCCGCATACACCCCTTTATATAAGTTTAGAAAGAAGTAGAATCGGAATAGGAACAAAAATCGCAAAATTTGCGTTTCCGCAGAAAATCTGCGTAACAACTTTGATGTCATCAAAAGGCCATCGATGTCATCGAGAACGGACCAAAATTGTTCAGCGACCAGGGGTGAAAAATTCTGTGAATTATCAATGGCATCGAGCAACCTTCGATGTCACCGACAAACTGGCTTCGATGTCATCGAAACCCTGTTGATGTCATCGACAAACTGGCTTCGATGTCATCGAAACCTTGTTGATGTCATCGACAGACCACCAGACAGATTTAAGACATCTGTCCATAACAATCTCCACCATGTCTTCAATCTTCATTCATATAGCTTCTTGTCATTTTCTTTTATCTGATCTGCATCACATCATAGCTTCTCTTGCATACTCCGTCCTTCTTTTCTATCATCGATAAGCCCAGAGAAGTTACATAGAACTTGAACTTCTCTGCAGGAACGATCTAGGTGAACATGTCTGTCGAATCTGAGTCCACATGCACCCAACCACCTTTGCTCTTGTCTTCCCAAAAGAAAAGACGTAGTCTTCTTACCATCTCACCGCTACTCAATATTGCTTGCCGGGATACTTGCTCACAACATTGATAGCCTGTGTAATAACCGGTCTAATCCAGACCATGACATACACTACCAACCGCATTCGAATAAGGCTCATGAGATATCCTGCTTTTCCTCATCTGTTTTGGGACATGTCCTGAGGAAAACTTAAGGAGAGACGCGTAGGGAACGCTCTCCGGCTTTTCCTGACCCATCACATCCTTGATAAATACTTACACACAAGGTATTCCTCCTGTGATTACCAAAGCCTACTCCTCCTTCAGTCTCAATGCTGAGAACCATCTTTACAGCTCCCTGATCCTTCATCTTTAATGTCCCACTTAACCGAGTCTTCAGTACATTGATTTCAGACATGTCATAATTGGCGATCTACATGTCATTAATTCCTGACTCACCATGAAGGAATCAAACCACTGCCTAAGCGACAGGTCAATCCACGACCTCTTGCAAAGTCTTTTCTCAACCCCTTTAAATTCGAACCGCTCTGGTTGCTTCATGTAGATCTGCTCTTCACTTTCCCTTACAGAAGTGCAGACTCCACATCCATCTTTCCAGCTCAAGATCACATTTTCCAACCAGCACCAATTACGAATCTAATAGACACTTGTTATACCGTTGGCGCGAATATCTCTGAGAAGCCGATCCCTTCTCTTTGAGCATAACCCTTCGCTACCAACCTCGCCCTGTATCTATGTTGTATCCTCTTGAAGATCCACCTACATCCAACCGCTCTCTGGCCCACTGGAAGCTCCACTAGCTCCCATATGTCAGTCTGATACAACTAATCCATCATATTGCCCATAATCATCTTACACTTCTCAGCACTAGGTTCACCTAGAGCCATCTGAATAGAAGATGAATCCCCTATGATATTGGAGTCGTCCATGTACCTCACCGATATCTTGCGATCATGTCGTGTGATTCTTCTCACAGGTAGCTGCTCCTCCACCTGCTCTGTATCCCTGTCTGCACGTCTCAGCCTTCCTGCCCTGTCCACTCATGCGGCCATGTCCAGCATGCCACACACGTGCAGAGGTGGAATCCGCTACATCCACTGCAGCTCCACCTTTTGAAGTGCTCCGGATCAACCTGTACATGTTACCGAGTCGTTGCGCTTTCATGATTACCCATGCCCCCTTAGATACCTTAAGAGCACTATCAATACATGTGTACTTGCATCCTTTTACCTCAAGTATACCAAGAGAAATCAGATTCTACTTCAAATCAGGAACGTGCCTGACATCAGTCAATGTACGCTCCACCCCCATCAAACATCCTGATGCGCATCGTACCAACATCCACAACATTACAGGCAAAGCCATTGCCCATAACACCTGTCCACCATCGTACTCCCTATAGCTGGCGAACCAACTCTGATGAGGAGTCATGTGAAAAGATGCCCCTGTGTCTAGCATCCACTCGTCCTTACGATCATTGTATGGCCGCCTGATAGTAGACACAGACAAAACATCACCATCACATCCACTCGATCCATCTAACGTGGCAGCATTGGCCTCCCTGTACGAAGCTTTAGAATTTTCTCTCTTCGATTTAGGATTTCCACAATCCTTCTTCACATGTCCTTCCTTCCCACAATTCCAGTACTTTACCTTTCCTTTGTCCTTACCCTTGGATTTGGATCTATAACCTTAAGAACCTGTACCTTGTTCAGAATTCTTACCCATTGTAAACAGTGTATCAGAAAATGTCTCCATGTCACCGTTTAGCTTTCTCATAGTCTTCCCTTAAAGGGTTGAGATAACGGTGTAACATCCCGGATTTTCACTGTTTTGGATTTTCAAAAAAATCCTTAAAATTTATTTTTTATTAACTTATATTATCACTTACTGACCATTAGCACTCAACGTTAGCTTATACATGAGTGGTCCTGTCTGGTCATGATAAGGCCGAGTGCGGGCCGCCAAGCCAGATGGCCTGTTTACACTTAACAACAGCCCGTGTGGGCCACCCAGCGACCGAGGAGGGTTAGAAAAATCTAAAAATTTAGGAAATCATAAATCTCACTGGGCTTGTGGTCCATCGCGGGGTGCGGACCCAGTGGACACCTAGAACTGGAATCTGGCACTTGCCAAATGCACCCCACCAATGCCAAAATTGGAATCTAACACTTGCAAATAAAATCGAGATACCAAGCTTTTCAACCGTCGGATTTCTTTCAAATTTACGAAGAAGGTCTAATGTATTTTACTACGCCCGTCCACAAAATCTGGGACCCGATCATGACACGGTAACCGTTGATCTCAAATCTGACCCGTACGACCCAACCCCATATCCGATCATTTTCAAATTTTGCATGGCCCATCATCGGGCCATGGAGCACATATCCTATAAGTTTCATGGTCGGGGGCCACCAGAGCCACCCCAATCACCGAAATGGGTCCCATAGGGCCATTTAAAGATCGGAAACGTATGCTCAAATCTCATACTCGTTCATCCGTTTGTTCCCAAACTTTGCATGACCCCTCATCGGGCCATGGGACACTTACACACCAAACTTGGTGGCCAGAGGGGTGTTAGGTCCGCCCCAAAACCAAGATGGAGTCCTAGAGGGTTATTTTGGAAATTTGAAGAAACTTAAGGCCAAAGGGCTCAAGTCTAGGAAATAAACCCTAGCTCTCTCCCTCATATCTCTCACCCTTCTCCAACAACAACAAGTCCCTCTCCCTCATGTCCTCCTCCATTCTCCATCAACAAATCCCTCTCCCTCATATCCTCCTCCATTCTCCAACAACAAATCCCTCTCCCTCATATCATCATCCATTCTCCAACAACAAATTTTCCTCATGTCCTCCTCCATTCTCAAACAACAAACCCCTCTCATAACTCTCACCACAACTACCACCCCCAAGAGAGTAAAGAGAGAGCAAAGAGATAGTGAAGTTGAGCTATGGTGGACCTTAGATCGAGGTGGGGCCTAAGGGAATCAAACCCCACAACTCCCTACATCTTCTCCAAGAAGAATTCCTCAACCACGACCGCCCTTTTCACTTCGTTGATCATCTAGCTAAGATCCTTCACCCTCTTTTCTTGAAACTCATGTATTGAGAGGGATTTGACATGGATTTCTAACATGCAAACGTTGCTCTATGGATTCCGGCTGTCTGACCCCAAAAACCCTCATTCCTAGGTCATTCTCAAGCCTTCAACGAATCCGAAGGTGCGGACTATTATCCTTAAGTGGCCTAGCACCAATTATAATAGGGGTTTAATGATTTTGTTTGTTTGGGATGTTGGATTGAAGAATCTAGAGGAAACCTAGGAATGGTATGTTTGTTGGAATCGTATGGATTTGTATGTTTAGTTCTCATTTGATGTTAATCTTGTCTCTCGCATGATTTGGTGTATAGATGATTACATGCTCATGGTTGTTTGTTTCTCTCATATGTTGTTGCTTATGACATGTATGATGTTTTGCCCTTGTGCATTTTGATCTCTTGAGGTGTAGGAAGTGTCTAACTTCCTCCTTAATCTACACCACTCACATGCACCTTGTTTATGTTGTTGTAGCATGCTTGTTAGGAATAATTGAATAGTATGTTGTGATGTATGTAAACATGATACTATTATGCTAGCTAGTAATCTTGATGGTTAGTATGCTACGAATTAACATTGGACCCTTGGGTTGGTCCGGAACATGAGGAGAGACAGTAGTCCCATCAGTAGGACTATGCTAGGGCTAAACCCGTGGGTTTGGGCGGGTGTGTACGGGTGGTAGTAGTTCGACTACATGGGTCCCTTGTACCCGATGTCGTTCATCGCATATTCGCCTGACTCGTGCGGTCTAGCCTACTTACCGACTAACCCTATTTGTTAACTTTGTTTGCTCACATATGTATGGAACCTGGAATACCCTATCATCGTTGCAGCCCACCATTAACCACTTGAAGTTGATCCACTGCCTCGTGAGCCAGTCATGGTGGAATTGAACACTGTGTCCGAGCTGTCGGCCTACGCTGGGGTGACACGCCTCCCCGTAGTGACCACAAGCTATCCCTTCCTCTCGGCACTCCCCATGTGCTTGGAGTCGGAGATGGGGAACCCGACGGGATCAAGGATCGCAGGGTCTCGGCTTCACACGTTGGGGGGCCTTGGCCTCACAACCAGATTAGGGAATTGATACGTGGGGTGTACCAGATTCCCAAACCTGCTGGATGAATGGACTTGACTAAGAACTCGGCTAACACGATCGCATTATATCGCACTAGTTAGGGTGGCAACTCACAGTCGAGGTCGCTCTGAGGGAGTGTTGACATACACGATCGTTAGATGGAGTTGCTCGAGGGAGTGTTGTGACGAGGGTATGCATCATATCATTCATCATGCATACTCATTACCAAGATTAGTTTAGTCACTGTGAATGAATGTCTTTCATTAATTTTTAATATGACTGTTGCTTGTACAACTTAAGACTAATAGCACCCACTGAGTTGATACTCACTCCCACTCTAGGACGGTGTTTTAAAACACCAACAGACTCGCCTATAGATGCAGGTGATACAGATTTGGAAGAGCCTGACGACACGAGCCTCGAGGAGGAGGAGGAGTTCTCCTACTTTTAGTTGATGAGCGAGTCTTCATCGGCTCAGTAAATGAGATTCTGGATCACTGAGTAGTGGACTCAGCTTTATTTTTTGGATATATCATTCTTTTTGTGATTTGTTGGGCAACGCCTTGTGCAACCCACTTATGTTCTTTTGGATTTGTATATGTATTTGACTTCTTTCATTTCAGCAGATTAGTTGTGGTTGTGCTTCATGTTCCAAGTAATTCCACGCTGCGCCTTTGCATTTGATTAAACGCAAATTATAGTAAAAATCGATTATAAGTGACACCCGAGAACTTGGGAGTCGAGTGTATACACGACCCCCGATTTCTAGGGCATTACAAACGGTGTCGACACTCAGGGTTTTATTCATGCTGCACATGGTGTCCTTGAATGACTCATATGACGCTGAAAGAGAATTCAGCAACATACATGCTTGTTCTTCATCTTTCATCACTTCCTTCATATCTAGCAATTTGCAAACTAATTTATTAAAGTTGCTGGTGTGAGCCTTCAGATCTCCACCCTCTGCCATCTTGAAGTTATACCACTACCGTTTCAAGTGCATGCGATTTTCAGAGGATTTTTTCGCATAGACATCCTCTAACTTCGCCCATAACTTAGCCGTAGTTTTCTCCCTCATGACGTTGTAGAGAACCTCATCCGTGAGACATAGACGGATCGATGATAATGCCTTCTTATCAAGAGTATTCCATTCATCATCAGTCATAGTAGACTTTCGCTCCTCAAGAGCACCATCTTCGCCTTACTTGATTAAGGAACTCATCATCTTGATCTTACATAACTTAAAATTATTTTTTCCTAAGTACTTCTCAATCTCATACCTGGTGCTCGCCATTATTACTAATCCCTCAAATTCAAATCTGTGCCCCCAACGATTGTTTTGATACCACTTGTTGGGGATTTTGGACTGCGGAATCACACAGATCTAGATTTAGGATAGCAATCCAATGACACCAAGCACACACAAGAGAACATAGATTTAACGTGGAAAACCCTTGCAGGAAAAAACCACGGCACAAAGCGACAGATCTCCACTATGAAAATAGAAATTACAAAGAGAGAGGACTTACCCGATTCGAACAACCTCAAATCTCACCCTTATTACACCCTTTAGAAACCCTAAAATCCTTTTAGGAACCCTTGGAACTCTTTTAGAAAGCCTTAGAATACCTTCCAATCCCGCGTACACCCCTTTATATAAGTTTAGAAAGATGTAGAATCGGAATAGGAAACAAAAATCGCAAAATCTCCGTTTCCGTAGAAAATCTACGTAACAACTTTGATGTCATCGAAGGGCCATCGATGTTATCGAGAACGGACCAAAACTGTCCAGCGACCAGGGGTGAAAAATTCTGTGAATTATCGATGGCATCGAGCAACCTTCGATGTCATCGACAAACTGGCTTCGATGTCATCGAAACCCTGTCGATGTCATCGATAGACCACCAGACAAATTTAATACATCTGTCCATAATAGGAAGCTAAGTTCAAGCCGAGTCAAGTTGATTTTTTGAGCTTGAAAATGAGTTCGAGCAGCCCCAGCTCGACTCGACTCAGATCGAATCTAGCTCGAATCCAACTCGGATCGAATCAGTTTGGTGACTCGGTTACTTTGCCATTGATGTTGCTCACCAACTGTTTGATAAAATGACTCGACGAAATGTGGCTGGTGGCAAGGAAGGTTTGGCCGGTGGCAAGCAAGACATGTACATTAAACAAATACCTTTTTTTTTTTTTTTTTAAGTTTTTATGTTACTTAGAAGGTGTTTGATAAAACACGTATAAAACCATTGCTATGTTTGAATCATTTGGAAATTTACTAATGGTTTCAAATAAAACAGAAACAGATCTTTTAGAACTCCGATAATCCTTCAGTTGATAGAGACTTAGAATACCCCAAGAAAATCGTTGGGTTGAAAGAGACTTAGAATACCCCAAGAAAATCATTTCATCTTCAAAACTTTGCACCTTGATCCAATAAGCCCAGTTAGTGTCCATCTTTAAAACATGGAATCCCGTTGTTCTCATGTGAAGTCTACGTTGACTTAAATAATGATAAAACCTTAAAGCCATTAGTAAATTTCCACATGATTCAAACAAGTGGATGTCACCCACGAAAGTCACACCCAATGGAGGATATCTAGGCTCTGCTAGAGGAAGCATCTTCTCCTTTGTAGAGTCGAGATTGTGACCTAAATCGTATATAGAGAGTTCCTTGTTATAGCTTACTATATGTAATAGCCCATCATAAAATATAATATCAGATAAGTAACGATATTGGCCCGATTCTCCTTTCAAAGTTGTCCATACTTATATCTCCCAATTAAAAAAATGTCAGTGTATTATCTAAATAGTTAATCACAACCCTACAATCACCAGAAGTATGGTCCAATGATAAAATAGCGTTACCAACAATTCTTGGTCAGAATGGTTATTAGTATTTCAACGTACATATATCATTATTGTCCATTCTCTCTCTGTTGCTGCTTTCTCGCTCTTTTATATATATACTTTTTAATTTGTATTTTCTCTTATTAGGAAAGTCTATTTTATAAACATTTTGTATTTTATCCTACGAGCATTTCAACTTGGCATCGCTGTTACGAGTAACTGAGTCAGCTTTTATGGTACTTAGTACGCTCTGTTGGGACCACTATCCAATCCGTACATCCGATTGGGAATAATGATTTCCACCGTTGAAACTTTCCTAGAGCCCACGGTGATGTTTATTTTTCATCCAACCTGTTTATAAGATCAAAAAGGCATGGATGAAGGGAAAAAACAAATATTGTCTTGATCCAAAAATTCTTATGGCCCACCAAGAATTTTTCAACGGTATAAATTCAATTCACACTGTTTCCTGTGGTGTGGTCCACTTGAGACTTGGATATGCTTAATTTTTTATCTACAGCCCTAAAATTATATTTTAAAATGTATGAACGGAGTGGATAAAATAAATAAATCTCAGTGGGCCCCACAGAGTTAACTCAAGTTACTCAGTACCCAATCCGCAACGGAACTTTCCGGACCGGACTCCAACTTGGCTCTAACCCTAATATCTGGGGCCCACCCTTATGCCTGTGTTATATATCCACTCCATCCGTCCATTTCTGTCCCACATAAGTATGTGATATAGAGAATCAGGCAGATTAAAAATTCAAATGTGCCACACCACAATAAGCGGTGGGGAATGGAGGTATACCGTTGAAACCTTCTTAGGGGTCACCTAACTCCTTGTCTATTTGGATGTCCAAAGCGTTTGAATATTTGTAATATTTTTGGGCTAATTTTCTTAATCATATAATGACATTAACGACGTTTCTTAGCTGTCCCCTTTTCGTCAAAAACTTTTTAATCTACTGGTCAGGATCATCCAGCTTTGGGTATGGCCCATCCATAATGGACGAACCATATGAGCAGTTCCTATCTTGCCCCAACATAGATAACCTCATGAGTATGGGTGCAAATGGCCAGGTTGACCCAACTAAAATGGACCCAACCCAACCCAACCCAACCCAACCCAACCCATTTTCGCAATTAAAAAAATGGGGTAAATGCCCATCTCAAAACACTCTGCCCTTCATCCAAGAATCTCAATCACAGCAATTTTTTTTTTTTTTTTTCTTCCGATTTCTTCAAATCGTCTGTGTGGAAAACACTCAATTTAAATATCACACATGCATGCATGCATACATAAAATACATGCAAAATGCACACGTTTTCTCAAAATAGCTTGTCAGAGCAAGAGAGAAAAAGAAGTCAATGGGGATAGTAAAATTCTACACATTCACTCTTGAGCTAGCTTCTGTTTGGTAGAAATTAGAGGACTCCATAAAACACAGCTTCCAGCTCCCAATCTCTCTATGAATGTTGCATTTGATGTTAGCTCCCTTTTGAGGAGGATTGTGGGAGCACAAGGTCGGATGCAGACAAATTCCTTGATTGATCAACATCAAGCTCTTCAAATTTTTTCATCAAAAGCGCAATATCATCTTGTCCAATCTTCCCCATCTCTTCCAGCTTGTATATGACAAACTCAGCAGCACTGGAAGTGAAATAAAAAGGAATAATGTAATATCCCAGAGCAATCAAAGAAGCCAGTGAACATCATTAGATGGGGAAAAAAGATTAAGCTCATCAAAAGATGAACTAAATGAATATTGTAGATCTTGAAGAAACGGATAGACACAAACCAGATCCTGCCAATTTATAACAATACTAATAATAATAAATTTTTTTAAAAAAGATTCAATCACTTTAGGCTGATTCAATGTTGCATATGATGTTTCTAAATTTATGTTATAAAGTTCTCATGGTGAGCTAGTTCCATATGGGAACTCAAATGCGTTCGTCATGGTAATTAGTGGCAACTCATTCAATATAAATGTGGCATGCAGGTGGGGATGCAAATGGATCGAGTAAACCTGATGGGCCATTAGATCCAAACTGAAAACTAGTGGTCTGGGTCCTATCAAAATCAATCTGACCTGACCTAACCCCAACAAGTTTTAAAGTGGTTCTGATTTGGATCATACTAAAATGGACATGAACCAGACCGAAGAAAAACTAATTAATTACGTGTATCTATTTTTATTTTTTATTTTTTATTTTTGACTTTTTTGGGCTAAACTGTAGCAATAGTTCGCCACCCTTTTCTAAAAGGAGGGTTACCCATCCAATACTCAATCTGGACCGTAGAAGATGGAGAGTAACAAAATCACACTAATTGAACTACCCTAACCATTTAATTTTACTTGTTGAATTTGGATTGCCGGCCATTAAAATTAATAGTCACCACTAATTGGATGGTGTGGAACATTATTTGTATGAGAACTCCAATGTAATTTCTATGCCCCAACCAGACAACCTTTGTATAAATGAGTAGGGTCTGAAGGAGGACCCAGACCTGGTCCACTAAATTAATAGGTCGGCTATCTTTGACTTCAATCTGACCCAGTGGGTTAGGTCTAGGTCAAGAATTCCTACCCTATTCTTAAATGGGTTGGGTATAGTGTCCCCCTCAACCCAACCCATTTGCACCACTATATGCACCCATGCCAATCTAGAGTAAAAATAGTGGACACCATTCAATAATGCTCATAGCTATAAGGCCATAGTGATCTGACTCTGGCATCCCAACAAGTGGAACAGTCAGACAAAAATCATCATAGGGTTCAAAATCAAAAGTAAAATCAGATGGTTACAATCACCTGGTGAGTGCATTTGAGCAATATGCTTCATCGGCAATTGGGCTGATGATTTTGACAGTTTGGATTGCTATCATTTATCTTATATTTATCTTGTATTTATACGTCAAACACAAATTAAAGTCTGTCCATTCCATAATGCAGTGGTAGATTGAAATATATTCATTGAACAAACAACCCATAACGCAGGGGCATTTTCACACTGGGCTCAAGTGGGGTCGCCTATGGGATGCAGGGGCTCACTCGGAGTGGGTGACCCATGTGATTTAGGGCCCACGGGGGAGGTCTCGTGTTCGAGACTCCTCACTAGGGGTGATTAATGCGCATTTCACACCGGGCTCGAGTGGGGTAGCCCGTGGGATGCAGGGACACACTCGGGGTGGGCGGCCCATGTGATTTGGGGCCCCACGAAGGGGGTTCCGCCGAGGTCCTAAACCCATGAGATGTGGGGCCTGGGCTATGAGATAAAGGGATTAATTCGTCATACTCTAACAATTCGAGCTTTTAGAGCAAGTGATTAATTGTCCTGCATCAAATTGGTATCAAAGCGGAGGGTCTTGTGTTCGAGACTCCTCACCGGAGGTGCTTAATGTAGGGGCATTTTCACATTGGGCTCGAGTGGGGTTCGGCCGAGGTCCTAAACCCATGAGACGTGGGGCCTGGGCTATGAGATAAAGGGATTAATTCGCTATACTCTAACAATTCGAGCTTTTAGAGCAAGTGATTAATTGTCCTGCATCAACCCAAGTGCACGAGAGGAATTTGAGATCTTTTTTAGGGGATGAATTTTAAATTTTCTTTGAGATTTTTTTGGTGGATGAATTTAAAATTTTCAGCAGTGAATTTCCTTACCTCACATCCCTGTCATCATCAAGATCTGCAGCTTCAAGATCGCCAGATGTCGTCTTTCGCGTAAGCACCCATTTAACCAACGCCTGTTGCCTGTGCTCCGTGTTGAGCTCAGCAATGGAGAGAAAGAACTGTGCCAAACAGATGGTACTGGTCAATATCCAAAAGACGGCAAAGATCCGTCCACCTTCAGTCGAGAAGCTTTTATCCCCATATCCTAAAGTCGTTATGGTGGAGCAAACACAGTAAAAGGAATCGACAAGGCTGAGGTCCTCAATTTTCAATAAGAAAACTGTTCCAACAACTATCAACACCATGAGAACCACTGTGGTCACCAGAAGCTTGTATTTTACTTTGTTCGCTTCAATTTCCTTCATGATCTCCATCATCCTAGCTTCATGCCATATGGTTAAGGATTTAACCAATAAGATCTCCTGCTTTTCTACAAGATAATCAGCTGCTTTGCTGAGAATGAGCCCGACAAGCGCCATGCCAATAAAGACGAAAAGGCATGCAAGGAGCTTTGCCGGGACGCTAACAGGCACAAGGTCTCCATAGCCAACAGTAGTCATTGTCACAATACAAAAATACAATGAATCAACAATGCCATTTGTCTTGATACCCTTGATCTGATTCTTAACAGCAAAGAAGCATAATGTGACGATTCCTAGGTAGATCGCCAAGAGTAGACCTACTTGTGTAAAAGAAGGATTGAATTTTCCCAAGATGGACTGAGAAATCGGAGACAACCCACATTTCTTCTCTAACGAAACATCTACAGTAGGAGCACTTCTACAACGTCGGAGTCTTCTTTTCTTGAGATTGATCTTTTGTTTGGGTTGATGGGGAGGATCTACCAATCCTGAGATCAATGGCTGTTTTGTGCCATTGCTGGCCATTAGCTAATCCCACAGAGGTAATTGTGTTTAGCAGACCTGCATTAGAATTTTCCATATCTCAGAGATCAGCTCTAATCAACAAACTAACCCAAGATCACGATACAGAATCAAATCCTCTAAACTTTTTTAAGTTTACAGATGCACCCATTTTTCTATATTTTGGTGTCAGTACAATACACTTTTTAGTACTATACTACCAAAAGTAGAGAAAAAGCATCTATTTATCAAAAGCATGGGGTGTAAATCTCATTTCTATAAATAAAATTCAGATGTTATTTAATTAAATTAAGAGATAATTTAATCACTTAATTACAAGATGATTAATTGGGCATTTCTCATCTCAATGATACAGGATATGTAAGAACTATAACCATTGGATGCGGATCCAGTGCATCCAAGTAACCGCTGAGGTGGCTGGTTCCTTGACACAACAGGATTTGATTCAACCACATGCCGCTATCAAAGATGGGCCCCATGGTGGAGTACGTACTCAACCGAACTACTTTCAAATGTGTTGATGGGGACATCAAGTGCACACGCGCATGCACACCACCACCCCTACACACGTACGTACACAGAAGGATGACCCCACCATCGATCTGGCTCGATGACGACGTCCAGAGAGTGTCTCCTAACTAGAAGACAAGTTTTAGTTTAAAAAAAGTGGGCCCGATAGTCAAGAAAAGCCCATCATGGGATCTCATGATTGTAACCCACTCGTCGAATTGATTTCATATTTTAGGTTTTGCTTATTGTTATTATTTAGAACATCGTGAACGCTTTAGATTTCTTTATTTGGTTTTTATTTTAGTTTACTTCATCGCCAAGTAATAGCTTGTGCACATGGTTCGAGTGTTTGGGGTATAGTGTTTTCCCTATAAATAAGCACCCCTTATAGTTCTTTTGATTCATTTAAGTTTAATTTCCTGTTTTATTTTTCTGCTCTCTTCATGAGTTGTGGAAGAATTTAAAAGTGGGTGCGAAGCCACATCTATGCCCATCCGCCTCTACCCTCTTTCATCCATATCTCTCATCTTCTATCATCATTATTGCTTTGAATTTCTCAGCTTTTGCAGCTATTCATCCCCCTACAATCAGTTTCCAAAATCTGGACTTGTAGGAGGGTTGAAACTTCAGCGGAGCACTACGCCTCGACTTTACGTCGGATCGTCATCAAACTTGGAGGGATTGGAGGTCTCCCCCGGCTGACCAAGGCCTAGGTGTCACTTTGGGGAGACGGGTTTCCATCACACGTGCGGTTAGCCCACCCGCGCACGTGCGTCAACTCCGGGTCACCATCTGCAAGCAGGAGATTTCTCCGGGTCAGGTTTTCCTCTTTTCATTCCTATTTCCTAAACCCTAGCCTTAGTTTGCATTAGCCCTAATTTATTTGTCCATTTTTTTCACCCTAGGGATCCTTGAATTGAAATTGGGAAATCCCTGATCAGGGACTGATTCTTATGCATGTGTGGTTGATTTTTATTTCCCTTTGACATCGTTTTACTTATAATTTTTATTAGTCCAGCCCTAGCCTATGTCAGCCTGGACCCACATAGATTCCCCTTTCATTGAATGTTTGGACTATCATGTGGGATGTGGAATTTGTGTAACTGTTTCTGAATTGGTATGATCTAAACCTGAATTCTTGCACATCATACTTGAATTTCATGTCCTGCATCAATATACTAGATAGAAGACAGATAGGGGATTTTAGGGGATTGAAAATTTTAGGTTAAAGGATTTGGAGATATTGAAAATCTGGATTTGAGGTTTAAAATTTTCAGGGATTTTAGCAAAATTATGATTTGGGGTTGGGGAATTTGGGGGAGTTGGGAAAATTAGGAAATTTAGAGTTTGCATCTAGGGAATTTCGATATTATGGTTCAAATTAGGTGAACTTAGCAAAAATTGGGAATACGAAGTTTAGAGCTATAAAAGAAATAGCGATTTTTATGAAATCAGGGTTTTTAGGTTTAGAAAATTTTGAAATTCTAGGGTTCAGTGAATTCATTGGAATGTTGTACTAGATGTAAGTTTTTGAAATGGTGTCTAAATATCACTTTGTTAAAATGCATAATAACTTTACAATTAGTTTTATTTCATTATGTTAAAATTAGTTTTTGAGCTAAAACTATTTAAAAAAATCAATATGCATTTGTCTATGATAGGGTTTTGCTAACATCCCCACCTTCATGGGATGTTAGCGATGCCCCCAAAGCTTTTAAATGGCAGACGTGGTGACCTATCATTGGTCTCAACCATTCATTCATTCATTCATACAACTAGAAGCCAACCATGGTTCAAGAATCACGCTGATCAGATTACCCTAACCCTTTTGTTACAACCACCAATTGTTTATGAGCCATAAGTCACATGGTTAGAATAATCAAATCAGAGTGTTCCTTTAGAATCATAAGAAAATCAAAGTGGGATCTATCTGAATAGAAGTTTCAAGATGGTAATTGGACCTATTTTGTTTCTCGGTCAATCTTGACAATCCATTTCATGCTATTGATCAGAAGCTTAGGATCACCCAATTAGTACGAATTTTGCACCATGGCTTGATACTAGTTGTATGAATAAATGAACGGTTCAAATTGACAATAGATGATATTGTGCATTTTAAAAGTTTGGGGACATTGCTAACATCCCCATGAAAGTGGGAAACTTAGCAAAACCATATATAATATACGTAGTATTAAAATATATTTTTTTTAAGTGCCTTGGAGTTTCAGGCATTCCAAGGGCAGTTGCACCTAAGGTGAGCCTAGTTCCCTTAACTGCCTATTCATATCCTCTACCATCTTTTCCTAGATGACCATTTAACTTGCCTCCTACAAATAGTCCTTTGATTCCATCCACTATTCCTATATGCAGCCATATGCACTAATGAAATTGACTATCCACTCTCCTAACATAAGCTTTATTGATAAAACCCTATCACTTGCTTGAAGGAAAAGCAAATCTAGGGAACCAAAGACATCTAGATAATACCAAAAGTAAATAGAAAAAAAGGTATAATCAAAATCCAAACAAAATAGGATTCAAATATCCTATTGTCACGGTACTGAAGCTGATTCTAAGCTCTATAATTTAGAAGATGAAAAAAATGCACAATTGTACAATCCTCCATCCAAAGATATGATGGGTGTTGCCCTAAAAATATCCCCAGTTGAACAGTCCTAGTCTTTGAAAAACCAGCCTGCAAATAGATGGTTTCACATTCAGCAGTAAACAACTAAGATTAGATGGCTAGGATGTTCCAATCTGTGTGATTTTTGGCATGGTGCATCCGATCCATGGTGGGTCCCATCAGATGGTCTAGATCACTAGACTGGTCCCCAATGTAGGAGTTTAGAACCCAAGCAATCCATCCATATCCATGGCTGAGGGACCACATGATTTTGTCATAGAAAGGAAAACATGAAATCCATTCCAGAGCTCCCATATGAGCTCAGGCATAAATCTACCATTTTACATAGTGAAATGAATGCTAGCAAACATAAAATAAAACAAGACATTCTGATGCAATCGTCCCGCATCCCACACGTGCACCATGCTCTGCACGTGTGTACAAGAAAATGACCACCTTCCTTTTTTTAATCATCATCACTTTCCATTTTTTCAAATTTCTAGATTAGGAAATCTGCTCTTTTTTTTTTCATATATTTAGTTTTAGGCAGGGAATAACTTTAAATATTTTCTTATCTAAGTATCTTATTATTTTAGGCATTTTCTTAATTATAGAATGCTTTGTTACTTGTGCTTTCCTATTTCATAGATTTTTAGATTTCATATCTTTTATTACAAATTGTAAGGTTGATTATAAATAGGACTTTCGTCCTATGGAATAACACAACTTGATCAATATTCTCTTTATGAAATTTTCTTCTTTTCTCTACGGTGGCTGTTGAAGGGAGGGAAAGTGATCTCTAGTTCTAGACTAGATGACTATTGAGCTTGCTCACAGTCTCACATTTGTGATCTCTAGCATCCGGTTAGAGGATTGTTGGATCTTTTCCACAATCTCTTTAGTTTCTTATTGATTTATTTGCTTTCTCTTTCAGGTTTGCATCACATTCACATGAACTGTTATCTCTGTATGAATTAGATTCGACATCGACAACCAAATGATTGAATTCAAGAATGGCTGAAAATAAAAAGTAAAGAAGGAAAAAAAAAAAAAAAAAAACCCAAATGACTGAATTCAAGAATGGGTGAATAAAAAACCAGAACTGGGCCTCAAACAAAAGATCAAGAAAACACTATTCTTGAAAAGAAAACGAAAGAGAAAGAAACCCATTATAGAAAAATATGAATTACATCAAACAGAATATTCAAATTTCAAAAAAAGAAAAGACAATTAAATGATTTAAAGTGCCAACACCTTTTTCAATGGCTGAAATTTGATCAAACATGAAATGGGTTTTATCAGTGGGAGTAAAAAATACAAATCCAAATGTATGCAAAAAAGCACAATATGGTACCCAAATTGACATGAAGATGCAATTTCAGATGATGGTTTGAATACAAAGACATGGAAAAGATGGGATTGAAATATAAGATTTGAAAGAGAGAGAAAAAATATCATTTTAATCATACCTTTGAAAACTGGTTTGCATCCATAGCAGAGATGTTATTGAGATTTGGAACAGAGCTATCGATGTTTTGAGTTTTCTGAGGACGTGACTTCTTTATACGTAAGAAGTAAATGCTTTCTCTCCGACAAGAAAATGCTTTTCTTCCTCTTTGACGATTTTAAAATCCCACAACACTCTCTTATGTTAGTCTTGCACCATTTAAAAATGGGGGGACTCGTCATCCTTTCACGTGGCATGACTTGTAGGCAGTAGCCATAAAAATCATCCAAGATTGTGGTTCCCACTGTGGACGATTATATCTCCAATATCATGCTACTAAAGCAATCCAAACCAATCCGATTGTCATGTACTGATGCCAAGCTATCCTGACCATCCAGATTTCTGTTTCCACTGTGGATAGATCACATCTCTAAAATCATGTCTGATCAAGCAATCCACACCATCCACTCATGGACATTAAGAATGGTGGCAGCTCATCGTCCTCATGCAGAATGGATGTACAACTATCAGACCATCCGGATTGTAGGTCCCATGCTGGAAGAATCATATATCTAAAATAACATTGAGCAATCAATATTAACCGTCCGATTCGTCTCTATCAAATGGATGGCTCGAATTAAATATTGAGGGATCCAACTTGGAAAGGAAAAAGCAGTGGGTCAATAGGTTTCTTTGGTGCAATTTTGCAGTTATGGTTCGTCCACAGTTGGGGCATCAATTTACACGGTCTGGATTGCCTTACAACTGGACCGTGTGTAAGTTTACAGATTCACCACCATTTTTCGAATGGTGTTAAACTAACATACAAGTGTTCGCTATTAATTAATTAGTACGCTTTTCGGGACGCGGATCGCCTCCCGAGCGTAAGTTGGTGGCTACTGACGGGAACGGAATGGCTACTACCCCGGACACCAGCCCCGTGGCTGATGGTCGGTGCTCCGTGGACCCCACCATGATATATGTGTTTCATCCATTCCGTTCATCCCATTTTAAAGATCATTTTAGGGCTTGGTACGAACAATGAGAGGGATATAAATCTTAGGTGGACAACACCATAGGAAAACAATAATGATTGGAAATCCACCATTAAAATTCTCCTAAGGGCCGCTGTACTTTTTATTTGACATCCAATCTGTTGGTTTGGTAATACAGACCCAGATGAAGGGAAAAAACAAATAGCAGCTTCATCCAAGCCCCAAAAAGTTTTTAATGGTCAAAGTTCATTCAACACTATTTCATTGGTTCATTTGAGATTGAGATATATCTCATTTTTGGTCTTATACAATAAAATGGTCTATAAAAATAGATGGATGAAACACATACATCATGTTAGGGCCATAGAGCACTGACCACCAGCCATTGGCCAGTGGCAGGGGGAGTAGCCAATCCGTCCGCTACTGACAGTGCTTTGTGGGCCCAATTTGGTCTATGTGTACTATCCACACCATTCATACATTTTTATAAACTATTTTATAGCATGATTCCAAACATTAGCCAGATCTAAACCTCATATGGACCACACAACAGGAAAGATTGGTGATTGAACACTCACCATTAAAACGTCCTTAGGGACTGGAAAGTTTTTGATGTAGAGCGGGTCGCGGACAATTACATGGCAAAGATGGATCAGAAAAGGCCCGGTCGGCGACAGAAGTAATCTGGACCATCAGACCTTAAATCAGGCGTATCTCGCAATCCGGGATGAGTTAGCGGACGAAAAAATATGATTTTGGGGTAGAACGAGCTACTTTAGCCAACCAACCCTGCTATGCAGGGTTGCGACGCTCGGAATTGCGAGAAACCCCTGATTTCACGGTCGTTTCCCTGTTTCAATTTCGTTTTTACTATAAATAGTAAGTTTTAGTTTGCTTATAACTCTTCATCCGTCGGGCTTTAGGAGTTGCGCCCAACGTGAAAAGAGCTTAGAATAATTAGGAGAACGGGTTGGTGAAGCCAAATAGGACACTTACTATTTTTGGCCGAAAACCTTGCGCACTAGTAGACATCACGACCGTCTATAAATAGTAAGTTTACTATTTATAGTAAGTCGCGAATTCTAGGAGTCCTAGTTGTAGTTGGATTCTGATTTCTTTCCCATTGCTTAGTACCCTTATTTAAAGGGTTGGTGAACTCGTTTTTATGAATTAATTAATCTATTTCGAATTTATTTAGAATTTATTTCTATTTTCTGCTCTCTTTTCTCGTGGATTCGAGAAGTCTCTGTGAGGAGTCCAGAGAAGTTCCGTAGATTCGGAATATTTATCCTCTTGAGGAAGACGGTGCTCGACCTCACGTCCTCCCCTGCGTCAGTTTTGGATAAATCTGATATTTGTGTTTTCTATATGCCCTGGTGTGCGTGATATGATCAACAGGTTGGATGACAAATAAACATTACAATAAACCCTGGTATGTGTGGTTTGTATTTTAATTTACTTTATTAATTTATTATATCCTATAATTATGGTGTTTTTGGAATGCGAGATCCTAAGGTTTTTTGTACAACGCTCCCAACAAAGTGATATCAAAGCATTTAAATGGGTTGAATGGAGTGGAATCAGTTCTGAATTATGAAAAGTGGATCATTAAGGATGATCAGTTTCAGTGGTTCTAATTGAACCATAAGAAAGGCTAAGATAGAGGACTTGCTTTATTGTAAGGACTTGTATGCTCCAATTTTAGGCATATCAGTAAAGTCAAAGGATATATCAGATGATGATTGGAAGAAATTGGGCCAAAAGGCAATGAAGTTTATTAGACAATTGCTGGACGATTCTGTATTCTACCATGTGTCTACAAATACCTTAGTTGCTAGCTTATGGCTGAAATTGCAAGGGTTGTATGAAAGGAGGCAACCGGCAATAAGATTTTCTAATAAGACGACTTATGAATCTCAAGTTTAAATATGGTGATTTTGTGGCTGAGCACATGAATGAGGTTAAGAACATATTGAACCAACTCTCCGTTATTAAGATAGTCCTGGACGATGAATTACAAGCTTTGCTATTACTTAGCTAATTACCTAACAGTTGGAAGACATTGGTGGTATCTCTGAGTAACTCCGCGCCAGACGGAAAGATGTCCATGAAACAGGTAACCAATTGTCTCTTCAATGAGGAGACAAAGATGAAATCTTAGGAGTCTACTCCACAAGAGGCACTTATGATACAAGATCGATGGAGAGAAAAAAACAGAAAGGGCAGGAAGGCCCGAGATAAAATCAAGAGGTAAGTCGAGTGACAGGAAGGATGTTGAATGCTGGAATTGTGGCAAGAAGGACCACTACAAGTATGAATGTGGTAAAAAGAAGAATGACAAGAAAGGAAAAAGGAAAGGAGAAGGACGATGAATAGACTCCACTGCATTCACTTCAGATGGCGACGTTGTAGTTATTCTTTCAGCAGATCATGATGTTTGTCTCACGGCTACGAGTCAGGACACCGATGGGTGATAGACTCGCCTCATTTCATGTGACTCCACGCAGGGATTTCTTCACAAGCTACAAGTCAGGTGATTATGAGACCGTGAGGATGAGAAATTCTGGCATATCAAAGATTGTAAGGGTCGGTGATATTTGTGTGAAGACCGATGTGGGCTGCACATTGGTTCTTAGGGATATGAAACACATTCCAGACCTTCGCCTCAACTTGATGTCGACAGGAAAGTTGGATGATGATGGCTATGAAAGCCGATTTGTTGGTAGGCATTAAAAGCTCTCCGTTGATCACAGCTAGAGGGAAGAAGTGTTGCACCATTTACAAGGCAAGTTTCAATGTGTGTAAGTGTGGGTTGAACGCAGCGGAAGATTCAGCTACTGACATGTGACACAGGCATCTAAGCCACATGAGTGAAAAGGGGCTTCAACTACTAGCAAAGAAGTGACTCCTTCCAGACGTGATAAATATACCTCTCAAAACTTGTATTTACTGTTTATCAGGGAAACAGCATAGAGTTTCATTTGTTAAATCTGTTTCTCATGTTAATAAGATGTATGCATTAGATTTGGTTTATTCTGATGTTTGTAGTCCTATGAAGACGAAAACCTTGGGTGGAGCATTGTATTTTGTCATTTTTATAGATGATACATCTAGAAGGGTTTGAGTTTATGCTTTGAAATCTAAGGACGAGGTCTTTGTGTGTTTAAAAGGTAATGTATGGTCGAGAGAGAGAGATAGGTAAATCATTAAAGTGCATCCACATTGACAATAGTGATGAATACATTGGTGACTTCCATAAGTATTGTAAGTCCTATATATACGACATGAACAGACGGTTCCCAAGACCCCTAGCATAATAGTGTGGCTGAGCGAATGAATCGCACCATTGTAGAGAAAACCAGATACATGTTATCCCGCGCAAAATTGCCGAAGACGTTCTGGGGAGAAGAAGAATGCATACGGTAGGTATTTGATAAACAGGTTTTCATCAGTCCCGTTGAATGGAGAAGTACCTAAGAAGGTGTAGACTGGACAATATCCATTGTACAGTCATCTCAAGGTGTTTAGATACAGGGTATCCGTTCACGTACCAAAGGACAAGCGGTTCAAGCTTGATACGAAGATCAGGCAATGTGTGTTCATGGAGTACGGTGATGAAAAATTCGGCTACAGATTGTGGGATCCGACCGAAAAGAAGCTCGTCAGGAGCAGAGATATAGTTTTCTTTGAAGATCAATGTATAAAAGACATTTGTAAGCTAGAGAAGACCCAGCCTAGTTCAGGTGAGCTAGAAGACATGGATCCGGTTATTTCTTTCGTGGTGCCTGATGACGGGGGAGTACAACAAGGTGCAGAAGACTAAGGAGTTCCTACAGAAGATGGATCGGAGGAGCAGCCCCTACCAGATCCACCTGTTGAGCCACAGGTGAGGAGGTCATCTAGGGATAGGTATCCATCCAAGAGGTACTCACCGCATGAGTACATTATGCTCATTGTAGGGGAGAGCTAGAAAATTATTCTGAGGCCCTAGCCGACAAGCATAAAGGGGAGTGGTTGAAAGCTATGCAAGAGGATATGAAATCCTTTTATAAGAACCACACCCATGATATGGTAAAATTGCTTAAGGGCAAGAAAGTTGTAAGCAACAAGTGGGTATTTAGAAAGAAGATTGAGTAGAAGAGTTATAAATAATCCATGTTGGTCCTTAAAAAATAGATGCACCAGATTGTTGATTAAACCTATTTTATGTCAACGATCTGGACCACCCAGTTTTGAAACCATTGATCATTGCTGAATATTTGTCAAATCAGTGTGACATTTTAATGGTGACCCATGAAATTTAAGCCAGACCAAGTGAACCGTCTAGAAGAATGGATGGGAGTGTCTAATTGTCCCAATGCAACTATAGTTTTAGAAATCTGGTAAGACTGAAAAGTTTCTTAATATTGGTCTACGGGTTTCTTAATTACCAAAGAATTGGTGTATGAGAATTGAAGACCTATGCAAAGATGTTATCCACATATCATATATCTCCTCATCGTCCATACATTCTAGAGTGGGTCCAATAGGGGTATCTGATGGACGGTTGGATGGTATAGACACGTAATGGTGGGCCCTACATTGCGACTCATATAGGAAACCCAGTAATAATAATAATAAAAACAAGAACTTGTTTCATCAAAAATTTAAAATCATAACATGTAATTAAATCAATCTAATCTAATATAATTCCCTTGTCTGATTATATTACATCAACTATCATAAAATTTAAAAATAAATAAAATAAAAACTATTATAATGTAAATGTTATTATCCATGTTGCTGGAGGCGAAACTGAGTAGCAAATTTTTTAACAAAACCGCTCTATACTGCATCTTCTAATTTTAAGACACCTGAATCATTGTAGGTAGCAGCAGCATTCGTAATATCAAAAGGAACAATGAATTAGGATTTCCCTGTGGGGCCAGTCATTTCGGGGGGGTAAGCGGATCATTTATCATAAAAAGGATGAGCTTCGAGAGAATGATATAGAGTTTTCTAGAGTAGAACCATGCAGTACCAGATATGAGATAGATCTTCCAAAGAACAAGGCTTTGAACCAGGCTTTTTTCAAATAAGACAATTCGTTTGTGACCCTGTAGATTCATTCTTTCAGCATTGGTAAAACAGATACAGATCTTTTTGAACTCTGATAATCTGAAAGAGACTGAGAATACCCCAAGAAATCATTTAGAAATCATTTGATCTTCAAAACTTTTCACCTTGATCCAATGAGCCCAGTTAGTGTCCATCTTAAAAACATGGAATGCCGTTGTTCTCATGTGAATTCTACGTTCACCAAAATAATGATAAAACCTTAAAACCATTAGTAAATTTCCACATGATTCAAACAAGTGAATATCATTATTCTCGATTCTCTTTGCTGCTTTCTTGCTCTTTTATATACTTTTTTGTATTTTCTTCTTATTAGGAAAGTTTATTTTATAAACTTTTTGTATTTTATCCCTCTGAGTATTTCAAATTGGCATCGCTGTTACGAGTAACTCAGTCAGCTTTTATCGTACTTAGTACGCTCTGTTGGGACCGCTATCTAATCCGTACATCCAATTGTAAATGTTGAGAATAATGATTTCCACCATTAAAACCTTCCTAAGGCCCACAGTGATGTTTTTTTTTCATCCAACCTGTTCATAAGATCAAAAAAAAAATTGGATGAAGGGAAAAAAACAAATATTATCTTGATCCAAAAATTCTTGTTGCCCGCCAAGAATTTTTCAACGGTATAAATTCAACTCACACGGTTTCCTGTGGTGTGGTCCAGGGCCCATGTTCCGGCCATCCACACCATTGGTGCCTAGGGCTCTTCAACATGGTCTTATGTCCACACTTCTCCGTATTGGATGGTCTTATTCCGACGTCATCCAGTCTAAAATCTGGAATCCCCTAATGTTGGTGGGCCACTAGATTGACGGCCATAATAGCTCATAGCCTCTGGTTTTAAAATCATGCAGTTCCATCCACTTTTGCATTTAGTATTGACCATTAAAACAGTTTGATGACCCATCCACTACAAAGCTTTGGAAACTAAACGTGATGTGTGGAGCCCACTGCATTGCATCCAAACCATCCATCATGCGCACTAAAAGATCAGGCCAACCCAATACTCAGGTGGCCACAAGATATAAAATCATGTCTAAAAAGCCCTAGAATGATGTGGCATGTCTAATGCGGGGGCATTTTCACACAGGCTCGAGTGGGATTGTCTGTAGGATTCAGAGCATGTTTGGGGTGGGCTGCCCATGTGAGGGGGGTGGCTCGTGTTGGGTGGGCCCTATCCTTGTGAAGCGGGTGCCCCGTGTAAAGTGGAACATGAAGTGAAGCCCACAAGGGGATAGGCCGAGGTCCTAATCCATGCGATGTGGGACCTGGGCTATAAGATAAAGGATTAATTCGTAATGCTCTACCAGTTCGAGCTTTTAAAGCAAGTGGTTAATTGTCTACCATCAAAGTGATATCAGAATGGGAAGGCTGGTATGCTAGATGTCAGACTCCTCATTGGTCGTGGTTAATGCACCATCTTCTGAATGGATTTGATGCCATATAATATACGCAGTTCAACTTTGTCTGTTTGGATGTACAAAGTGTTTGAATATTTATAATATTTTGGGGTTAATTTTCTTAATCATATAATGACATTAACGACGTTTCTTAGCTGTCCCATTTTCTTCGAAAAAAATTTTAATCTATTGGTCGGGATCATCCAGCTTTGGGTATGGCCCATCCATAATGGACGAACCAGAATGAGCAGTTCCTATCTTGCCCAATGTAGATAACCTCCATGAGTACGGGTGCAAATGGCCAGGTCAACCCAACAAGGTGTGGACCTGTATTTGGACCTGTTGGACCACATCTGGGTCCAACAGTTCACCCCAACTACTAAATGGGTTGGGTCCAGAACATGTCGAAATCAACCCAAACCAAGCCACCCCTCAAACCAAAATGGACCCGACCCAACCCATTTACTTTCGTAATTTAAAAATGGGGTAAATGCCCATCTCAAAAACACTGCCCTTCATCCAAGAATCTCAATCACAGCAGTTTTTTTTTTTTTCCTTCAGATTCTTCAAACCGTCCGTGTGGAAAACACTCAATTCAAATATCACAATACATACATACATACATACATAAAATACATGTAAAATGCACACGTTTTCTCAAAATAGCTTGTCAGAGCAAGAGAGAGAAGTAAATGGAGATAGTTAAAATTCTACAAAATTCACTCTTGAGCAAGCATCTGTTTGGTAGAAATTAGAGGACTCCAGAAAACACAGCTTCGAGCTCCCAATCTCTCTATGAATGTTGTATTTGATGTTAGCTCCCTTGTGAAGAGGATTATGCAAGCACAAGGTCATATGCAGACAAATTCCCTGATTCATCAGCATCAAGATCTTCAAATTCTTTCATCAAAAGCGCAATATCATCTTGTCCAATCTTCCCCATCTCTTTCAGCTTGTATATGACAAACTCAGCAGCACTGGAAGTGAAATAAAAAAGAATAATGTAATATCCCAGAGCAATCAAAGAAGCCAGTGAACATCATCAGAAGGGGGAAAAAGATTAAGCTCATCAAAAGATGAACTAAATGAATATTGTAGATCTCGAAGAAACGGATAGGAAAAAAGAGTCCATCACTTCAAGCTGAATCAATATTACATATGATGTTTCTAAACCTCTTATGTTTAAAGCTCTCATGGTGAGCTAGTTCCATATGGGAACTCAAATGTGTTCACCATGGTAATTAGTGGCAACTCATTCAATATAAATGTGGTATGCATGGTGGGGGTGCCAATGGGTCGGGCCATTAGATCCAACCTGAAAACTAGTGGTCTGGGTCCTATCAAAATCAACCTGACCTAACCTGACCCCAACAAGTTTTTAAGTGGTTCCGATTTGGATCATACTAAAATGGACATGAACTAGACCCAAGAAAAACTAATTAACATACCACTTTGATGCAGGACAATAACCACTGCTCTAAAAGCTCGAACTGATAGAAAGTGGCGAATCAATCCCTTTATCTCATAGCCCAGGCCCCACATCGCATGGGTTAGGACCTCGCCCGAACCTCCTCATGGCCCCAGTTCACATGGGTTCCACTTCACACAGGCCGCCCACCCCAAGTGTCTCCGCATCCCATAGGCTACCTCACTCGAGCCCGGTGTGAAAATGCCCCTACATTAGTTACCCACACAACACAATCTGACCGTAGAAGATGGAGAGTGTAACAAAAATAAAACAAATTGAACTACCCTAAATAAAACAAGTTGACCTACCCTAACCATTTGATTTTACCTGTTGAATTTGGATTACCGGCCATTAAAATTGATAGCCACCACTAATTGGATGGCGTGGAACATTATTTGTATGAGAACTCCAATGTAATTTCTATACCCGAACCAGACACAACCCTTATAAATAAGTAGGGTATGCAGGAGGACCTAGACCGGCGGCCCACTAAATTAATAGGTCAGCTATCTTTGACTTCGATCTGTCCAGGGGGTTAGGTTTGGATCCACAATTCCTACCCTATTCTTAAATGGGTTGGGTACAGTGTCCCCCTCAACCCAACCCATTTGCACCACTTATGCATCCATGCCAATCTAGAGTCAAAATAGTGGACACCATTCAATAATGCTCATAGCTATAAGGCCATGTGATCTGACTCTGGCATCCCAACAAGTGGAACAATCTGACAAAAATCATCATAGGGTTCAAAATCAAAAGTAAAATCAGATGGTTACAATCACCTGGTGAGTGCATTTGAGAAATATGCTTCATCAGCAATTGGGCTGATGATTTTGACAATTTGGATTGCTATCATTTATCTTATATTTATCTTGTACTTGTTTGTCAAACACAAACTAAAGTCTGTCCATTCCATAATGCAGTGGCAGATTGAAATATATTCATTGAACAAACAACCCAAGTGCACAAGAGGAATTTGAGATCTTTTTTGGGGGATGAATTTTAAATTTTCTTTGAGATGTTTTTTGGTGGATGAATTTAAAATGTTCAGCAGTGAATTCCTTACCTCACATCCCTGTCATCATCAAGATCTGCAGCTTCAAGATCGCCAGATGTCATCTTTCGTGTAAGCACCCATTTAACCAACACCTGTGCCTGTGCTCCGTGTTGAGCTCGGCAATGTAGAGAAAGAACTGCGCCAAACAGATGGTACTGATCAATATCCAAAAGACAGCGAAGATCCGTCCACCTTCAGTCGAGAAGCTTTTATCCCCATATCCTAAAGTCGTTATGGTGGAGCAGGCACAGTAAAAGAATCGACCAGGCTGAGGTCCTCAATTTTCGATAAGAAAATTGTTCCAACAACTATCAACACCATGAGAACCACTGTGGTCACGAGAAGCTTGTATTTTACTTTGTTCGTTTCAATTTCCTTCATGATCTCCATCGTCCCAGCTTCATGCCGTATGTTTAGGCTTTAACCAATAAGATCTCCTGCTTTTCTACAAGATAATCAGCCGCTTTGCTGAGAATGAGCCCAACAAGCGCCATGCCAGTAAAGACGAAAAGGCATGCAAGGAGCTTTGCCGGGACGCTATCAGGCACAAGGTCTCCATAGCCAACAGTAGTCATTGTCACAATACAGAAATACAATGAATCGAGAATACCATTTGTCTTGATACCCTTGATCTGATTCTTAACAGCAAAGAAGCATAATGTGCTGATTCCTAGGTAGATCGCCAAGAGTAGACCTACTTGTGTAAAAGAAAGATCGAATTTTCCCAAGATGGACTGAGAAATCGGAGACAACCCACATTTCTTCTCTAACGAAACATCTACAGTAGGAGCACTTCTACAGCGCCGGAGTCTTCTTTTCTTGAGATTGATCTTTTTTTTGGGTTGATGCGGAGGATCTACCAATCCTGAGAGCAATGGCTGTTTTGCGCCATTGCTGGCCATTAGCTAATCCCACAGAGGTAATTGTGTTTAGCAGACCTGCATTCGAATTTTCCATATCTCAGTGATTAGCTGTAATTAACAAACTAACCCAAGATCACGATACAGCATCAAATCCTCTAAACTTTTTTGAGTTTATAGATGCACCCATTTTTCTACATTTTGGTGTCAGTACAATACACTTTTTAGTACTATACTACCAAAAGTAGAGAAAAAGCATCTATTTATCAAAAGCATGGGGGTGTAAATCTCATTTCTATAAATAAAATTCAGATGTTATTTAATTAAATTAAGAGATAATTTAATCACTTAATTACAAGTTGATTAATTGGGCACCTTCTCATCTCAATGATACAGGATATGTAAGAACTATAACCATTGGATGCGGATCCAGTGCATCCGAGTAACCCCTGAGGTGGCTGATTCCCTGATGCAGCAGGATTTGATTCAGCCACGTGCCGCTGTCAGAGATGGGCCCCATGGTGGAGTACATACTCAACCGAACTACTTTCAAACGTGCTTTGTAGGGCCCATTTCTGACAGTGGCAAATGGCCCAATCAAATCTTGCCACATCAGGGAACCACCCACCTCGATGGTTCCCTGGATCCAATGAATTTGCATCTGTTGGATCTGGGTTTATGTCATAAATCCAACCATGGATTGGAAGAGATGGACAGCTGATCGAGGATGAAGATTTTAACATTTAATCAATGGCCCACAAAAAAAATAAATAAATAAATAAATAAATGTCCATATTCAAGGAAAGGAGTTAAATTAATCAGTGTTAAAATTTTCTAATCCTTTTTTCCACTATCCCCGATCCACTGTAAGGCCCATCGCATAAGCAGTTTGGATCATTGAGACATGACCTAGATCCCAACGAATCCTAGAACATTGGGTCCTTACTGTCCACGATTGTACCAATATCATCTTGATATCATGAACGCCATCTGATGATCCAGACTGTTCATCTAGCTGGCTCCACTGCATATGGGTACAAGACAAAAATGTCGCTGGTGACAAACCTCATCCCCCATACATGTGTTAAAATCTGTGATTATAGAAATACATATAGAATGCAATCATTTAAGACCATCTTCATCTTCCTATGATTATATCAGTATTATTTGATATAGGAAAATGATGGTGCATAGGGCTAATAAAAGCCATAATTCTCAAGAAGACCATTCAGCTAGTTGTTGTTTTCAAGGGTGCAAAATTTCATTCCGGCATATGAGAAACAAAAAGCCACTTTCAAGGGCAATTACCTTGCGTAGGTATCTGTAGATACCCCACCCAGGATAGTACAGCTGATTTGTATGCATCTGAACCCTGAAAACGAAAGCCCACTTCAAAGCCCCGTCAAAGCCCAAACCCTAGCCCATTTGGCCTTAGGCACCTAACAACCCAAGAGTGAGAACCCCGACAAGGTACTCAAGTCTCACCGGAGCTCCTGGTCAAAACTGGGCCCCATCCACATGGCAGGTGGCGCATCATGCTCCGCCCGCCACGTGGATCGCCTAAAATTTTGAGATGTAGTTAGGTGAAAGAGAGAATTCTAACCCCCACCTCGATCGTATCACTCGGGCTATAATGACTACTCTACCCCTAGTTTTCCCCAAATTACACATTTTACCATCCTTCCAATCAATGGTAAGGTGCCACATGGCACACCCATACCCTCGACCAATCACAACCCTCCTCCTAGCCTGCTTTAAACCCTAAACTTAAAAAATCATCAAAGTGCCACCCTCCACACCTATAAATACCTCATTCCTCTTCACTTACACTCATCACCTAAGATCATCCATTCTTAAGAGAGAGGGAGTGAAGGAGAGAGAGCTTTAGCTTATCCCATCCATCCACCAAGGAGAGAAGGAGAGTGCAACGAGAGGGAGCCCTTCTAGCCCTGAGTCAAGCTACCCACACCTAAATCCCAACCACCTGAGACATCAGAAGATCAATCCAACTCACACTCAAATCAATCCTTACAACAACCCGTCCACCCATTCGCCTAGCTGCAAATCAGCTGCATTCATCTTGACATTTGGACTTTTCATCATCATTTACCTTCTCACCTCCCTGCTCTAGTCAATCCGAGTGTATACTCTGTGGCTTGTCGGTTCCTAGATTCTACCCATCAAAAACTCAAACTAACTAGGTTTTTCTATTTCTTTACCGTCCCTCGTTAGGTAAACGGGTCCTGATGGATCACCTCTATTGATCCCTCACTCCCACTCCTGAGTTGGACATTGCACCTCTCATTCGCATCATCCATGTATTCTACACATCTAAATCAACACATCTCTTCTCGAAGTCCCTGCCACTTTAGTCGGTTCAAGTGTATGCTTTGTGACTCGTTGATTCTTGAACCTTGTCACACTAAAAACTCGAATCAACCAGAGATCTTTCTTTCTTAATGTCCCTCTTCAGGTAAACAAGTCCTCGTGGGATTGCCCTTGCCAATCCCTCACCCCACTCCTAAGTTGGACATTACACTATTGCATTGCATATCGTCCATTCCTTGCACTGTTTAATGCTAGACTAATCTAACCCTTATCCTTATTTGCCCAGTTATATGAAGTGGTAGTGACCATACATTCATGCAGGCTAAGAAGGTGCCTAACCCTTTCCTTCTTAGTCACTGTGGTCCCTAACTCGGAATCCCATATCGCAAATTAAGAGTCATTTTAAAACAGGAAATCCCTGGATTCTCTAGTTTAAGGATTTTGCAAGGTCTAGCTGACTACGGAAATTTGAGTTAACTAGCTAGTGGTAATTCCAAGTCAAATATCTAACACCTTGAGTCAAACAACATAATCGCACGAGCAAAAAGCCTGAAAGGGCCCCCATGAGCGTGATCCTAGTGACCAATGTTCATAGTATCAACTTTCATAACACACTTTGGAAGTCCACTAGGATATCAGGCAATTGAGGAGGGGTCCACAAACTAAGTGGGTTTTCAGACTCTGGATTAGGGTTGTCTTATCTTAGTTTATGTGTAGATTAAAACCTACCCAATCGGGCATAGGCATATCAATTAGGATGTGGATGGTCTTGTACAATCTCAAAAAATTGGGAAACATTTCCCCAAAAGATAGATACACTTTGACTTTTAGAGTGAATATCAGTAAAGCCGAGGTCTTAGTGAATGCAAAATACCTTTTTATTTTAACTGTAACACCAACACAACCTCCTTTAAGTTTGCCTCATTAATCAAATTACAAGATTTTATTTCTTTCTTTAGATCGATGAGCATTCACTTCACTGGAAATCTACGTTGCATCAGCTGTAAACTAATTTGAAAGTTGTGATGTTAGTTAATATCTTTAAACATCCTACTAGATGATCCAAACAAGATATAGAGTGCTTTCGTGCTTATATCCTTGTGTTGGTAATAAGGGATATATTTCATGAATGACAAAGACACTTAACCCTTTTACAAGACGAGCATCAACATGCATCCAACACATGAAACACCTAGATGTAGCTACGCACTAGACAGACACACCATATACCATTTTTTTAAAGACCTTTTTTTATTAGTCATGTAATGTAACAAAAGTCAGAACTTGCAGGTTCTTTTCACATCTCTTTTCATCATTTTCCTTTAAAAATATGATGCCGTTGCATAACATGGTATGGTAGGGTAGAAGAAACTGCTGAAGTAAACAACATTTCAACTGTCTGATGACCCAACATCTTGAAAGTCACATTGTGACAAGAACAAATTTTCTCAATTATACACAACCCAAATGAAACACAAGAATTGCTTGGAAAAACGTGTCCAACGTAAGGATTTGCAGCAAACATCCCTCCACATATCACCTCAAAGCATTGCTGCCTTTCTTGACACAAGGGGTTCGATGTTAAAAGAGTGCCCCGTAACCCTTCCTCAACCTGTCGAGACTCCTGCTGGACCGAAATTTCATCAGCTATGTCATGATACTCATGAATCCTTGTGTCCATGGCCCATAGGACATCTCCGGGAAAGACATTATTATCAGCCAAAGTGGTGGTATCAATGGCCATAATTTCCATCGAGCCTTTGCGAAGCTTCTGTTCCTCTTTAACAACCCCAAATGATTCCCATATCATCGTCTTCAACTTGTGGTTTGACATAGAGCTAGAGACCTTCAAGTTGATTGAACTAGAGGATTCGTTTCTCCGAGAATGCTTGGAAGTATATGTGGTCCAGGAAGCTTCTAGAATTGATTGTGGAGCTTCCTTCCCATGAACAATGAAAATGCATATATCTTCATTGTGATAATTAAGCTTCCACATCAACTCGTGGCTCTCTCTTTCCCCATGCAATCTTCTCATATCTCTGGATTAGTCCTAATGATTGGTTTATTACACTCAACCTCGTCGTTCGCCCTGTCATCACAAGACCCTACTAATTTATTTCCCTTACCACTGATGAAATCGATTTTTCAACTATGGCTTTTGCTTTAGGAACTCTCCACTCCTCACGGAAGAACTTCTAGTCGCTCTCCGTTATTAGTGTCGAACCATTGCTTGCTGAAGCTCGCTGTATGATGGCACCACGTTTGCAAGTTAAATAAACGAGCCTTTACAGCAGTCACGAATGCTTAAAACATCTTATCGAATTGATGACACCTTCCAACCCTTTGAGCTCTACAGAAGAAGAAACATTCTTCCCACTTGATTTCACACTTCTCCCCTTGGACAACTATGATGAAGGCAACAAGTAATACTTGCAACCAATGTTGTCAAAATCGTTATTGTATCGCAAATCGTAAAAGGGGGTTGAATCGCATCAAATCACGAATCGTATCGTAAATCATAAGATTTTTTTCTGATTTTAAAAATATACATATAAAAAACAAATGAAAAAATATATATATAAGTAAATCAGAAAAGATTAAAGGCTCATTAATCATCCATTTCCCATCAACATGTCCCAAAAAAGTAATACATATCATGATATTATCAATTAAGAAAATGTAAATGGTATACATATCATGATATTAAAGGATTCTTATCTTTTTCTTTGTTTTCTTTTGTTGTCTTTCGAAAAAAAAAAAATTTACCTTAAAAAACATACAAGAGTCCTTTAATAATTTTGTTCTTTTGTACCTTTCTTAAGTGTTGAATCATGTTAGAAAAAATGGCATTCGATTCCATTGTGAATAGTATTTTGATTTCTTTGTTGTGGGTTTTTTAATATCAAAATCCCCAAATCTCCTCTTGCATCTCTCTCTCTCTCTTTCTCTCTTTCTGTCTCTCTCTCTTAAAAGAAATGAGGATTTATTTAATAGGGGAGGCCTTTTACATGTTTTACGAGCAAAAGGATACAAAGAAAGAAGAAGAAGAAAATAATTTTTAAAATGATTTTTAAGTAATTATTGGGCCCATTTATGTAATCTACGCTTATTGTACGATTCATATGATTCAATACGATTATTTGGGAGTACGATTCAAATTGTACATCCATACAATACGATATGAATCGTATGATTCATATCGTGAATCGCACGATTTTGACAACACTGCTTGCAACCAGAAGAAAGTGCAATGTTTTCTCCCCTATACAACTTCTCGTGATTCTAGCACTATTTCAGCTTGCCTACATTAATGCTATCCTCCGAGCTTGCCACCTGTGTCAGTTCCATACAGCAAGCTGCACAAGTTTCCAAATCCGAAGGGAAGGGCGACCAAACCAAAGGATCCATGGACTTAACTGTAGTAGCACTTTCAACAAGAAAAGCCAAAGGCTCTCCGGAACCAACACACGCTTTGTTCCAGATGCTTGTTTAGGCAAGAGTGCTCCATGAGGGCATTGAATTGAAGCCGTCAGTTCACTATCAACATTGCATGGAGAATCAACATTCGTTTTGCGTAACCATTGTGACAACCATTGCTTAAATACATAATATCAATTCCCGTCAGTATAACATCTTATCATTGCTGCCTCAGTGAATTTTCTCATGGATCCTCTATGGTCCCTATAACTATCAGCTGCAACTATATTCGCTTCCTCACCCTTGAGGTAAAGATTGCAACAATCATTGCCCCCCAAAACTGGTCCCCCTCCATGCACTAAGAAAATGGAGAACCAAGCTCTATCCGACACCTGCTTCATGGAGCCAACCTTTCAAACTGGAACTTTTCCATGTGAGCACCGAATTGGGTTGTTATCAATGAAGGTAGTGATGCTATTAGCCTGCTGATGAAGCTAGTTTGTTGAAATCCAAAAGAATGAATCTTTAAGGGAAGGAACTGGAGCATTCAATACCTTTATCTCTCCAGAAAGATGCAATGGAAGAGAGCTATTTCCAGAAACCCGCTCTCCATCTACACCCACATTGCATGTTCTCAATGTTCTCTTGGGTCTATTACCATTCTCATCAGTGTTTATACGATTATACATCAGCATGCAAGCTTTGTCTGATGAAAATATCTCTTTATGGCTACTAATATTAAAACCCGAAAATGATAACTGAAAAGTATTCATGTGATTCACATTCCCAACAGAGCAGACTTTTTTGAATGAGCTCAAACTTTTGCCCCCAAAAGGACGAAGACCCAACTCATAGACATGCTCATCATCAAATTTCCACCAGCTTCTGTTGCACGTCTTTAATGTGCGCCACATAATGGCCACTGTCAACAGCAGTTCCTTTGTAGATTAGTATCGCTGACAGGTCGTACATTAACTCGAATGGAGATTGAAAAGAGTCAGGCAACCTTCGTGCCTTTAACCGCTAAGGGAAACCAAATAGAGACACTATTTTAACCTTTCTTGTGGTCCCGGGGAGGAAAACATAGCACTTTAGCTAGAAATTAAGAACAACGGGGATTCTTACAATTGCAGTTTTTTGTTTTGGTTGTTATGATACGAGCTAGATGGATGGTCTATATTATGCCCATCCCATAAAATGATTGAGTATGAGATTTTGGATATAGGCCTATGGGGCCCACTTGTTGGCAACCACTAGTGGGTGGATCCCACACATTTTTCCCTCCATAATCCCTCTTTCAATTTTCTCTCTGATGAATTTTAATTTTAATTTCAAAGGGATTTGAGTTATGGGAAGGAGATTAGATGTGATGGGGATGCTCTATCCCATCCCAACTCTTCCCATATCCTCTCTAATCCCTCAATAAAAAGGGGAGCCATTCCCTTATTCAAAGAATTCCAAAAACAAGAGAGTTCCTAAAGAGAAAATAGGGAGGAGTAATGATACCTACTTGTCCACCAGGCTTGCCTTTAAACAATCTAAGCCATTGATTATAATTTGAGGGCCCATTAATCGTAAAATTAGAGGGGGTGATCAAATCTCTCTGCTCCTGTAGAGGTTAGGCGGACTACTGATCATAGTGGTCTGTCTTATGCTTTGCGTGAAGGTCCCAAGATCATGTAGATATCGTCAGATCATCTAGTCCCAACCATCTAGGCCGATCATTACTTTTGGGCCTTCCCCCTTGCCTTTTTAAAGCCTTCAACTTGAACCAACTCACTCTTAACCAGAGAAGTCCTAGGTCTTTGTTACATATGACCAAACCGTCTAAGTCTACTTTCCCTTATCTTATTACCTATCAGTGTTACTCCTAAGTTCCCTCGAATACATTCATTTCTAATTCTATTCTTCCTTGTCTTGCCACTCATCCATCTCAACATCCTTAATTCAACTATAGTTATCCTATGAACATGTTGTTCCTTAACTACCCAACATTTTGTCCCATAAAGCATTGTTGGTCTTATAGCTATCCTATAAAATTTCCCCTTCAGTTCGATTGGTATGCAGTGAGCACATAAAATTAGAGACATGTCTCCACTTCTTCCACCTAACTTGAATTCTATGAGCAACCCTTCTCAATATCTCCACTCTCATGACTTATTAACCCCGGATATTGAAAATGGTGATTTGGGGACACTTATTGGTTAGCAATCTCTGCTAATTTGTCCATTCCACTCCTATTGTTATTGCTACATTCCATATGCTCTATTTTAGTCTAACTAATTTAAAAACCTTTAGATTCTAAAGCATCCTTCCATAGTTTTGGATTTGTGTTTACCCCATCCCTCATCTCAACCATCAAAACTATGTCATCTGCAAACAACATACACTAAAGGACCTCTTCTTGCAAGTGCCTTGTTAACTCATCCATAACCAATGTAAAAAAGATAAAAGCGCAATGCCAACCCTTGTGTAAGACTATAACAATTGTAAACCCACTTGTCTCTACACTAGTAGTCATCATTTGTTACCGATCGCTCATACATAACCTTTATCATGCTAATATTTCCTCTTGATCTCCTTTGTTTTCCAACACCCACCAGATTATCTCTCTAAGGAGCCTATCATTCATTTTTCCTGAAGGATAACAATACCAGGGATTGAACCTGGATCACTCACACACACCACACTCTCTCTCTATGAGGAGCCTCTATGACTACTTGTCTCTCCACTAGTAGTCATCACATTTGTTACCGATCCCTCATACATAACCTTTATCATGCTAATATTTCCTCCTGGATCTCCTTTGTTTTCCAACACCCACCAGATTGTCTCTCTAAGGAGCCTATCATTCTTTTTTCCTGAAGGATAACAATACCAGGGATTAAACCCTGGATCACTCACACACCACACTCTCTCTATGAGGAGCCTATCATATGCTTTCTCTAAGTCAATAACGATCCTATGAAGATCCTCATCTCCTTATATTTCTCTATCAACTATCTAAGTAGGAAAATAGCCTCAATGGTTGATCTTCCTGGCATTTTATCCAAATTATTTTTCTTACATTTGTCTCACGCATTAATCTTTGCTCAAGCACTCTCTCCCAAAGTTTCATAGTATATAACTCACGAGTTTAACCCCATGATAGTGCAACTCCAAATGACTCCTTTATTCCTTGCAAATAAGTACCACGGTACATTCCCTCTATACATTTGGCATTTTCTTCAATTTTACAATATAGTAGAACAACTTTGTTAGCTCGAAATAAACCAGTATCTACCATGCACATTCAAACCTCTACCAATATACCATCTGATCCTAAGGCCTTGCCTGTTTTCGTCATTTTCAAAGCTCCTTTCACTTTAAATATCTTAATCCCAAGAAAGTGCCTATAGTCTCCAACCTCATTTGAGTTTATGAGCACTTCTATCCTTATGCTCTCAGAGTAGTCGTCATTTAACACGTTCTGGGAAAAGTTCCTCCACCTTTCATTGATCTCTTAACCAATATCTACAGTCATCGCTCTTAATGCATCTTACATAATCTATATCCCTATCCTTACTCTATCTCATCTTCACAACTTTGAAGGCATCTTTGTGATGCAGGACATGAAATTAAATATGACATGCAAGATTTCAAGCTATAGATCATACCAATGTTAAACAATCACAAAATTTCACGTCCCACATACGATCAAACATTCAACCAGGGGAATATACGGGGGGTCCAAGCCTACACTCGTTTAGGACTGGATCAAATAAAATTATAAACCAAACAATGCCCAAAGGAGTGTAAGATTCATCCACTATTGCAAAGGATTGTTCCCCAATTCAAGAGATTCACCATGTTTCAATTTGGGGAGAGTCTAGGGTTTGCAAAAGTGAAAAAAAACTTGGGATTTGGGGATTATTTGGGATTAGGGTTTGGGATTTAAGGTGAAAAAAGAGAGAGAAGATATAAAAATCCAGAACTTGAGACACTCCGCGCGTGCGGACAGCGGCCCGACCTAAACGCACGTGCGTGGACCTCTGTCCGCACGTATATGGGGCCCACGAAACTGGAAATGTCCAGCTAGGGTCTGGTCGGCCAGGGGAGGTCCTCTCTCACGCCAAATTTCAAAACGATCCGATGTACAATGAGTGTGTGGTGCTCCGCCAAAGTTTCAGCCCCCTGGTGGACCAGAATCCGAAAATCTGTTGTAGAAGAGAACTTAAGTGTCGAAAAATGAAAAATCTGAAGATGAGATGGCTATGAGAGATGAGGGATGTGGGGTGTAGGTTGGGGGACGATTTGGGATGGTTGTGGCTTCGTACCACGGTAATTAGCCCTTCGAGAAGGGAAGGTTTCGCACCCAATTAGATTCTTCAACTCAGAGAACTAGAGAATAAGAAGAAAACGTAGAATTTTATTCATAAACTTCAATGAAAAAACCTACATGGGGTTGCCTATTTATAAGAAAAACCCTAAACCCCAAAAGCCACGCCATGTGCGCACACTATTACTTAGAGACGAAGTAACAAAAATAACAATTAATCAACGCAATCAAAACCGTTCATGATGTTCCTAATAATGATAATAACCGAAACTCAAAATCCTAGATCATCTAGGGTAGTGGGCCACGATCATGAGATCCAATGGTGGAATCCCCATGATGATCGGGTCCACTCTAATGCTCCATAGCACAACTCCCTAACTAAGAGGTCCTCCATAGAGGTCGTCGTCGATTCAGATCGATAATGGGTCATTCCTCCTCCTTGCGTATGTGCGTAGGGTGGGGAGCGTGCGCATGCGGGTGATGTCCCCATCAACTCTATCTGGCTGTGAAAGTTTCACCACTGGCGAAACAAAACTCTTGAACCACTCCAAGATGTCAGGATCAAGTCTTTGAAGCTCCTCCTCAGTGAGCCACGTACAATCTGAAGCTGAGCGTGACTTCCACTTGATCAAGAACTTTTGAAATCCGTCATCCGACGTCGATACTATCTGATGATCCAGGATAGTGTTGAGGGTCAAATATTGCATATCAGACCCCAGTTATTACCTAGATTTACAAGCATGATACTGTTTAATGGCCCGTTTTATCATATTTGTGATGTAAGGGTGTATTTACGAGCTTGGATCGAAATAAGGTGCTAAAAGCTAAGATTTAACTCTCAGAATTCACCAGAGCAAAGAACAGACTCCAGGGGACCAAGATCGACGGATTTACACGCCAGAGATCCAAGAAAATCGAGAAACTGACACTCAGGTGGCCAGAAAGGTGTCCCGCATGCGAGATCACAAGGTTTCCACTATCTGTTCGGCTTGAAACTTCATACACGGCCTGATGACCACAAATTAACTGTACATGTCGAATTTCACCCATTGGGTCATTGTGTAAGTGTCCCAACAGACAGATCAGCCTATTAAATCCTTAAGTGGGGCCCACCTGATATCTGGAAATGCTTCAACTTTAGTCTCCTACCCCTTAAACTCGATGATACAGTAGATGGACAGTGCGGATTTCTCAGAAACGTCGCAGTGGACCCCACATCGTTAGATGCATGTGCACCATGGAAATTCCACGCATGCCACACCGGACTTGGAGCCCGGTCAACACAGGCGCTGACCCGTGCCATCTCCCACACGGAGACAGTGGACAGACAGCGTCCGTCCGTTTTTGAGTAGTGGGCCCCACCCATTATCCATACAGACAATCCAAACCATTCATTCATTCCGAAGGATGGCCAATACCATCTCTTAGGTGGCATAATTGCAAAATATCGCGAATCTTGGTTTTCAGCCCTTCAAATGCACTTCGGACAGCAGAGCAAAATATTCTGTGGGCCACACCGAACTCAATCTAAAACCAGCCATTTCTTACTGGTTTTTCGACGTGATTGCAATGGACGGGGTGGATTGCATAAAAAAACATCACTATGGGGCCCACCGAACATGTCAGCGTGTCTGTGTAAGCCTTACGCGCGTCCGGGAAATCCGTAGATTCGGGGGAGTTGTGGACTACGATCATCAATCTTTTCGAAGATCTGAACCGTCCATAATGGAGAGAAGGTGGCCATAACACCTTCCAAGAAGTCATTTTTGAAAGATATATATGATCAGCCTTCTAAACACGAGTCGAGCGCAGGGTTTCAAGGGTTTCCGCGACACAAACACAGGGTGCGCATCCGACTCTTCCTGCGCAAGAAATGAGCTGTGAAAGCTCTCCCAACCGACCGACTACAGTGCCTATAAAGAGCAAAGAAAAGAGAGAGGACCAGGGGGGAGCAGCCGTGGGGCATTCAGGAACGTGGAGAGAAGAGCAGTTTTTTTCCCTTCTTTTCCTTATTCATTTAGTTTACTTTTTCTTCTTTTGTCTTTCTAAGACTAGCTTAACCATGTTTAGGTATGGCTAAACCTCTTAGCTAGGGCTAAGAGGTGAAGCTTGTAGCGTGATGGAGACTCTATTTTATGCCTTTTGTTTATACTGAACTGATGTTGATTTTCGTTTAATTAAGGGAATACTTTTAGTTTTTAATGGTCTGTTGTGACTGAAATTACAATGGGTCTGCAATGGCTTTGAGCATTTCTTTTTCCTTTTTATGTTTATGACTTCAGGAAGCCCTGTTGTTCACCATGGTTTCTTGGGCATGGTTGGATGACGGTACCCTTCCTAACCTTCATAACATGTTGATTGGTTGGTAATTAGTTTAATTCTGTTGTTGCTTTGTCTCCTGGGCATGGTTTGGTGATGGAATCCATTCTAATTCATATACCTTTCATCTCTTGAAAACTATATCAAAGGCAGTTCAGTTGATTTTCATGATTACACCTTTCAACTGGATGAAGATGGACTTTAAGTCCAGTTGAGTTATTTTATGCAGGCATAAGATCTCCTTAATCTCTACAAGTGGATCCTCTGAATCCCTAGCTTCTTACCTCTGATTTCTCCAAAGTTTTAGATAAATATTCCATCATTATTTCCTCAATTTACACTCGATTTAGATTTCATCTCATTCTAGTTCTAGTTCTAGTTAGTTTCAGATTACGTACATCTTTCAGTCCCTGTGGATTCGACCTCGATCTCACCGAGTTTATACTACATCACAACCCTATACTTGGGGAGTGAACAAGTTTTTGGCGCCATTGCCGGGGACTGATGGTTGCGTTTTTCTGAAATTGACTAGTTTTAGAATTAGGTTAATATTAGGGTTTTCTAACTTTAGGTTTAGGTTTTTCTGATTTTTAGAAACTAACCTAACTTTCCTGTTTTGTAGGATTCTGAGATAGAAACTTCTAATTTGGTGATCTCTTTCTAATTTCTTTACTTTTTCTATTTTTAGAATTAGGGTTTTATTTTTAGAAATTTTCTAATCTTAGACTTACTATTTTTAGAAACTAACTTGTTTTGTTTTCTTTTACAGGATCTTAACCTAGGACCTCCAATCTGGTAACTTCTTTCTAACTTCTCCTCTACTTACTTTCTATATTGCTGTAGGATTTCTTCTTTTAAAATTAAATTCAGAGTTAAGGTTTCACCATGTATATGAATGAGTGGGCACATCCATATGTTGAGATAGCTTATGGAAAACAGCCTATGCCTCAAAATTTTTCTGAAAATGTCTTCGAGAACCAATCGGAATATGATGCTCCACTGATTAAGAAGTCTTTCGGTGATTATCTGCGGGAAAATAATTGCATTCCACGAGTTAAGAAAACAGTACGTGATTATTGGAATGATGACGCGTATCAACTCCCGACAGATGACCCGTATGATTTTGACCAGTGGAAACTGAAATATTTCGAAGTTAAGTCAGTAAAACATCATGGTAATAACCCTCGTGGATCAGCCACTTTTGAATATCCACCAGAAACGATCCAAGAGGAGTTATCTCCGAGTTACACAAACTATATTACTGGCATGAGGAAATTAATAGAAGCACTTGAATCACGCCTTGATAGGTTAATGGAAGCTAGTTCGTCTCAGCTACAACCCAATCCAGAAATACAATGCGAGGAAAGTGATCCTCACTCGCTTTTGAAAAACTCTAGAATTTGGAATGAAGAGTTGAATTACGTTAACGAGCATGTGGTTCAATTTCCCGATGAGTCAATCTCGATGACCGTTCAAAAGAATGGGGAAGAGACATGGTTGTCTTTCAAATATAATGATGATGACACACTTCACTCACATGACACACTAGATTCCAATGATGAAGAAGAGGTTAGTTTATGCGAACCTCAACCCATTCTAGGTGTAGAATGTGAGGAAAGCGATCACATCCCAAGTGTGCACTGCACGGAATTAGACGATGATACGCTTTGGGATGATGATCATGAACGTGCAACCCAAATTCCCCTAGAATCCATCTCAAGTTTGGTCCAGGTCAATGATCAAGATGTACACGAAGTGGTCAGTCATAATGAATCACTCCCCTCACCTGACATGTCTGATTTAAAGGTGGAGGATGAGCCCCTTACAACCGACCCTTCTAACTCTTGTGAAACATGTTTGGACCACTCTTCTGAATCGAATGATGATGTGATTCAAGAGAAAGACGAGTTGCTCGCTACGACCCTGGAATTTGAAACCACTCAATTGAGGCCACCATCTGAGCTGTACACGTTTGACAATTCCACGCCTCGATTGAGTAGTCTCAATGAACAAAGTGATCACATCGATGCTTCCCCTATTGATTTTCAATCTGTCTGTGCAGGACTAAGAGGAAGAGAGCGTACATCCGGCTACTTTCAAGGATGATGGATTCCTTAGGCAGATCATCATGAGCTACAATGTGGAAAATAAGTCACACTCAGCTGAACTTCCCAACTCTTGGGATTGCTTGGCGCACTTTGCAGATTCAAACGATCCCATGTCAAAAGATAAAGTGGATGCCTTGCAAGACAACATCTTGGTAGCTATCACTGACAGAGAGAACCCTTATTCTGAAGCCCCTTCTTCCCCTGATATTAAACGTCTACTATTAAAGGAGGAAGAGCTGGCAATGGAACCGACGTTTGATACTTCAGAGGGTGTTGAGACTACATCACGTCTTAAGAAGTTTTCTGAACTTTATTTACTCATAGTCTCTGATTCACCATAGGATACTAACGTTGAAACTTCTTCTGTCATAGGTGAATCGTATATACTCTGGATACCTCAAGCAATTCAAGGAAAAATTTCTTATGAGGTACATAAGTCTCTCTGGAAAGTCATGCTCTAAGGCGCCCAAGCCTATTGTAAAAAGGGCTTTTAGATAATCTTATTGAGGAACCTACTGAGAAACTTGTCAAGATACTGGCTAGAAGAGGAACCTTGCAGCAAGATTGAGTAGTTTTTCCCTGCTTTCATAGGATTAAAGTAGTTTTCTTTATGTTGTTCTAGGTTAGATGGTTTTATTTCATTAGGTTAGTTTGCTTCCTGCATTGTTTTAGGATAGTTTGCTTTCATGTCTTCACTCTCGTACTGACCGACTTTCATACTGCTATCTCTTGGAAAGTCTCTCTCTCGATTCATTATCCAGGTACTATCTTCTCATCACTTTCCTTTGTTATCCCATGTGCATTGCATGCTTACATCTTTTACATTGAGGACAATGTAGATTTTAGGTTGGGGGTGGGAAAGTAGGTTACCTAATCAGTATTTTCTTGGTCTTGAGCAAAAATTGTGAAAATTTTTAAATTTTTCTGGAAATTCTTGTGAATTCGAAGTGATTTTGATGGCCATCTTTGATTCAGAATTATAAGATACGTAATGTTGGAGTTATAACTCTTAGATTCAGTTATCTATTAGATTAGATTTCACAGTTAAGTTTGAATTATTAATCCAGAATTAGAAGTTGTAAACATTGATTGAGTCGTGATTCAATTTGATATTGAAAGGTTAACTTGGTAATCACTAAGCATGTAAGGAACCAGCTTGGAAATTTGCCCATCATGATTAATTAAAAAAAAAAAAAAAAAAAACAGATACCTTTGGAAAGGGGTTAGGCGAATAATCTTCACCATAGGTTTGTTCCCTATAGGTGTAGATTTAATTCCCCATGGATGATATGTGAAGAGGGTTGGGTATACGCTCTTCACCATAGGTTTGCTCCCTATAGGTGCAGATTTGATCCCCCCTCCCCCTCAATGGAAAAATCAAAAGCTGGAAGAATGAAAAGATGATCTGTGAGGCAAGTTTTAGTTATCATGAATTCTCTTGTTGATTACCAATGATATCCTAAAATAGAGAAGTGAATTTTAATGATGATAAGTCGATATTAGACTATGCATCCATGGAATTCAATGTTTATTATTGTTCTAATTAATGGATTAATACCTTGAACTTGATTATGAAGTTTACCATGTGCTTGAGTCTAGGAGAAAGTAATACCCAACATTCATGAATCTTAGAAATCCTGTATCTGGATTGTTTTGCAAAATTCGCTTCAGTTCATAGATTGTCTTGTAATTCGCAACTTATTTTTCGCATACTTTACTCGGGACTAGCAAAATTCTGGTTGGGGGTTGTGTTGAGGGTCAAATATTGCATATCAGACCCCAGTCATTATCTGGATTTACGAGCATAATACTGTTTAATGGCCCGTTTTATCATATTTGTGATGTAGGGTGTATTTACAAGCTTGGATCGAAATAAGGTGCTAAAAGCTAAGATTTAACTCTCAGAATTCACCAGAGCAAGGAACAGACTCCAGGGGACCAAGATCGACGGATTTACACGCCAGAGATCCAAGAAAATCGAGAAACTGACACTCAGGTGGCCAGATAGGTGTCCCGCATGCGAGATCACAAGGTTTCCACTATCTGTTCGGCTTGAAACTTCATACATACACGGCCTGAGGACCATAAATTAACCGTACATGTCGAATTTCACCCATTGGGTCATTGTGTAAGTGTCCCAACAGACAGATCAGCCTATTAAATCCTTAAGTGGGGCCCACCTGATATCTGGAAATGCTTCAACTTTGGTCTCTACCCCATAAACTCGATGATACAGTAGATGGATGGTACGGATTTCTCAGAAACGTCGCAGTGGACCCCACAACCGCGAGATGCATGTGCACCATGGAAATTCCACGCGCGCCACACTGGACTTGGAGCCCGGTCAACACAGGCGCTGACTCGCGCCATCTCCCATACGGAGACAGCGGACGGACAACGTCCGTCCGTTTTTGAGTAGTGGGCCCCACCCATTGTCCATACGGACAATCCAAACCATTCATTCATTCCGAAGGATGGCCAATACCATCTCTTAGGTGGCATAATTGCAAAATATCGCGAATCTTAGTTTTCAGCCCTTCAAACGCACTTTGGACGGCGGAGCAAAATATTCTGTGGGCCACACCGAACTCAGTCTGAAACCACCAGCCATTTCTTACTGGTTTTTCGACGTGATTGCAATGGACGGGGTGGATTGCATCAAAAAACATCACTATGGGGCCCACCGAACACGTCAGCGTGTCTGCGTAAGCCTTACGCGCGTCTGGGAAATCCGTAGATTCGGGGGAGTTGTGGACTACGATCATCAATCTTTTCGAAGATCTGAACCGTCCATAATGGAGAGAAGGTGGCCATAACACCTTCCAAGAAGTCATTTTTGAAAGATATATATGATCAGCCTTCCAAACACGGGTCGAGCGAAAGGGTTTCCGCGACACAAACACAAGTGCGCATCCGAGACTCTTCCTGTGCAAGAAACGAGCTACGAAAGCTCTTCCAGCCGACCGACTACAGTGCCTATAAAGAGCAAAGAAAAGACCAGGGGGGAGCAGCCGTGAGGCATCCAGGAACGTGGAGAGGAGCAGTTTTTTTCCCTTCTTTTCCTTATTCATTTAGTTTACTTTTTCTTCTTTTGTCTTTCTTGAGAGTAGCTTAACCATGTTTAGTTATGGCTAAACCTCTTAGCTAGGGCTAAGAGGTGAAGCTTGTAGCGTGATGGAGACTCTATTTTATGCCTTTTGTTTATACTGAACTGATGTTGATTTTCGTTTAATTAAGGGAATACTTTTAGTTTTTAATGGTCTGTTGTGACTGAAATTACAATGGGTCTGCAATGGCTTTGAGTATTTCTTTTTCCTTTTTATGTTTATGACGTCAGGAAGCCCTGTTGTTCACCATCGTCTCCTGGGCATGGTTGGATGACGGTACCCTTCCTAACCTTCATAACATGTTGATTGGTTGTAATTAGTTTAATTCTGTTGTTTGCTTTGTCTCCTGGGCATGGTTTGGTGATGGAATCCATTCTAATTCATATAGCTTTCATCTCTTGAAAACTATATCAAAGGAAGTTCAGCTGATTTTCATGATTACACCTTTCAACTGGATGAAGATGGACTCTAAGTCCAGTTGAGTTATTTTATGCAGGCATAAGATCTCCTTAGTCTCTACAAGTGGATCCTCTGAATCCCTAGCTTCTTACCTCTGATTTCTCCAAAGTTTTAGATAATATTCCATCATTATTTCCTCAATTTACACTCGATTTAGATTTCATCTCATTCTAGTTCTAGTTCTAGTTAGTTTCAGATTACGTACAGGTTTCAGTCCCTGTGGATTCGACCTCTGTCTCACCGAATTTATTACTAACATCACAACCCTATACTTGGGGAGTGAACAGATATCATCTATCTCTTCTCTTGGTGTGGAAGGGTAGGAATGGGAGGTAGAGGCTAGGAAGACGGGTCGAGAATGGGTCATGGATCAAGGGAAAGGTATGGGGAATCAGGATGGTTCGGCGAAAGGTTGGACAAGGTATCCGTGGTCCCATGAAATGCAACTAGATCCTCCACATTGAATGTGAAACTAATTCCCATGTAAGGTGAAAAATCTACCACATAGCATTGAAACCGTTTCGTTTTATAATTTTGAATGGTCCACGCGCTATACGCGTGTAATTTACAAACGGCTCCCTAAGGGTACCGCTCTGGCCTGATGCAGACTATCACAAAGTCCCATACATTGAATTCCTTGAATCGTTTATGTTGGTCTGCAAAAGTTTTGTAATGTTCATTACTGGTATTGATCTTTCGCCTGATTTCTTGATGCAATGAATGAATGTGACGTGCAAAGGACTCTGCAAACTCTGATGGCCTATGGGACAGGAACATAGGGATAAGATCAATAGGCTTCATAGGTTTATAACTAGCAACAACTTCGAAAAGACTTAAAACCTGTAGATTTATTGATAGAACTATTAAATGCAAACTCAGTGATAGGTAATGCAGTGTCCCACGTCCTGGTGTGTTCCCTCATTAAACACCCGAGCAAATTTCCTAGGCTCCTATTGACCACTTCGGTCTGACCATCGGTCTGAGGGTGGTAAGCAGAAGATAATTAGAGCCTAGCATTCATCATATGTCATAGTGTCTTCCAAAAATAACTCATGAATCGCACATCATGTTCAAACACTATGGTTTTGGGAAACCCATGCAGTTGACGATCGCACTAAAGAACAACTTGGTAACATGAGATGCATCGAAGGTCTTCGAACAAGGAATGAAGTGGGCCATTTTAAAAAAACGGTCCATGACAACAAATATGGAATCGTGTTTCCGAATAGTTTTGGGGAGCCCAAACACGAAGTCCACACTGATGTCCTGCCAAGGGGCGAATGGAACTAGCAAAGGTGTGTATAGCCCCATGTTCTGCTTTTTCTGCTTTGTCAGCTGACAAGTATGACATTGCCCTATAATTTTGGCCACGTCTCGTTTGAGGCTTGGCCAATAAAACCTATCCTCAACTAGGGCAATAGTCTTATCCCAACCAAAATGACCCGCGACCCCTCCTGAATGTAACTCCCAGACAAAAAATTGCGAAGCAAGGTGCGAGGTATGCACAAGCGGTCACTCCTAAACAAATATCCGTCCAAACTGCTAGCTCCTGACGGACTCCCTAACAACAATGTGTACACAATTCCAAAATCTAGGCACTCAGAATAATCCTTTTTGACACGCTTAAGGCCTGTGATTTTGACACTCATGAAATTGAGTAATGCGACTTGACGACTCAACGTATCGGCAAGCTTATTCTCTACACACGCCTTGTGCTTAGGCACAAAAGTGTACTCTTGAAGGAATTGGACCCACTTGGCGTGCCTAGGGTTTAATTTCTTCTAAGAGTTCAGATATCTTAAGGCCTCATGATCTGAGAATAAGACGAATTCTTACGGCAATAGATAATGACGTCAGTGGCGCAGTGATTGCACTACCGCATAGAATTCTTTGTCATAGGTGGAGTATTTTTTTACTTCGCCTCATTCAGTTTCTCACTAAAAAAGGCGACATGGTGCCCTTCTTGACTAAGTACTCCTATGCTGACTCCTGACGTGTCACATGCAACTTCAAAAACTTTTGAAAAATCCGAAAGTCGCATGACTGGAACTTCGGTCATCCTGACCTTTATCTCCTTGAAGGCCTTCAAGGCTACCTTCGTCCATTGAAACTCTCCTTTTTTTTTATGCAATCTATGATGAGAGCCATAATGGAACTGAAGCCTCGAATGAACCGCCTATAAAAGGTGGCCAACCGGTGAAAGCTGCGCACCTCATGAATATTGGGGGTTCAGGCCAATTGACAATGGCTTTGACCTTCTTAGGATCCACCGTTACACCCTCAGCTGACACAACAAAACCTAAGAAGATAACACTACTAGGCATAAACACACACCTCTTTAGGTTGGCGTACAAGTTCTCGGCTCTAAGGATCCCACAAACTTGCCTCAAATGGTTGAGGTATTGCTCCTTGGTCAAGCTATAAATCAGGATGTCATCAAAGTAGACAACCAAGAACTTCCCCATGAAGGGCCTCAACACTTGGGTCATCACACGCATGAAGGTGTTTGGGGCATTACTCAGCCCAAAAGGCATGACTAGCCACTCGTATAGCCCATCATTCGTCTTGAAGGCCGTCTTCCACTCATCACCAGGGCATACACGGATTTTGTGATAACCACTTTTGAGGTCAATTTTTGAGAAAATAGTAGCGTTGGCCATCATATCTAATATATCATCAAGAGGCGGTGGGAAATCGGTACTTAACTGTGATTTTGTTGATGGCCCTATTATCAACACACATCCTCCATGTGTCATCCTTCTTAGATGTAAGAAGGGTGGGCACAACACACGGGCTCATGCTCTCTCAGATGAAACATTTTTCTAGGAGCTCATCAATCTGTCTCTTTAACTCTGCATGCTCCTTTGAGTTCATTCTGTAATGAGGGAGGTTTGGTAGAGTCGCCTCAGGGATTAAATCAATGGCGTGTTGTATATCCCTCATAGGGGGAAGCTCATCCGGTAGATCCGTAGGAAAGACATCACAAAACTCATCCACTACCGGAATAGCCTCAGTGGGTAACTCTACACTAGCCTCTAGTGCACTCTCCCTAGGCACAAGGGCGTACACTATCGAGTCCGACTCAATTTTTCGCTCGAAATCCTTGGCATTTAGAATATGGAGAGGTTTAGACTTGGACTTTGATTCCTTCAATTCTTTTGAGCCCCTCACACCACTCTGTGTAGTGGACTCCTTTCCAGTCGTGTTCTTAGGTGGAAGTGGGTTTAGCTTGACTACTTGCCCTCAAACCAGAATGTACACACATTCAAACGACCAAATATGGTGACATCCCTGATATAGAGCCAGGGCCTACCCAGAATGATATGGCCAACATCCATGAGAACAACATCACACCAAAGTGTGTCTTTATATGATCCAAACTGAATAAGAACAAGACAACAGTGCGAGACTGGAATGAAAGTTTCATCAACCCAGGACACTCTATAGGGTTGAGGATGTGCTTCAAGCTTCAAGCCCAAACAACTCACAGTGTTAGTTGATGCCACGTTGGCACAACTACCACTATCCATGATCATCTTGCAGCTCTTATCACACACTTGGTGTAAGTACAGAAGATCATGTTATGGCACCAATCGTCGATATTCTTGGCTTGTGCAAAGGCGCAACACACAACTGCAAGGGTCACAGATCTTGCGCTCCGTCTTTCTCATAACTAGGGGTTTCTGATGGTTCATATTCTTCCTCCTCACCGTCACTCTCTGGGGGCACTACTTCTACTTGCCCATCAATAAGGAATACCTTGGTGCCCTCTTTCGTGTCACACTGGTGGGCAAAGCGACCAAACCCCTGACTTATAAACACCTAGTATCACTTTTGCGCGAGCTAGACCCAACAACTCCTTTACCCTTGTCATCCTTGGGCTTAGACTGAGAACTACTGGAAGGCTTGTATGGATACCCAGTGCTAAGCTTAGCTCCAGAAAGGTTAGCCTTAGCGCCAGAATCACGAAACTCAAACCGCCTTCCCACAGATGCTTTGAGGTATTGCTCGACCTCCAGCACTACTTGATACATCTGTTCAAGAGTGTCTATGTCCTTGGCGAGCAATTCTCTCCTAATGTCAGAACGGAGGCCTGTCTTAAATCGATCAAGAGTGAGTACGAGATCCTCATCAACTTCACACCAAGTCAAATACTCTTCGAACTTCTCAATGTATTCAGCCACGCTCATGGAACCTTGTCAAAAAGACTGTCATTCTTCAACCAACCTCAAGTGATAAGAGAAAGGAAGTACTTTTCCTTAAGAGTTTCTTTCATTTCTCCCCAATGGACTATTGGGCGCTCCCTCGACCTTCTTTCTTTCTTTCGCTCCACAATAGCCCAAAACCTCTTCGCTTGACCCACAAGCTTCATTTTGGCAAATCGGACATGACAAGCATCCGACATGTCGTACCACTCAAAATAGTAGTCCATATCTGCCAACCAATCTAGAAAAGCTTCAGGGTCCAAGTGACCATCAAACATAGAGGCTTCTACTCTAACTCTCTTGAGGAGTCGCATATCTAGGTCATAGCGATCATGATGCCCCTCGCGGGGTGGGTTCACGGGTGCGCACCCATGACCAATTCCTTGGTCTATCCTCCTGACCACCTGCCTAAGATTGGGCATCTTCCCTAATAGTGGAATTTGTCCGGGCGGAGGTCTTTAGTTTGTTAACGCACACATCAAGCTGTTCAAAGCGTTGGTCAATACGTTGTTTCAAGCGCCTACCCAAAGACTCAAACTGTCGGGTTATATTGTTCATTAACTCTTGCAATTGCTCCATGTTTAGTGTAGGTTGCAAGCCAAAATCACGAGCAGTACGTGTGGGCATACAACTACTCACTCAACTCAAAGACCCTCTAACACAACTATATGCGTCCAAATGAGACTAAATGATCCTATAGGACTCTATATGAGGGAACTACACAACGCTACTAAAATTCCATCAACATAACTGTCCAAATAGTTTGTTGACAGAAAATTTAACCATGAAAATTGGGGATTTTCTGACAACAGAAAATTCAGTAGTCCATGTTGTGAATAATTGGACCTAAACAGCCCTTATGATGAGACTTGATACAAAATAGACGTGAATAAACTAAACCCTAAACATGCAATGCATTCCCCTATGAAAACCCTAAGCTCTGATACCAAATTTGATGCCGGACATGAAATTAAATATGACATGCAAGATTTCAAGCTATAGATCATACCAATGTAAACAATCACAAAATTACGATCAAACATTCAACCAAGAAATCTACGGGGGTCCAAGCCTACACTCGTTTAGGACTGGATCAAATAGAATTATAAACCAAACGATGCCCAAAGGAGTGTAAGATTCATCCACTCTTGCAAAGGATTGTTCCACAATTCAAGAGATTCACCGTGTTTCAATTCGGGAAAAGTTTAGGGTTTGTGAAAGTGGAAAAAACTTGGGATTTGGGGACTATCTGGGATTAGAATTGGGATTTAAGGAAAAAAAAAGGAGAGAAGATAGAAAAATCCTGAACCTGAGACAATTCGCGCTTGCGAACAGCGGCCCGACCCAAACACACGTGTGTGGACCTTTGTCCGCACATGTATGGGGCCAACGAAACTGGAAACGTCCAGCTAGGGTCTGGTCGGCCAGGGGAGGTCCTCTCTCACGCCAAATTTCAAGCCGATCCGATGTACGGTGAGTGCGTGGTGCTCCACTGAAGTTTCAACCCCCTGGTGAACCAATCTGGAAATCTGCTGTAGAAGAGAACTTAAGTGCTAAAAAAGGATAAATCTGAAGATGGGATCGATGTGGGGTGTAGGGGTGGGGACGATTTGGGATGGTTATGGCTTCGCACCACGGTAGTTAACCCTTCGAGAAGGGAGAGTTTCACACCCAACTAAATTCTTCAACTCAAAGAACTAGAGAAGAAAAAAAAAAAACGCAGAATTTTATTCATAAACTTCAATGAAAAAACCTACATGAGGTTGCCTATTTATAAGAAAAACCCTGAACTCCAAAAGTCGCGCCATGTACGCACACTATTACTTAGAGACGAAGTAAAAAAAAAAAAACAACTAATCAACGCAATCAAAACCGTTTATGATGTTCCTAATAATGATAATAACCAAAACTCAAAATCCTATATCATCTAGGGTAGTGGGCCACGATCATGAGATCCAATGGTGGAATCCCTATGATGATCGGGACCACTCCAATGCTCCATAGCACAACTCCCTAATTAAGAGGTCCTCCATAGAGGTCGTCGTTGATCCAGATTGATAGTGGGTCCTTCCTCCTCCTTGCGTATGTGCGTAGGGTGGGGGGCGTGTGCGTGCGCGTGATGTCCCCATCACTTTGTCATTTTCTCCTCCCCAATTTATTATACAAATCAACATATGCCTTAAGTTTAGCCTCAGTTACTTCTTTTTAAGCATTCTTTTTGGGGTTTCTATATTCCTCTAAATTCTTTTCATATTTTTAGTTGCTTCTCAATCCTTAAAACCTGATCATTTCTCGCTAATAGCCTTTTAGACCTCATTATTCCACCACCAAGTTTCCTTACACGAGTGGCTTCCCTATAGGTACTCCCAATTTTTAAATATCGACGGTATCAGCCAATATATCCCACGATATATCTTGTATCCCACCTATGCAATACGAAATGCATAGGTAGTGCCGATATATCCCACCTATTCAATACAGTGAGCATATTCGATTTTTTATCTTCTTTTTTTTTTTTTTTTTTGCTACAAATCATGTTAAATAAATGTCAAATGGTTACAAATATATGATTATTCATGTTTTCCATGAAAAATCATGGATTTGGAGCCTCAATTTTGAGATTTGGGGGAGATTGGGCAAGTTGTGGAAAATTGGGAAAAATCGAAATTTCTCTCAAATCGGTTGCAATCTTTGTATCCAAACACAAAATCAAACATGTAACTGATCTAGTGATTCTTCTTTTGCTTTTGAATGTATTACTTGTGTTTCCATACATTTCTTACATCTATAAATTATATGAATAGACTTTAAATATACTTGCATCAGTTCAGTTGGACAGTGCATGTATTAGGACCCCATATAAAGCCATATTATGTGCACTTCTTTTGTAATGTTTTGATTTCTAAGTGTGTATTGATGTCTTTTTCAACAATCCTTGAAGTTTCCTTGAAAAATTCGACCAATTTCTCAATGTTCCTATGTTTCCCAACAACAACGATACATTATGCGATACAACCGATATATCCCATGCGATAACCAAATATATCCGTATCCCAAGGGTGCAATACATTATGCGATAACGATAATTAAAACATTGGGTACTCCTAAAACTTCTTTTGTACTTTCATAATGCACTTAGATAGGTCGCTCGACATAACACTAACTTCTTCCTAAACATTCCACTTTCCTTCTTCAATAAATTTATTACTAAATAACATTGCCTTCTATCCTTCTACATTCTAGCACCACATTTCTAGAAACCTATTAATTTCACTCCCTCTCTTCCATCTCTCAATGTAACATCCATAGCCATTACCCTTTGTTGCATAATCAAACTCTCCACTAGTATAACCTTGCAATCTTTACATATCAATCAATCTATCCACCCAAGTAAAAAGAAGTCAATCTAGCTTGTATATGGTCCAGTTTTAAAGGTTATTGAATGTTCATCTTTCTTTTTCAAGTATGTGTTTGTCAGCTAGATCATATGCCATAGAAAAATCAAGAATAGAATCCCCCATCTAATTTCTTATACCAAAACCATATCCTCTATCCGTATAGTCAAAGGATTTCGGGTGCACGCGTGAGCGTTTTGGGCAACATGCACCCCACCTACGCCCCAAGCGAGGCACTAGTCTAGGTGTGCACTAAGTGTGCCTAGATGTCGCTTGCATACCATTGTGGCTTATCCTTTTGGGTACCTCAAAGAATGGTGTTTTTAGTATGTAGACACCCATTAAGGGTGGAAAGATGTCTTATAAACCCTCTTTAAACACAGTTTTCCCATTTCTTTTAGATCAAAGCTTTGATTATGAAAAATGCCTCTTCTCAAATTTCTCAGATTTTTTATGAACTCATAAAATCTTCTTGATTTCTTTCTCCTATTGGTGTTCTAGCATTACATGGACTAATTAAAAGCAATTTGAGTTTCCATCTGTGCCATATACGAGATAGAAGACAAATTGGGGATTTTAGGGGATTGAAAATTTTAGGTTAAAGGATTTGGAGATATGGAAAATCTGGATTTGATGTTTAAAATTTTCAGGGATTTTAGAAAAATTATGATTTTGGTTTGGGGAATTTGGGGGAGTTGGGAAAATTAGGAAATTTAGAGTTTGCATCTGGGTAATTTCGATATTATGATTCAAATTAGGTGAACTTAGCAAAAATTAGGAATACGAAGTTTAGAGCTATAAGAGGAATAGCGAAGTTTATGAAATTAGGGTTTTTAGGTTTAGGAAATTTTGAAATTCTAGGGTTCAGTGAATTCATTGGAATGTTGTACTAGATGTAAGTTTTTGAAATGATGACTAAATATCACTTTGTTAAAATGCATAATAACTTTACAAGTAGTTTTATTTCATTGTGTTAAAATTAGTTTTTGAGCTAAGACTATTTTTTAAAAAAAAAATCAATATGCATTTGTATATGATAGGGTTTTGCAGCTTTTGCTAACATCCCCACCTTCATGGGATGTTAGCAATGCCCCCAAAGCTTTTAAATGGCAGACGCGGTGACCAATCATCGATCTTAACCATTCATTCATTCATACAACTAGAAGCCAGCCATGGTTCAAGAATCACTCTGATCAGATTACCCTAACCCTTTCGTTACAACCGTCAATTGTTTATGAGCCATAAGTCACATGGTTAGAATAATCAAATCAAAGTGTTCCTTTAGAATCATAAGAAAATCAAAGTGGTATCTATCTAATAAAAGTTTCAAGATGGTAATTGGACTATTTTGTTTCTCGGTTAATCTTGACTATACATTTCATGCTATTGATTAGAAGCTTAGGATCACCCAATTAGTACAAATTTTGCACCATGGCTTGATACTAGTTGTATGAATGAATGAACGGTTCAGATTGACAATAGGTGACATTGTACATTTTAAAAGTTTGGGGACATTGCTAACATCCCCATGAAGGTGGGAAACTTAGCAAAACCATATATAATATACATAGTATTAAAATAATTTATTTTGTAATGTAAGTGCCTTGGAGTTCCAGGCATTCCAAGGGCAGTTGCACCTAAGGTGAGCCGAGTTCCCTTAACTGCCTATTCATATCCTCTACCATCTTTTCCTAGATGACCATTTAACTAGCCTCCTACATATAGTCCTTTGATTCCATCCAGTACTCCTATATGCAGGCATATACACTAATAAAATTGACTATCCACTCTGCTAACATAAGCTTTATTGATAAAACCCTATCACTTGCTTGAAGGAAAAGCAAATCTAGGGAACCAAACACATCTAGATAATACCGAAAGAAAAAAGAAAAAAGGTATAATCAAAATCCAAACAAAATAGGATTCAAATATCCTATTGTCACGGTGAAGCTGATTCTAAACTCTATAATTTAGAAGATGAAAAAATGCATAATTGTGCAATCCTCCATCCAAAGAAATGATGGGTGTTGCCCTAAAAATATCCCCAGTGGAACAGTCCTAATCTTTGAAAAACCAGCCTGCAAATAGATGGTTTCACATAGCAGTAAATAGCTAAGATTAGATGGCTAGGATGTTCCAATCTGTGTGATTTTTGGCATGGTGCATCCAGGGTGGGTCCCATCAGATGGTCTGGATCACTAGACTGGTTCCCAATGTAGGAGTTTAGAACCCAAGAAATCTATCCATATCCATGGCTGAGGGACTGCATGATTTTGTCAGAGAAAGAAAAACATGAAATCCATTCCAGAGCTCCCATATGAGCTTGGGCATAAATCTACCATTTTACATAGTGAAATGAATGCTAGCAAACATAAATAAAATAGCTGTTATCTCCATATGAATTGGATTCTACATCGACTCTTGAATTGGGTATTTGAAAAACAACAGAAGGAGAAAGAAACCAAGGTGAGTGAATTGAAAAACATGAGTTGAATCTCAAATAAAAGATCAATAGAAAACCTAGATAAGGCATTTAAACAATTGCAAGAAATGCAAATGCGTCTGCATCAGTGACTAAGATACTCAACCAAGATCAGAGTATGTCTGGACTGAAGTGTTACTTCTCCAGCTCCAACCAGAGCATTTTAGAGATAGTTCAGGAATAAAGTCAGAACAAACAGAAATAGACTGTAACTACTTTCCTGGCTGAAATTTGAGATCCAAACAGTGTAGAATTCAAGAATTTGGGACTCAAAAGATCAAGGAAAAACCCAAATGATTGAATCAAGAATGGCTGAAAATAAAAAGTAAAGAGGAAAAAAAAAACCCCAAATGACTGAATTCAAGAATGGGTGAATAAAAAATCAGAACTGGACCTCAAACAAAAGATCAAGAAAACCCCATTCTTGAAAAGAAAATGAAAGAGAAAGAAACCCATTATAGAAATATATGAATTACATCAAACAGAATATTCAAATTTTAAAAAAGAAAAGATAATTAAATGATTTAAAAGTGCCAACACCAATACCTTTTTCCAGTGCTGAAATTTGATAGAAGGGTTTTATCAGTGGGAGGAACAAAATGCAAATACCAATGTATGCAAAAAAGCACAATAGGGTACCCAAGTGACATGTTATTCAAGAGATGAATTGACATGAAGATGCAATTTCAGATGATGATTTGAACACAGAGACATGGAAAAGATGGGATTGAAATATGAGATTTGAAAGAGAGAGAAAAAAATATCATTTTAATCATACCTTTGAAAACTGGTTTGCATCCATCCCAGAGATGCTATTGAGATTTGAAACACAGCTCTCGATGCTTTTGAGTTTCTGAGTACGTGAAATCAAATGATTTCTCTCTAACAAGAAAATGCTTTTCTTTTCTCAATATTTGAAAATCCTTCAATAGTGTCTCATGTTAGTCCTGCACCATTTTTAAATAGTGGTGACTCATCCTCCTTGCACGTGGCATGACTTGTAGCTATCGAAAACATCCAAATTTGTGGGTCCCACTGTGGACGAGTATATCTCCAATATCATGCTACTAAAGCAATCCAAACCAATCCACTGTCCCACCCCCACTAGGGAATCGATGCCAAGACCTCGGTGTTGTTTTTTTTTTTTTTTTTTTTTTATTTATTTTTTTTGTTTATGCACACCCACACACCCACATACTCACACTAGTGAAATTTCACGGTAGGGTACTCGAACCCTTGACCAGGTGTTGAAACTCATGAGAGCCTACCACTGAGCAAGATTAAGGACCCAAGACCTCAGTATTGAAACGGGGTATCTTTCACTCAACTTACCACTTGAGCCATGGATCAGGGTGTAACCACACCATCTACTTATGTGCATTAAGAATGGTGGCAACTCATTGTCCTCATGCAGAATGGATGTGCAACTATCAGGCCATCAGATTGTAGGTCCCAAGCTGGAAGAATCATATATCTAAAATAACATTGAGCAATCAATATTAACCGTCCGATTCATCTCTATCAAATGGATGGCTCGAAGTAAAATAGTGAGGGATCCGACTTGGAAGGGAAAAAGCAGTGGGTCAAAAGGTTTCTTCGGTGCAACTTCGCAGTTATGGTTCATCCACAGTTGGGGCATCAATTTACACGGTCTGGATTGCCTTACAACTGGACCGTGTGTAATTTTATAGATGTACCACCATTTTTCAAATGGTGTAAAACTAACATACAAGCGTTAACCATTAATTAATTAGCACGATTATTCGGGACGCGGATCAGACGCGGATTGCCTCCGAGCTTAAGTAGGTGGCTACTAACAGTGCTATGTGGGCCCCATCGTGGTGTATGTGTCCTATCCACACCATCCATACATTTTAATAGACTATTTTATAGCATGATTTCAAAATTTAGCAAGATCTACATCTCATATCGACCACACAACACGAAAGAGTGGTGATTGAACTCTCACCATTAAAACGTCTTTAGGGTCACAAAAGTTTTGGATTAAAATGATATTTTTGTTTTCTCTTCATCCAGGTGTGCGTGATATGATAACAGGTTGGATGACAAATAAACATTACAATGAACACTAGGAAGTTTTTAACAGTAGGCATTCAATCTCCACTTTTTTTTGCTGGTGTGGTCCACTTGAGATTTATTCATTACTCGTTTTTGGGATCAGAACCTATAATGATCTAGAAAAACAGATGGATGGCTTGGATATAACACATACATATACTATACAGTGCCCACAAAGCACTATCATAACCACATCGCCACTCAAGGCAATCCGCCTCCTACATCCCCTTCCAAACCACCAACCGACAGGGGCTTTTAGGGCCACCGTGATGTCTAGGTGTTATCCACACCGTCTACCCATCTTTTCATATTATTTTATGGTATAGTCCCAAAAAGTGGCAATTCCAAGGTTAAAGTGTATCACACACAATGTCGATTAAACACCCGCCATTGAAAACTTTCGGGGCCACAAAACTTTAGGATAGAGCTTATATTTGTGTTTTCCCTTCATCCATGTTTACGTTGCCTTTGAACAGGTTGGATGACAGGTTGGATGGCAATTAAAAAATCATAGCGGGCCTAGGAAAGTTATAATGATAGGTGTCAATATCTGCTTGATGTAATGTGGTCCACTTGAACCTTGGATCTTTCTCATTTATGGTCGTGTACCCTAAAATGATATGGTAAAATGGATGGACGGTGTGGATAAAACCCGTGCATCACTGTGGCCTCCTGGAGTCCCGTGTCCGTTTATTTCCAGCGAGTGGGTAGTACCCCATCCGCATCCACGGATTCGGTGGTGTTGTTGCCGGACGCGGAGTAGCGACTGAATACATCTTATTATACTAATGTAAGCTGTCACGACAAAGATTCCTTCTTCCATTTCCAAGTTATATAATTATTGATTTTAATATAATATGTTGGTGTGAAAATTTATTATATAGAGATTTTTCAACTTTTTAATAAAATTCTCATTTATAACATTATAAAGCACCTCATCTAGGTGACACAAACACAATCTAATAATAACCCTTAGGTCCAAATCTTTTTAGTCGTTTTATATTGTTTAATCTTCCCTTCATTATTTTACGCAGACTTTGCTGAATCAAGATATCACATAGGTTAACCTGCCACAGGTTAAGATTATTCTTCCTATCAAACTTTTCCACCTCAAACGTTGTATTAGATGTAGGGGTGTACATCGAGTTGAACTGAGTCGAGTTGGACTCAGCTCGACTCAGCTCGACCACTAGTTGACCTCAGCTCGAACTCGGCTCGACTCGATCCTCAAGCCTGACTGGCCAGCTCGGCTCGATTTAGTCAGCAACTTGAGCCAAGATCGAGCCAAGTTCACCTGTGCAGCATTTTCATAAACACCTGGATTGTACCTTCAAAATCTCACTGTATTGCTCAACATGTTTTCTATTACTGTAATGCCAACACATTACACGATCTAAATCATTAAATCATACAAAATAAATAAATATATAAATCCAGTACAACATATTCAACAGGGAATCCATCTCTACACGGATCTGATCTTTCATTCCTTGTTCGCTTCATATCTAAATCCAAAAGCTCCAATAAAGACAGATTGAAATTGTTTCTGTTTTTAGAATGTAAAAAGGGAAAATTAAAAAATAAAAAATAAAGTATTTCTACAAGTGTAGTTTAAATTATTTTTTATATACGTGGAGGTGGTGCAAAAGTCATAGAGTTTGCCTTTGTAGGAGAATATGATGACAGCAAGCTCAACATCACAGAGAACAAATAGCTCGCCTTCAGTTGCACCCGTCCTACTCCCATTTTTCAACGCAGGAAAAGCAACAAACAGAGTGGTATTTGTAGAGGAGAATGGAGTTGGTTAATGTCTTGATGAGGATTTATTTGCTGCTTAAAAGGCATTGGTTAGTTAATGTCTTTTTCACGATTTATTTGCTACTCATTATTTTTGGGTGTCTAGGTTTGTGCATTATAATCTTCCAGATTTTGAATTTTTTTTCTCACCCAGATTTTGAATTTTTTTTCTCACCTCGTTGAGTCATTTCATCAAACACTTGGTGAGCAACATCACTATCAAAGTAACTGAGCCACTGAACTGGTTCGATCCAAGTTCGATTCGAGCTGAGTTCGATCCGAGTCGAATTGAGTTGGGGCCCGCTCGAACTCATTTTCGAACTCAAAAAATCAGCTCGACTCGCCTTGAACTCGGCTTCGAACCGAGCCGATTCGAGCTTTTTCAAGTTGAGTCGAGCAAGCTAACCAAGCTAGCTTGGTTCGTGTACACCTCTAATTAGATGTCTTTGTGACTATTAGACACTTTTAACAGATAACATATAGCTAAAAAAATGTATAACCAAATGGCCACAAAATCGATGAAAAGGAATTAAAGCTCTGATACTAGTTGTTATGCAATTTTATTTGCAAAAGCTTGATGTCAGCAACACAAAACCAAGAAAAAAAATATCCCAATGCAAAGCTTTTTCTTTTACTAAATAAAATAAGAGAAACTAAATTAAAAGGCTTATCTCTCACTTTCACTACAAAAGAAATCTCTCATAAAAATAAAAATAAAAAAGATGTCATAGAAAGACAATACTCTCTTTTAACTTGTACTCTAAGTAAGGGACGATTCACATCAAAGGTTTGTCACCTATGATGAATGTCCTACATATAAGGAGGGCTAGTATAATAGAGGCACACTTCTAAATTGGGTCATGCATGATGGACATTTCACATAAAAGGTGGGCCCTACATGATCAACGATCCACATCCAATGTCCAACATGATGGACAACCTATATCCAAGGTGACCTCGCAAGATGGATAGCCCACATTAAGGTGGACCTAGCAAAGTGGATGGTTCATATTGAATGTAGGCCCCACACGAATAGATGGTTCATAGTGAAGGCAGGGACAAGCAGGGTTGAACATAAGGTAATAAACCGTCCACATTAAAGCTCGGTTACACACGATGGATGATAGATATTAGAGGTGGACCCATGTAAGAATTGAAAGAGATTTTAATGAAAGATATTTAAAAACTACTTAGGTAATGTTGGAAACTAAGCAAACCTTTTTACTTTTTGACTAATAAATCCTATTGAATAACTAAAAATCAAGAAAAGCTACTCGAGGCATAAATAGTTTAAGTAAAATGACTTACAATTCAAATTAGCCCATAAATTTTGAATACAAATGGGTCATAGCTCTCTCTGGTTATTCTTTTTCTAAACCATAGATGGGTTTGCTAGAATTACCTAACGAAATTAATTCTTTAAGGGCTTATTTGATTTTCTAAACCCTCGGTAAATACATCACAAATGGATAATAATGATTTCCCTTGGTAATTACGGCATTATTACCGATGTTTAATTTGACACTTACTTTTTTAACACTAAAACCGAAGACACTGCCAAATATATGCAGAGTCCACCGTGATATTTATGGCTTATACACATTGTTCATCCGTCATGCCAGTTAAATTTAGAGCTTTGACCAAAAAATGAGGTTTATCAAAAGCTCAAGTAGACAACACTATAGGATTTAGGGAATCAAACATCTACCATTAAAAACTTCTTGGGGCCACTGTTTTCTTTAGTGTGGGCCACTTGAGTGTTGGATTTGCTTCATTTCTCAGCTTATGCCTCAAAATGATACACTAAAATGAATGGACGGCATATATATATATATATATATATATATATATATATATATATATATATATATATATATATATATAATATATATATATATATATATATCTATATATATATATATATATTATATATATATATCATGGTGGGGCCAACAATTGAAACCAATCATTTTGGACCGGTTTTCGAAACAAAAATACAAGTGCATTTTCAAATAGGGTGGAGTAATAATTACTTCACATTACATAGTGATGTATTGCGGGTTGTGAACAATTTCATGGCTAAGATGGACCAAAAAAGACCCGGTCGGCGACAGAAGTGATCCAAGCCGTCATAACCTTAAAATGAGCATATCTTGCAAACTAAAATGAGTTATCTAATGTGCCATATATGATTTTGGTGTAGGAGAAGCTACTTTAGCCAATTTATTTTTATTTTTACTATTTTTAGTAAGTTTTGGTTTGATTGTAAACTCTTCATCCGTTGGGCTTTAAGAGTTGTGTCCAACATAAAAAGTGTTTAAAAAAATTAAGAGAATAACATGGTTGAGCCAAATAGGACACTTGCTATTTTTGGCCAAAAACCATCAAATCTAGTAGAAATCATGACAGTCTATGAATAGTAAGTTTACTAAGTTTACTATTTATAGTAAGTCATGATTTCTGAGAGTTTTAGTTGTATTTTGATTCTGAAGTAATTTATTCCACTTTTTAAAAAAAGTTATTTCTACCGCAAAATCATAAATGGCATGTTGGATAATTCATTTCGGTTTGTGAGATATGCCCAGTATAAGGTTTTGATGGTCCGGATCACTTCTGTCGTCAATCAAGTCTTTTTGGTCCATCTTGTCAATGAAATTGTCCGCAACCCACTCTACATCACATGGGATTTGGAAAATCAAACAGACCCTAAAGTTATGAGCAATCCTGGCGGTCCCTAATAAATAGATGGATCATATTGTTAGTTGGACCTATATTTGTGTTAAGGATCTTGACTGCCGATTTTTAAGGCTATTAATCAAATGGTTATTTTTTAATCAAATCAGGGTGATGTTTTCATATTAGTTCATGAAATATAAATTGGACCTAATGAACAGTATGGAACATGGATTGGACTTGTCTAAGTGTTCCAATGCACCTGGGGCACTATAATTTATGTAGAGAGAGAGGGGAGAGGAGTAATTGAGATTATCCGACCAATTTAGAAGTCAGGCCAGGGTGTCAATTGCTTGTAATCTAGACCATTTATCTATTGTGTCGCATCTTAGATTGAATATGCATCAGAAATCTCCTGGATAGAATACTCTAAACGTTTTTATTTGTGGCATTAAGACATGTGATTAGGAATAGAAAGAAAACAATGGTCCGAATTCAATTGAAAAGTTTCCTAATAATAGTTGCTTTGGAACTTCCCATCCAAGACCCGTTAGAGGGTTCCATCCACAGTGGGATTCAACAAATCAATGTTCTTACTGACCAAAGAATTGGCCAATGAGAATTGAAGAACACCGTCCATACATTTTGCTCTGGATCCAACAGGGCATTTGATGTACGGTTGGATGGTGCTTACAGATAGTGGTGGGTCCCATACAGCGGCCGGATACAGAACTCACATAAGTGATGTTCCTCATAATATAATAATATTACCATAACCTTGATTAAATAAAATCTTAAAATAAAGGCATTAACAATTATACCTCAATCTAATTCCCTATTTTAACTGAATAAATCAATCAAAGGAAAAGTTCTTTCAAAATTGACTATTTATGTATGTGTTAGAGGTGTTCCAAAAATGTTGGGAATCAAGGAAATAGCTCTATGATCGAATGTTTCTCATCCATTTAAAATAAATAAATAAAAATATAAGTACATAAGGTGGGATATGGTGTTACGGACATGGTTTGGAATAAAATAACTTGATACTACCATCTTCTAAGTCGTACCTTCTCAATCAAGGACCTCAATATCAAACTATTGGCTGCACCTTGATGATGTGTTATATATCCATGCCATTCATCTGTTTTTTCATCCCATTTTTGGACATGGTCCCAAAAATTAAGCAGATCCAAATCTCAGGAGGATCACACCACAGGAAACAGTGGTGATTGAATGCCCACCTTTAAAAACTTCCACCGTAAGCAGATCCATACTGTTTATTTTCCATCCAACCTGTTGATAGGGTCAAACAAACCTGGATGAAGGGAAAATACAAATATCAGCTTGATCCAAAACTTTTGTGGCCTACAAAAAGGTTTTTGATGGTCATTCACCACTTTTTCAGTGGTGTGGTCCACTGGATATTTGGATCTGCTTAAGTTTTGGAAGCAACTCTTAAAATGAGATTTAAAAAAAAAGGATTGGCCGCATGGATATATAAAAAATTCATCAAAGTGGGCCCACATGGTAAGGGTAATACCCACCAAGAATTCGATCAGGACCATCTTAAAAACAAGACCTTGAATCCATGCCAACAGCTTGCTGAAAATCTTAATTTACTTGTTCCACTACTCTAATTCATGCCTCCATCTCTCTATGCTCCAAACCAGACCAACCCTTGAGCTCGGGTCCAACATAAGCATTTCAGGCCAGGGTCGGAGTGTTCACTATTTTGGTTCATCATCAGCTTGGGCTCTGGGTGGGCCTATGTTGAGTTGAATGGCATAGAAACATTACAGTGGGTGTTTGGATTCTACTGCTTATTATGGTGTGGCATACATATTATGTTATAAAATATAATGCATATACATATATACATACATACACCTGCACAAAGTAAGTTAATGAAGATCGATGCCTACACAAAGTTCGTGCACCTTAGAGCGGCTCTGTTTTTTTTTGGCCTGTAGAAGAATGGTAGTTTTGCACTCTGAAAAACGGCATCACCTTCATAAGTAAATTTCAAGAACCATAGGAATTGGCATCAATGGGATCCTTGAATTTCTTGGGAGCTGAAAATATCCGTAGAAGCTGAGAATTACAAAATGTTGAAGGGCACAATATGGATGTATGATGGAGAAGATGAGAGGAAGAAAAGATTTTTAGACTGAGTATTGCAAGTAGAATATTATCGTATATTTTGAATTATGAAAGTGAATATTACAACGCTTTGAATTGTTGGAAGGGAGGATTTCTCTTACCTCCTACGTGCATGAAGGTCCCTTTTTATAAACTCTAGAGGAAGAATCTATATACAAGAGTAAATGCACAACAACTTCCTATAAAGATAATTAATTATCTAGGAAACTCAAAAGACACTTTTTAAAGTAGACTAGGGATACTTTCTAGGCACTTTCTAGATACTTTCTATACTATACTAGGAAGAAAAATTATTTTCAAATTATATTTTTAACACTCTCATTTAATTTGAAAATCTTGCACTCCCATCATATTTCTAAATTTGATGAACTTTTCTATAGTCACAGCCTTTGTAAAAATATCTGCTAGTTGATCTTTTGTAATGCAGGACAATTAATCACTTGCCCCGAAAGCTCGAACTGTTAGATTATGGCGAATTAATCATTTTATCTCATAGCCCAGGCTGCACATCTCATGGGTTAGGACCTCGCCGAACCGAACCTCCTTCGTGGGCCTCAAATGACATGGGCCGCCCACCCGATTGTGTCCCCGCATCCACGAGCTACCCCACTCGAGTCCGGTGTGAAATGCAATTACTCACCCCTGGTAAGGAGTCTCGAACACGAGACCTCCCCCGTGGGCCCCAAATCGCATGGGTCATCCACCCCAAGTGTGGCCCTACATCCAACAGGTGACCCCACTCGAGCCCAGTGTGAAAATGCCCCTGCATTAATCACCCCGATGAGGAGTTTTGAACACGAGACCTCCCGCTCTGATACCAATTTGATGCAGGACAATTAACCACTTGTTCTAAAAGCTCGAACTATTAGAGTATGACGAATTAATCCTTTTATCTCATAGCCCAGGCCCCACATCTCATGGGTTAGGACCTCGCCGAACCCCCTTCGTGTGGGCCCCAAATCACATGGGCCGCCCACCCTGAGTGTGTCCCCGCATCCCATGGGTTATCCCACTCGAGCCCGGTGTGCAATGCGCATTACTCACACCTAGTAAGGAGTCTCGAACACGAGACCTCCCCCGTGGGCCCCAAATCGCATGGGTCACCCACCCCGAGTGTGCCCCTGCATCCAACAGGCGACACCACTCGAGCCCAGTGTGAAAATGCCCCTGCATTATTTTGACTTGTAAAACTTCAGCTCGATTCGTCGTTCTTCAAGTAATTCCCTGATGAAGTAATGATATAGCTCGATGTGCTTTGATCGACTATAGAAGACTGGATTCTTTGTCATGGCAATCGCTGACATGTTGTCACATAAAATAGAAGTAGACGATTTTTGTTCATTTTGTAAATCGTCCAAAATCCTTATAATTCATATTTCTTCACATGTTACTCCAGTAGCTTAAATATACTCTGCTTCAGTGGATGATAACGTAATTGTCTTTTGTTTGTTTGATAACCATGAGATAACATTTGATCTCATACAGAACACATATCCTGAAGTACTTTTTCTATCATCAATTAATCATACCTAATCACTATCTGTGAATCCAATAAGTCTATTATCTTCTTCTGTTGAGTATTTGATGCCGTAACTTTTGTTCCCTTGGATGTACCTTAAAATTCTTTTTGTAGCTTCAAAATTATTCTTATTAGGCTCGCTCATGAACCTCGAGACTAGGCTGACTGCATATACAATATCCGGCATAGTATTTGAAAGATAGATCAGCGAACCAACCAAGCTTCTGTAATTTTAGGCATCGACCTTCTGTGCTTCATCATTCTTTGACAACTTTTGATTTATAGCCATTGGATTTGTGATAGATTTGCATTTTGACATGTTGAATCTCATTAAGAGATCATTGGCATATTTTTCTTGTGAAATAAATATTTCATCATGGTTTTGCCTTACTTGGATGCCAAGGAAGTATCTCATAAGGTTAATATCACACATCTCATATTCCTTCATCATCACCCTTTTGAATTCTTCTATCATATTGGACTAGTGCTAGTATATATCAAGTCATCAACATAAAGTCAGATGATAAGAAAATTATGCGTACCTTCTTTCTTCACATATAAGGATGGCTCACTTGGACTTCTTTTGAAGCCATTTTAACGAAAGTACTTGTCGATCTTGCTCTTTCACGCTCTTGGCGCTTGCTTTAACCTATATAGAGCTTTCTTGAATAGATATATCTTTTCTTCTTGTCCTTTAACCACATATCTATGTGGTTGCTCAACATATACTTATTCGATTTCTCCATTGAGAAAAGCCGATTTAACATCAATTTGAAAGACTAGTAATTTTAAATGAGCCGCAAGCACCAAAAACAATCCTTACGATTTCCATACGAGCGATAGAAGCAAAAGTTTTTATTAAAATCTATACTTTGTTGCTGAGAATAACCTTTTGCCACCAACCGAGCTTTGTGCTTCTGAATCGAGCCATCTTTATTATACTTGATCTTATAAATCTATTTCAAGCCTATGACATCTTTTCTTTTAGGTAGATCAACCAGCTCCTATATGTGATTCTTCTCAATAACTGCAATTTCTTCATTCATTGCCTTAAAACAAGCTTCTCGTTTTACTGCTTTTTCAAATATCTGTGGCTCGCATGCAAAGTAGGCAACATCACATTTATCATAAATTTCTCTTAGAGAACGTATCTTCCTCGGAGGTGAATCAAAATCTGATGAAGAGCTGCTTGATGGGCTTGAAGAATTGCTTGAGCTTGAATTTGGTGTAATGGAGCTTTGTGGAGAAGAACATGAAGCTGTAGTCATCTTTGGTATAATTTCAGGTCCTTCAAATGTCTTTGGAACATGGTTTTGTTTCTCATCCCATTTTCATCCTGTCATTTCATCAAATATCACATTTGTAGAAATCACTAATTTACCAGAAGTGGGATTATAAATGTGGTAGTCTTTGGAGTCCTCACTGTAGCATATAAATATGCATTTTCTCCATTTTCATCAAACTTTTCTTTTACTTCTTGTGATGGAATGTGAGCATATGCAATGCATCCAAAAATTTTGAAATATTTTACTGATGGTTTTTTCTGATGTCATGCTTCATATGGAGTCATGTTCCTTACTGCTTTTGTTAGGGATCTATTGAGGATATAGACTGCCGCGTGCTCAGCTTCCGTCCAGTAATCATTTGGAAGCCCTTTGCTTTTTAGCATGCTCCGAACCATTTCTACAATTGTCCGGTTCTTTCTGTCTGCCACGCCATTTTGTCGCAGAATGTTTCTGGCTGTCAACTCTCTTTTGATGCCATTTGACTTGCAGAAATTTCAAAATTCGTTTTCAAAATTCTCCACCACGATTTGTCTTTAAAACCTTTAAGAATTGGCTGCTTTGTTTTTCTGCAAATGATTTGAATTGAAGAAAAATGGTGAAAGCCTCTAACTTTTGTTCAAGAAATAAATCCACATCATCCTGCTATAATAATCAACGAAGAGTGGAAAATATCTATTCTTGTTAAGAGATAGTGTCTGCGTAGGACCACAAATATCAACATGTATAAGTTCAAGAGGAACTTTTACTCTCTAAAATGTACTAAAAAATGGAAGCTTGTGAAATTTACCATAAATGCAACCTTCACAAACTTATCTTCTTTGTTAATAAAAAAATAGATCAATCACCATATTCTTTTGCTTTAGCAGTTTTAGGCCTTTGAAATTTAAAGGCCCATATCTTAAATGCCATAGCCAAGTTTTATCAACACCTTCGGATTTTAATATGATTTTTTTTCAGTGGCATGTTTTGAGGGAAAACCTTGTTTGGCGTCATTTTTACTTTTGCCCAAATTTTCTTATTCTTCTTATCCAAGATCATGCATTCATCTTTATCCAAATTGACCAAATATCCTTTTTGAATCAATTGTCCAATACTTAGCAAATTTTGGGCCAAGCCAGGAACATAAAGAACATCATGAATAAGTTTAGAATTACCGCACTTTGTTTGTACGGCTATGACTCACTTTCCTTTAATATTTTAAAACTTTCCATCTCCAAGCTTTACTTGAGAATGTACTCATTCAAATCAACAAAACAACTTCGATTTCCTGTCATATGGTTACTGCAACCACTATCCAAATACCAAATATCATTTGATTCTTCTTGAGTATTTAAACCGGAATAAAATAAATTTTCTGATTTTTCTATATTTTCGGAAAAAATTGCTTCATTCTGTCTTATACCAACAATCTTTATCTATGTGGCCCAATTTTTTACATATGTTGCATTTGTTGTACCAACAATCCTTGTCAACATGATTTGACTTTCTGCAAATAGAGCATTGAAAATAATTTTGCTTGTTACCTCTTGGATTCCTTTGGTTGTTGAAATTAGACCTTCCTCTGCCTCTTCCACAGCCATGGTTAAAGTATGTCCTCCCGCAACCTCTTCCGGTTGTCATCTTTGATTTGGTTATACCTCTTTACTTCTCTTGTCTATTTCCATATTCTTCTTTTCTGATATATTTATTTTGGACTAAAAAGCTTGTTCTACACTTCGCTCCATGAACATGGTCATCCTTTGTTCATGTGCTTGAAGAGAACCCATCAACTCATGTAAACTTAATTTAGATAAATCTTTAAATTCCTCTATGGTAGCTACTACATGATCAAATTTTACTAGAAGAGTTCTTAAAATATTTCCACAATTTATTTTTTTAATCTTGGATTGTATCTCTGTAATTTCTGATTTAATTAATGATGTCAAAAACACGAGAAAAGTAAGTTTGAATTGACTCACCTTCCTTCATTTGTAAATTATCGAAATATCTCCAAAGAGATTGAAGTTTGATAGTGATCACTTTTTCTAAACCTTAAAATTCTTTCTTCAAAATCTCCCATGCTTCTTTTGAACTTGTTGTGGGCAGGAGTCTGAGAAAGATGTTTTTGCTCACTCATTGTTGGATGTAAAGTAGAGCTTTGGCATCCTTCTTTTTATTCTCCTTGAATGCTTGTTGTCTTGCATCCATCCATGTTGCTAATGTTGCTGCATTTTTTTATACTTCATACCCATCTTCCACCAACTCCCATAAGTCTTGTGAGATGAAAAGAGTCTTCATTTGAATGCTCCAATAATCGTAGCTTTCTCCTTCGAATATAGGCACCATATTTTGTGAATAGTTGAGGGTAGTGTTGCTATAACTTGCTACCATGTATGTATCTTGAACCTTACTCCGATACCAAATTTGTTGGAGAAGAGTTGAGAGAAAAAAAAAATTTAGACTGAGGAGTATTGCAAGTAGAATGTTTTTGTTTATTTTGAATGAAAGTGAATATTACAATGCTTTGAATTGTTGGAAGTGAGGATTTCTCTTACCTCCTATGTACATGAAGGTCCCTTTTTATATACTCTAGAGGAAGAATCTACATACAAGAGTAAATGCACAACGCCTTCCTATAAAGAGCATTAATTACCTAGGAAACTCAAAAGACACTTTCTAGACTAGACTAGGGATACTTTTTATACTAGACTAGGAAGAACAATTACTTTCAAATTATATTTTCAACAATGTAGACATGAATTTGGACATATGAGTGATGAGAAAATCATGAAGAGCACTCGGAAGTTTAGACCTAGCTATGAATTTTCTAGAGAGAGTTTGAGATAAAATCTGAAGCTGCTAGGTAATGCTTTGAAAGTAAGTAGTGTTTGCTTGTGCTTTCATGCTCATGTTCAGTAGGAGTTACCAAGCATACTTATGTGGAATCATTAGCGAAAAAAGAATGTCAACCAGCGTACTATATTTTCTTTAGAGTGTTGGGGATGGTTTCAGCACTGGTTTTGGATTACAATCTTTTTTTTCCCCTCATCGTCAATCTCAAAGTGACAACATGTAAATTTTTATTTATTTATTAATTTAGAGGTTTGCTAGAAGACGTCCTGATGTATTTGTATTGCAATATGATACATCACAACCTTCAAACATGGATCATGTTTCAATCATCTAAACTTTTTATATGGTGAGCTATGGGTTGGATAGGGGATAGGTTAAAATCAAAACTCTTATATAGGAATATTTCAACCTCAATATTGACTCCTTTCGTTTTAATATGCACAGTCTTCTAAACTTCTGAATAAGAGAAGGTTGGTTTGAAACTGTTGGTAAATGCGGAAGATGAGCCCTCAAGATCTGACGGTCTACACGAAATTTGGAACCCTTACAAAGCTGAAGAACAGTGCTCCAATGGCCCGCCTATCTACTACTGGAGCAGATCGAACTATTCACACCTCTGATCCTACGGTATATAGTGGCCCTGGATTGCTATGGATGGACCAGATCGTCCTAGGGACAAGCTAATATGGACAGACTATAGGATACTCTCTTCCTCTCTATATTCTCTCCGTGTTTCGTATGAATCAATTGCATTTCATGAGAGAAGCGCACTCCTTATATAACAGAGGAAGGAGAGTTTAAGTGGGATTGGGATACTCCGTGTTTCGTATGAATCAATTGCATTGCATTTTTAGTGTCAATACCTTAGCAACTAATCGTGCTTTATACTTGTCCACTTTCCATGTGTGAAATTTTTAGTGAGATATATCGTCCTCGTCCATGTGCTTTATACTTGTCCACTTTTTAGTGAAATTTTTAGTGTCAATACCTTAGCAACTAATCGTGCTTTATATCGTCCTCGTCCAGAAGGCATCGCACCGCGCAACTAAGGTATAAACCATATGGTCCCGCGCGGTGCGATACCTTCTGGACGAGGACGACATAGGTAGCAACCAATCTGGTCTCATCCACTGTCAATACCATTATTTAATTGTATAACAGTGGATGAGACCAGATTGGTTGCTAAAGAAATAAAGTTGATGGTATTGACAGTGGATGAGACCAGATTGGTTGCTACCTCGACCATAACCCACAGGTCCCAGGATCAAGGCTACCTCGACCATAACAGTGGATGACAGTGGATGACAGTGGATGAGACTGTCAATAACAGTGAATGACAGTGGATGAGACTGTCAATAACAGTGGATGACAGTGGATGAGACTGTCAATGGACAGTGGATGAGACTGTTAATAACAGTGGATGACACTGTCAATAACATCAACTGTCAATAACTGTCAATGTTATTGACAGTGTCTCATCCACTGTCCATAACCCACAGGTCATAACAGTGGACACTGTCAATAACTGTCAATACCTCAACCAATCTCAGTGGTATTGACAGTGGATGACAGTGGTATTGACAGTGGTATTGACAGTGGATGAGACACTGTCAATAACAGTCAATAACTGTCAATACCTCAACAGTGGATGAGACAGTGTTATTGACAGTTGATGTTATTGACAGTGTCTCATCGTCAATAACTGTCAATACCACTGTCAATACCTGGGACCTGTGGGTTATGGACAGTGGATGAGACACTGTCAATAACAGTTGATGTTATGGACAGTGGATGAGACTGTTAATAACAGTGGATGACACAGTCAATAACATCAATAACTGTCAATAATCACAACTGTCAATAACATCAATTTGTCATACACAACTGTTCAATACCTGGACCTGCTGGGACCTGTGGGTATTGACAGTGGTCGAGGTATTGACACTGTATTGACAGTTGATGTTATTGACAGTGGTTATTGCTACCTCGACTATAACCCACAGGTCCCAGGTCAATAACAGTGGATGACAGTGGATGACAGTCTCATCCACTGTCATCCAGTGTGACAGTGGATGACAGTCTCATCCACTGTCAATAACAGTGGATGACAGTCTCATCCACTGTCAATACCTCGACCAATCTGGGTCTCGTCCACTGTCAATAATAATAACAATGGATGAGACCATAGATTGGTCGAGGTATTGACAGTGGATGAGACCAGATTGGTCGAGGTATTGACACTGGTATTGACAGTGGATGAGATTGGTTGAGGTATTGACAGTGGATGACAGTGGATGAGACCATAACCCACAGGTCCACTGTCAATAATAATAATAATAATTCAATACCTCGACCTGTGGGTTATGGTCTCATCCACTGTCAATACCTCGACCAATCTGGTCGAGGTAGCAACCAATCTGGTCTCATCCACTGTCAATACCATCAACTTTATTTCTATATCTCAACCAGATTGGTTGCTACCTCGACCAGATTGGTTGCTACCTCGACTGCATAGGGTACCTAATGACCAGATGGGTTGCTACCTCGACAGCAGATTGGTTGCTACCTCTTTTTCTTCAACTAAAAAATTAAAAAATAATAATAATAATAATTCAAAGAAAAATGGATATATACTTATATATATATATATATATATATAATATATATTATTATATTATATATATATATATATATATATATATATATATCCATTTTTCTTTGAATTATTATTATTATTATTTTTTAATTTTTTAAAAAGAATTGTTTTGCCATTGCATAACTGCACAACCCCCTTGATAATACCGGATCACTTATGCCATTTAACAACATTGGTTGCTACCTCTTAGAACAGCTCTCTTTTTTTGGCATGTAGCAAAATGGCAGTTTTGCACCTTGAAAAACGGCATCACCTTTAGAATGTAAATTTTCAAGAACTATAGGCATATGACATCAATGGGATCAGTGAATTTCTTGGGAGTCAACAATATTTGTAGAAGCTGATAATCACAAAATGTTGAAGGCCTTGATATGGATGTAGATGATGAATTTAGACATGAGTAAAGAGAAAATCATCGAGAGCATTCAGAAGTTCATACCTAGCTACAAATATTCTAGAGAGAGTTTGAGATGAAATCAGAGCTGCTAGGTAATGTTTTGAAAGTAGTGTTTGAGTGTGTTTTCACTCTCATGTTCGGCAGGCCTTTCTGAGCATATACTTATGTGGACTTGTTAACTCCAATTAAGAGTGTCAACTAGCATACTATATTTCTTTAGAACGTAGTGAATTGTTTCATCACTGGTTTTGGATTACAATCTTCTTTTTCCTCATCTTCAATCTCAATGTGACAGCATGTTTGGTGGAAGACCTCCAGACTTCTTTTTTTATTTGAGAGAGATGAAATTTATTAAAGGAAAAAGCTGGAAACCAATGCAACAAAACAACAAGCAGAAAGCAAAAACTACAAGGAAAGAAAATACTAAAGAGCACCCTCAGGGAGCCCACTCCCTGATATACAAAGCAGAACCTCCCCCTTCTTCATGCCCAAAGGATGTCCCAGCATAATGCAATTGATATGTCAGAACTTTATCCTTAGAACGTTTTAATGATCTAAACCTTTTATATGGTAAGGTATCAGTTGGACAGGGGATAGGTAAAAATCAAAACTCTTATATAGAAAATTTTCAACCTTGGTATTGACTCTCTTCATTTGAATATGGACAGTCTTCTAAACTTCTGAATACCAGAAGGATCAAAGTATCTAAATCTGAATTTCTTTATTCAAAATGTAGCTTTGCTCTTTTCTTTTCTTTTTTCCTTTTTTTTGAAAGACAAGTAGCTCTACTCTTGGTGATCATGGAGTGGCATATCTTGATGATGATAGGGATGTCAGGTAAAGAAATTCCCCACTAAAAATTTTAAAAGACGATCACACAATCCATCCCATATTGCACTTGGGTTATTATTGGTTAAATGAATATGATTTCACTCCTCTACAATGCATTATCTGATGGACATTCAACTTGTGTTTGCCGTGAATTACTCGACGATTGCAACTCATACAAGATATGCATAACATAAATGAAAGCAATCTAGACTGTCAAAATCATCAGCCCAATCAATGATGGAGAATAGGCATACACATACTCATCAGGTGATTGTAACCATTTTATTTCACTTTGTCGATTTGGACCTTGTGAGCATTTAGTCTGGCCATCCATGCAGCGGCTGTCAAAGCCAGATCATTACGGCCTTATGACTAAGATCATAAATCTAGATTGGTGTGTGAGCATGCTTCATTTACTTCTTTTTTTTCTTTTTTCCTTTTCCTTATTGAAAGATCAGCATACTACATTACATTGGTTGAGTTGTCACAAACTACCCAGGCAAACACATGATTTTTGGCGATCATGGAACTAGCTGACATGGGAGCTTTAGAAAAATCATATACAATATTGAATCAGCCTTCGGAGATTGAATTTTATTTGCACCGATCATAAATTGAAATCAGCACTTGATATTGTATCGAAAGGTACTAGGTTTTTTTTTTTTTTTCTATCGATTTCTTCTTATAAGATCTTCTATGAAATTCATCAACTGCTTCTTTGGGTGGGTAGTGTGTGTTGAATTATGTTTATAGGCTTCTTTAGTCGCTTTGGGACATTAGGGTATTTGTGTGGTTCCACTTCAAGTGTGCCTAGTTTGTCATATATGAAAGCTAAAAGAGATGGGAAAGATTAGACAAGAAGATACTGTGCCTGGGATAAAAGAATTTGAATATCTCAATGCAGACCAGTCAGGGTCAAGAAAATACTCCACTTCATGTGTTCTATGTATGTGTGATAAAAGTATTGAGGAATGCACAAGTGCTCTTAGAACACTATAAATGATCTCAACCACCCATGTTTAAGGTCATTGATCAAATGATTCATATTTGTCAAACCAGAGTGATGTTTTCATGGTTGCCCATGAAATATAAGTCGGACCTACTGAAAAGTCTAGATCAATGGATTGGACTATCCAAGTGTCCCAATGCAACTAGGGCACTATAATTTATAGTGCTCTAAGAGCATCGGAGAGAGCGTGCACACACACAGAAAGTCACACCAACCCCTGCATCTCCAGCTCTGCCACTGTCACTCGATTTAAATGGAGCAATTTCTGGCCTGATCACTGCTTCTCCAGGGATGTGGGGATCCTCCAGTGATGCTGCAGCTCCATCCTTGGCAGATTCCAAAGCCAGAACCGTGGAAGCTAATCTGATTTCTCACTGGACTTTACACAAAGATCTGATGGGCCACTGCAAGCCTCGTTTCCCTCCTGGATATCCAGCTGGAGGAGATTGCTAAACCCATTTCTGACAAGGGGCTTGGGTGAACCATTCTGATAGGAGGAGCATTCAACCCACTCCTTGGTCCCCGTCAGCTGCTGCATCCTGCTCTGATCTCCCAAACTCAAAGAACAATCAACCTGCACTGAAATGGGTTCGATCATTGCGAACACTGGGAACAATCTACCCTCCGCTTCCAGTTCAAGTACTTTGCCGAAATTCATCCCAAGAAGCACTAGAACCTTAATCCAAATAAATACCTGGAAATAACATGCCCAAATTTTGATGTGATCTCCAGGAGTACTGCCTCGTCCCAAGCGTGGACTGAAACACCAAAGATCCGAATCCAGATCGCTTGCCTACCCACCACAATAGCTGGTGGCCAGGCCTCCAGCTTAGAAGGCTTCATAGATTGGTGTAACGATCTTCCCATCCACCGAGATCAAAACCCCGGTCTTATGATGAATCAACACAGAATCCCCTGTTTCTGATCTGGCATCACCTCGTTCCTGAGGCCGAGCTTCTGAGATTGCTACGGATTGGTTTCCTTCACCGTTACAATCCTACCATCAATTCTCCTCCCATCCAGCACTCCCTTTGACGCACTCGCTTCATCCTCATAAAGGAACCATCCAGCACTCCCTTTGACGCACTCGCTTCATCCTCATAAAGGAATCTGAGGAAGGTGAAATCCCTCGGTCTATTCAAATCTGGATGTTTGGGGATGAGAACATCCGTGATTACACCATACTTGCCGAAGATATCTTGCACTTCCCCCTCCGAGAAAGCAAAAGGCAGGTTGTTGACAAAAGACTATAAGAATCCTGAAGTGTGACGTCTTCCCTCCAACGATTGGAGTCCAAGTGACCTTCCTCTTTCCAGCAATGAAATGCTCCCTATCTCCAATCGAACGGTGTCTTCCTCCCCTAGATTTCCCCCTTTCTCTTGAGACTCTCCCCCTCCCTCCCTTAGATTTACCCCTTTCTCTTGAGACTCTCATTTCTCTACTCATGGAACTTCCCTGTTATGAATTCTCCCGGCAGAAATTTCTATCCCAAGGGGTTCAAATATCTAAATATAAATTTATGTTTTGGTGTGTGCGCGCCCTATTGATGCTGAGGGCATCATATAAGTGGATTGGCAGCAGTAACATTTTAGTCATGTAGCCATACATGGTGGGCCCTGCTAGATGAAAAGTCAGGATCACCAAAAATGGTGTGACCAAAGGGACAGGCCTCCATGGCAAAACTTCTTGAGAACTATGATTTATAACTTTTATTAGTCTTAAGCCCCATCATTTTCCTGTAACAGATAATATTGATATAATCATAGAAAGATCAAGGTAGTCTTAAGTGATTGCAATCTATGTATTTCTAGAACCTCTATCTTACTACGTTCCCAGTCTAAATTTTATGAGTCTAGAGGATTCTGAATGCCATATCATGATCTTGGGTGGGTTTGTTGAGTAGAGCTTATCAATGAGGGATGAAAATTTCTAATGCATCTTGCTTCTCTTGATTGGCCAGGTTAGCCAACAATTATTGCAGATCAGGGACCCTAAAAAAATAAAATTTCATATTAGAATATCTCCTTGAATACAGACACTTAATTGTTGTTTTGTGGCCATTGATTGACTGTTTAGGAACTTCAGCCACGACTGTCAATCTCTTCTGATCAACAGTTTGAATTGAGGAGATAACCCCAGATCCGACAGTTGTAGTTCTGACATATCTGTAACAACTCGTCTTGACACGCCGTAGCAATCCTATTTAAATACTTCGCACATCATTGAGATGAGAAATGACTGACTAATCAACTCATAATTAAGTGATTAAATTATTTCTTAATTAATTAAATAATTTCTGAATTTTGTTTACAGAAATGAGATATACACCCCATGCTTTTGATTAAAAAATAAAAAGGACTCGTGCTTTTGATTTTTTTTTTTTTTTGAAGGACCCTGTTTCTCTATTTTTGGTAGTAGAGAAGTACTAAAAAGTGTACTGTATTGATACCAAAGATGTAGAAAAACAGGTGCATCTATGAAATTTAAAGTTTAGAGGAAGAAAAAAATGAATGGTCTCCTTGATGTTCTTCCCTCACACACACACACATATATATGGGAAATGGTTCTATGCGGTCGAGCTCATGGGAACTTCCCATGAGGTCGAGCTGTGTGGGCCCTGCCATGATGCGTGTCGAACACTATACAACTCACTCAGCCCAAGCCAGGAACACTATACAACTCACTCAGCCCCAAACCCAAAAGTACAGAGGAACCCAACAAACCCTAGCCTCCCACCAGAAGTTGACAAAAACAGATCACTAAGAGGACCACTCAGAAATATTGGACAGAACCCTCCCTAGAACAACCACAATTTCCTGGGAAACATTCTTGAAGGTTCAGTTGTTTCAATCCAGCCATATCGCCCATAAAACAGCCAAGAGAGCTACTCTCCATCCATGCTTGCCTAATCCATCCCCCGCTTCTCCTTGCTAAGCTCTGAAAAGCACCTCGATTGACCCCGACATAACTCAGGTAGTGTTAGCTTCATTGAAAGTTCCAGACCACACGATCTTAGCAAAAGCGCAATGCAAAAACAGGTGCTCAACAATCTCCTCTGCCTCCAAGCACATGATGCATGCATTCAAAAGAACCATATTGCGCTTCCAAAGATTATCAATTGTCGGAACTCTATTTTTCCCTACTAACCAACCGAAGGCCGCCACTTTCGGAGGCACATTGTATCTCCAAACTATGGCGGTGTGCGATACACTTTCGTCGTGCACATTCTAATCCAGATGTGAATACAGCGAATTGACGGAAAAGACTCCAGCCTTCCTGAATCTCCAGCACCAAGAGTTAGCAACGTTCAGGGACAGATGCATTCGTTCGCACTCGAAAATTAGAAAAAGAGAAGCAAGATCTTCCAAAGACGAATGGATACCCAGGATTTCCAATTTGGAAACATTCACCTTAAGCCCAAAGGTTACCTCAAACCACCCAATAATCAACCGTAGGTTAGCCACCGCCAATTCTTTACAACCACTTTTCAAACAGAAGTCGAGACATTCATCAACAATCAGTGAATTATCCAAGATTTGCCGCGCCGAAAGAAAGGCACTTTGATAGGGGAGATGATTTTAAACAAAACTCCTCTCAATCTCTAACTCAAGATTTTCGCTAAGACCTTAGACATGCTACCCAACAAATGAATTGGTTTGAAGTTTCTTAAATCGATTGCACCACTTACCCTAGGGATAAGGGCAATAAAGGTGCATCCTAATTCTTGATTAAGATTAGCAAATGTAGAAATTTTGACATTAAAAGCCAAAAGATCAATATGGATAACGTCCCAAAAAGATTGCAAAAAAAAAAATAATAAAATAAAAATTAACAAAAAATAAAAAAAAAATCAGAAAGCCATCTGGGCCCGACACGTTCTCTTTTCCCAAATCCCAAACAGCCATTTTCACTTCAATGAGATTGACACTTCCAGACCCCTTGCCTCTAGAGGTAAAGAGTCGAAATCCAAATCATCGAGAGTTGACCTAACCTAACCTTCATCTGATAGCAAATTAGAATAAAAGTTAATAATGACAATACATATCTCACGTTTATCAACAATCTTAACACCATCAACCGGTAGAGATGAAATGCAATTGACCCTAGCTCAAGGGCTAACAATGGTGTGAAAGAATTTAGTGTTTTTATCACCCTTCGCCAACCACACCGCTCTCGAGCGCTGCCACCATTTGATTTCCAACTCCTTAACTATCTCTCTTGACTATCTCTGAATCAAGAAGACAACTAGATTCTTCCTTCATATCAAAAGCTTGGATCTCAGCAAACATCGCGTCCATCTCCCCTTCCTTGGAGTCGTACACCTCATGTCTCTAGGAGGAAATCTTCCTTTTCAGCAACTTTAACTTTTTGAAGAGCACAAAAACCTGCATTCCTTGCAATTAAAAAAAGATTCCCATCACTCTTTGATCACGGAGTGTAAACCATCCACCTAGAGCCAAGCTAGCTCAAACCTGAAAGGGTGGGGGGCCCAATTGAGCTCATCGACCTCCAATAGAATGGGACAATGGTCCGACACGAGCTTGGGGAGACCCACTTGACCCGTTTGCGCCCCCAAACAAATTCCACAAAACTCCTGGACATGGACTGTCTTAAACTCTTGTAAAACAATACTATTGGCCGTAGTCTTTTACAAACATCTTTAACACAGATGCGTTTTTAAGGGCATCCGAGCCCACGAACATTCCAAATCAGGAGGGTCACCATTCTAACCCCTCTACCCCTTCTAGAATCTCGAAGAAGAGACTCTTCAGACTGAGCTTTCCCTACCCCTAAGCTTCCTAGTTCCCTGCAACCTCTAACCAGGATAAGAGGCCAAGGAAAATTATCCGAGAGTAGAATGTGAATCCCTCTTTTCTCCATTTTGAAAATGGCCACAGAATCTTCATCTATGTTACCAAGGACCACCCCTAGAAGTCTTCCCATATGTCAAACCGCCTCCCTCACCCATCTCTTTCCCTTAATTGCTTCGACCAAAATGACCAACCTCTCGTCTAAAAAAGTTGCCCCGCCAGGACGAGCCAAAGAGGGGGAATTAGAGACAGAAGACACCTAGAGAGGGGAAACAAATAATGCATCATCTAAAGGAAACTGGACGACCTCACCAGACACAGAGGTAGAAGCACAAAGAAATGGTGGAGGGGCAAAGAAGGGAACCACTGCCCCACTACATTTGGAAAATCGAGACATTTGACTGCAAGAACTTAACCTTCCGACTCACCAAAGATACTTAAATCGAAGGGTAAAGAAGGCATAATCAATAAAGGGGGAGGGAGAAGGGGTAAGGGCACAACTCTCCTCATAAGGATTAACATTAAAAGAACTAACAGTAAGATGACTCGGATGGACATCAGAAATTTCGAGGGCCAGATCCATCTCAACCACTCCTTTCATCTCTCTAGAATATGAGATAGAACAAATGTTGCAATTGGCCACATCAAATAAAGGGTAGCTCGAGAAAGGAGGAGAATAGGCCACGTCCTCGCTGGTTGGATCACTTGGGAATGCGGCCCCTTATAAAGGCTAGATGACAACATCCTTGACCCCTTGCCGATAGCAATAAATTCCCTCTCCCCTTGCTGATGCAGGCAACATCCACCGCCTCTTCTCACATCGCCGCGATTCTCAGCCACAAGCACAAAACCCTCAAGACAAGGGAAGGGCAAGGTCTTCTTTGCACACATGTCCATCTTCTCGCATCGCATGGGATAGGTGCCTGAGGAGGCGAGAGTCAATCGATAATAAAGGAGGGGGGACACACGTTGACAGGTGGGCAGCTTACAGAAACAACGATAAGATCCTCCATAATGCAATAATCGTTCATGAGGACGACATCGCAATTCGTCAAAAAAGAATAGCTAGGATTCAACTTTGGATCGGGCATAGCGCCCCAACAATTAAAGAGGATTATACGCCTCCCCCCATGACTGCACACACGAACTTGGCACAAGATTGGGGGCAAACATGTGGTCGAATCCACAAGCAGGACCACCGAACCACGAGCATTTGAAGCACCTTGGGAGCACAGAAGCGAAGATCCTTCTTCTCTATTCACATAAACCGCACTACTTGGGATAATGGCGGGTGAACAGGAGGTCGAAGAGGGCACCATAAGCCCTCCGACCCTGACTAGCAAGCTTTCGCAATTAATAAGAATAATAAAAGTATCATCACCCACCGATACCGATATTAATTCTGGCATAGGGAGAGAATTCTTCTAGTGCACGCACAGTCTAGCCCACAACAAATCCTCCCACTTGATTGAGGCCTCACCAACCAACTTGACCTCTCCCAGGTAGGACCCAACGGCAATGATGACTTCTTTAACTCACAGCTCTAATAGAGGATTAGGCCAGTGGACCTAAACATCCATGTAACCCAAAACGAATCAATCCAGCTATTTTGAAAAAGACAGAACGGGGCCATTACAACAATCTGGCCAGTAAACACCACCTTATTGACATCAAGATGAGGACAAAGGGAAACCTAAAAAACCAACTCATCAACCTGACAAATAAAGAAATCATGGATTTCTAAATTGCAACCGGAACATAACCAAGAGCTAAAATCAAAGGCCGAAAACCCTACTCTCAACGAGAATCCATTGTAGACCAGCAATAGTTTTATCCAAAAAACTTGGAAGAATCTACACCGTGAGACTTGAAGCCGAAAATGGCTTGGGAAGACCCAACAAAGAGGAAGGACTTACCTTATGGGGACTTGAAATTTTAGGGCTCGGGAAGGAACAACATCCAAAACCCCCTCTCAAAGCATTCTTGAACGAAACAAACCCCCACTTTGATTTGTGACTCTTCCGATTGCCCCCCCCCCCCCCCCCCCCCCCCCCCCCCCCCCCCCCCCCCCAAGAATTTTTGTACGTGGATCCAATTCTTCATCATCATCTAAGCCTCATTCCAATTAATTGAGGTCGGCCACATGAATCTTGTTCCACCACTCCACTCTATCAAGGATTTGAAATGTCATATTGTTCAGATTCATGACGAAAGTAATGGCATAAGTTTGACCCCAGCCACCAACCTAACACAACCCTCCTTTTATCTGGGCCGAGGACTAGCAACCAGAGCTTCAAAACTCACACAGGGCTATGTAGTAGACTATTAATTAGGTTGATTACAATCAAGCACCATCTGGTAGTCTATTACATAAGTTAATTACAATAAATTTATTACAATCCACACAGAAAACTAAGATAAGATAAGATAATCCTAACCTGGACTCTAAAAATCCACTTCGTTCGTCGATCCCTCTCAAATGCCCAATTTCCAATGAATATCCAAAGGAAATTAATGAAGATCGATAACTACGCAAAGTCATTGCCCCTTGGCATGTAACAGAATGGTAGTTTCGCACCATGAAAAATGGCATCACCTTTGGAAATTAAATTTTCAAGAACATGGGATCATTATTTCTTGGGTGTTGGCAATATTCGTAGAAGCTAAGAATCACAAAATGTAGAAGGACATGATATGGTTGTAGACATGAATTTGGACATATGAGTAATAAGAAAAATCATTGAGAGAATTCGGAAGTTCAGACCTAGCAATGAATTTTCTATGGAGAGTTTGAGATAAAATCTGAAGCTGTTGGGTAATTATTGATAGTAAGAAGTGTTTGGGTGTGCATTCATGCTCGTGTTAGAGCAGGCTTTCCAAGCATACTTATGTGGAATTTTTAACTTAAGAGTGACACTAGTATACTAAGTCTATTTTCTTTAGAATGTAGTGGATGGTTTCAGCACTCGTCTTGGATTACAATCTTCTTTTTCCCTCATCTTCAATCTCAAAAGTGACAGCATGTAAATTTTATTTATTTATTTAGAGGTTTTCTAGAAGACATCCCTAAAAAATAAATGGATCAAATTGTTGATTAGACCTATTTTTGTGTGTGTAAATGATCTCTACCACCATAGTTTAAGGCCATTGATCAAATGGTTCATACTTCTCAAACCAGTGTGATGTTTTCATGGTTACCACTGAAATAAAAGTTGAAATTATTGAAAAGTCTAGATCAATGGATTGGATTGTCCAAGTGTCCCAATGCAACTAGGGTACTATAATCTATAATGCTCTGAGAGCATCCGAGTAACACGCACGCACACACACATGTGCGCACGCGCGCGACCAACAACCATTGATCTATTATGACCCACCATAGTTTTACTATGCATCAGGTATGTCCAAACAATCTTAACATCTTTTATTTGGGACATTAAGACATGTAGTTAGGAATTTAACTGAAAAGCTTCCTAATATTGGTTGCTTGGGATCTTCCAATCCGTGACTCTCTTTTTTAAGCACTCCATCCATAGTGGGATTCAACAAATCAATGGTCCTAATTACCAAACAGTTGGCCTATGAGAATTGAAGAACTGATGCAATATAATTCCTCTTGTTCAGGGTCTCACTGTCCATGCATTTTGTTGCGGGTTTAATAGGGTGGAGATGTCACAGGCATATAGTAGTGGGTCCCACACAATGATCATATATGGAACTCACATACATCCAAATGTATGTGATTGTTCCCCATAATATCATATGACAACCTTAATTAATCAAAATTTTAAAATCAAGTTATCAACAGTTGAATATAATATGATATGTCTATCAAATTCCCTTGTTTAAATAAATTACATGAGCGCAAAAACAACTATCATTAAAGGATTTTAAATATATTACATGAGTGCAAAAACAACTATTATTAAAGAAAAAGTAAATATATAAATAAAAATTGTTACATCGGATATGGTGTTACCCAAATTGGCAGATATGGAATTAGGGAGGAAATGCTTGAAGTAAACGGCTTGATACTACCATCCTCTAGGTCAAACACACCCGAATCATTGTCTGTCGCAACAATATCTTTTGTAAAATAGATACAATTCCCTTTGAAGCCCGGCAATCCTTTAGCCGAAACAGACTTGGAGTTGGAGTAGGCCAAGAAAAGCATTTGATCACCCAAGCTTTCTACCTTAATCCAACAGGAACCACTTGTGTTCATCTTAAAAATGCGGAATGCTGTACTGTGACGCCTATGTTCATCATATATCCTTACAACCATTAACAAATCCCCACATGATTCCACCAGATAGACATGAGGATCAAAACTCATTTCCTCATCGTGAAGATATTCTATTTCAGGGGGAGGAAGTGTCTTCCATTTTGCCAACTTAGGACGGGGAACTAACTCCTCATAGACAGTGACTTGATTGCCATAGCTTGCTATATGTAGTCGCCCATTATAGACTGTGATATCAGACCATTTTGCCGAGTTAGGACGGGGAACTAATTCCTCATAGATAGTGACTTGATTGTCATACCTTGCTATATGTAGGCGCCCATTATAAACTGTGATATCAGATATGTAGCAATATTGATTAGGTTCTCCTTCCAAGGTTGTCCATGCTGCATCTCCCACTTTACAGAAGGCCAATCTATTCCTTGAGCAATCGATCACAACCGTACAATCACCTGAATTAGGGTCAGATGATAAAATCGCCTTAGCATTTATTCCTAGACCTTGCTCCCAAAAATTTTTCACATAGCGATTCCCGGCCGAGTTCCAAATATTAGCCTGAAGGGGGAGCCGGATACATTCTTTGGAGATAACATTCAAGAGAAAACACCCATTAGGCCACTTGTCCTTCAATATCAGCCATCCATTAAAAGATCCTAAACAGATTGCACCGCAGGCCTGGGAAAGATGTAGCCCGAAGACCTTGTTGTCTGATAGATTCAAGACTCTATGGATTTCGTTTTTTCGTGAGACGATCAGCCATGGTAGTTGATGCGACGGAGGGTGGAGTTTGCGGGCCACTATCTCCGACAAGGCTCTCCGCCACGAGATGCAGACTGCCCCGGCACGAATACAATCAACCAGAAATAGACGCATTAGAATAGTAACAAGGATTTCAGTGGGAAGTTCGGACCATCTCTCATCCTTTTTCTTTCCATCTAACTTCTTCTTCCCCATCTCCTTCCTTTCCCCTTTCCCTCTTTTCTTTCCTTTTTTTCTTCCGCATTTATGAAGTCGCAGGTCTCTTTTAAAATTCCCCATCCATCTCGGGGTGTGCGGGGGCCATCGTTATGCGTGGGTTTTATCCACACCCTCCATCCATTTTTGTTTTTCTACGAGTCTAAAAATGCGGCTGCCTTCCGAGGACGGTTATCCTTCCGGGCAGGGCTCCGTGGGACCATCGTGATGTAAGTGTTTTATCCACGCCGTTAATCGTTTTTCTCGTAACATTTTAAGTTATGATCCAAAAACTGAGGCAGGTACAGAGATTAAGTGGACCACAAGGTGGAGATTGAATTTCCACCATTAAAAACTTCTTGGGAGCTAGAGAAGTTTCGGATCAAGCTGATATCTATGTTTTCACTTCATCCACGTCTATATGACCTTATTAATAGGTTTAATGGTAAACAAACATCACAGTGGCCCTTAGAAAGGTTTGAATGGTGGATGTCATTATCACCGTAGCTTCCTTTGGTGTGGCCTTCTTGGGCTGTGGACCTGCTTCATTTTTAGAATAATATCTTAAAATAATACGAGAAAAGCGATGAACACGGTGTGGATTAAACACTTACATCACGGTTGGCCCCGCAGAGCTCTGCCCAGGGTAAGACGCAATTCGGGTCATATTTAATGTGGCCCGTGTTGAAACCTTCCCAGGGACTACCGTGGGCCATCCAACCTGTTTATTTAAGCCTTACTCATGTCTAGTGGTAGACTAACAAGAATTTCAACGAGATCATGGGTTCGAGGAACGCGGATTGCGTCCTACCCCTGCCCAGACGGTTATCCGTCCGGGCGGGGCTCTATGGGCCCTACCGTGATATAAGTGTTTCATCCACGTCAATAAGCGCTTTTCTCATATTATTTTAATGTATGAGACAAAAATTGAAGGACATCCACAGCTCCACTTGACCGCATAAAAGGAAGCTGTAGTGATGATGACACTCACTGTTGAAACTTTTTAAGGCCACCGTGATGTTATTTTTACCATCCACCTATTAATAAGATTATGTAGACGTGGATGAAGTGAAAACACAAATATCAGCTTGATCCGAAACTTCTCCAGCTCCCAAGAAGTTTTTAATGGTGGAAGTTAAATCCCCACTTTGTAGTACATATAAGTCCTTTACATGCCTTATTTTTTTGTCTCATGTATTAAAATGATTGGAGAAAAACGATTAATGGCGTGGATGAAACACTTACATCACGGTAGGCCCCACAGAGCCCTTCCCGGACGGATAACTGTCCGGGCGGGGGTAGGACGCAATCCGCGTCCTGGTTCGACTTTCGAGTGCCACTGTCGTGTGAATGGGTATATGTGTGTTAAAAATAATAATAATAATAATTATAAAGTAAACCTGAGATGAAATGAAGGGAAAGTACAAATATAACTTATCCAAAACTTACTCTAACCCAGGAGTTTTCATCATAAGGAATTCAATCCCCAAATTTGGGTCCACTCGAGCCTTAATCCTTCTCACTTTTAAGCTCATGGCCCAAATTGTTACGAAGTAAATGGATAGATGGTGTGAATAAAACTCATACAACGTATTGATCCTTCTCACTTTTAAGCTCGTGGCCCAAAATGTTATGAAAAAAAATGGATGAATGGTGTGAATAAAACTCATTCCCCGTAGCGATACTTCTCACTTTTAAGCTAATGAGCCAAATGTCATGAAAAATAAAAAATGAATGGATGGATGGTGTGAATCCATCAAGTGCTCCACCTGATGTTTGGCCTTAGTACCGGATGCTACACTGATTCGAATTAGCGTGAAATCATGCCTGAAACCTGGTGTGGCCCACCTGAGTTTAGAACAATGCAATTTTTGGAGGAGTCGACTTCATCTTGGTGATTCACGTTTTAGATTAGGTGGTGTTGCACACCTCACCCCAGCAGTAGTGTGTTGATGTCCACATCAAAAGGTGGGACCCATAAAATGGATGGTGGACATCAAAGGTGAGCCCACATGATGGATGTTTGACATTAAAGGTGGGCCCATGTGATGAACGATCTGTATTTAAGGGGGGTTACACATAATGAATGGTCCCCATCAAGGTGACCCACATAATGGATGGAGTGGGCCACACATGATGGATGGCCCACATCAAAGTGTGGCTCCTCATGATAGACAATCAACAATAAGTGGGGCCCACCTAATGGACGGTCCACATCCAATGTCTCGCATAATGGACAAGACCCAACATGATGGATGATCTACATAGAAGGTGTGCCCCACATGATGGATGTTGGACATTAAAGCAGGCCTAACATGATGAACAACCCACTTCAAACGTAGGGACCACATGGTGGACACATCAAATGTGGATTCTGCATGGTGGGTAGTGGACATTGAAGGACCCCACTTAAAGAACAAATAGCATTAATGGTGGACCCCACATGATGAATGACCTACGTCAAGGTGGTCCTCACATTATGAATGGTCCACGGCAAAGATCAACCCCTAACAATGAATGGTCTACATCCAAGACAAGGTTTGCATGTTTAATAGCCCACTTTGAAGGTTTGGCTCACACTATAGACAATCCACATCAAAGGTGGGCTCCAGATGATGAAGGATCTATATCCAATGTTTAACATGATGGATGACCTAAATGTCTTAAAACATGAAGGGTATAGCCATCCATTTTTTTTGCCATTTGGAGCACAGCTAGTCTATGATGTGATCTACCAAAACAATCACTTTGATTGTTCTTATAATGAAGTTGTTGTAATATTTAAAATTGACATCAACTATCTCTATAAAAAAAAGTTTTTTTTTTTTTTTTCAATGTTTGACTAAATGTACTTATTTCATATAAGAGCTTATTCCTCTCTCTCTCTCTCTCTCTCTAATGTTTAGAAAACTTGATTTGACCGAATGACTCTCTCTCTCTAATGTTTAGAAAACCTGATTTGACCAAACGAACTTATTTAAAATAAGAGCCGGAATAAAAAGAACTTATTAGAGTAACTCTTATTTGAAAAGCTTTTGTTATATTAGAGTAGAGATGCCAAACGAGCACTTAGATAAAGTGATATTTGTGTTTTCCCTTCAACCTAGTTGAAATCACCTTATTAACGACTTGAATGGCATAGAAAATCAAAGTGGGCCCATGAAGGTCTCAATGGTGGGGTTCCATTCCCACCGTTTCCCATGTTGTGGCCCAATTTACCCAATCAATTTGAAATAGAAAAGTTAAAATAATAATAATAATAGCTTGATGGAGTATATTGGATCAAAAGGATTATTTCAACAGGGTCCTCACAGATAGGAGTGCAAATTGGCTGGTAAGGCTCATTTTAGGTTCATCCAAATTGGACCAATTTGAAATCAGGTAAGAGGTGTTGGCGTGAGTTGTCAAACCAATTAATGAGTTGTCAATTAAGAGAAAGTCAGAAAAATTATATTCATGATTATACAACTCATTGATTGATTGTATAATATCTATGTATAGCTAAGAATATACTTGCTAATTTCCCTATATATTTGTACAATATCTCTGTAAAGAAAGTATGAAAGAAATATGAGAATAGAAAATCTGACATGGTATCAAAGCTAGTCGATTTTTGGCTCTTGGTTTACGTCTAACCTTTGTTCATCACCTTCTTCCACCACCACCTTCACATATGGGAGACACCGAAACCCCGACGAAGTCCAGTGACTCCTCCATCGACCATAATACGCTCCTCTTTAAAATATTCACCACAAAAATGGTCGAAGCTCTGTCTAAAGCTCAGGCCCCGACCATGCTTTCTGAACCTGCGGCTGTCCCAATCGGCATCAAGTTGGATGGTTCCAATTATGCTTTATGGCCCCAAGTTGTCGAGATGTATATCTCCGGCAAAGACAAGTTGGGCTACATCAATGGCGAGTTACCTCCGCCATCTCTGACCGATCTGTCCTTCGCAAATGGCATACTGACAATGCCATTGTCAAAGGATGGCTGATTAACTCCATAGATCCGGCGTTAATCAGCAATTTCATTCGATTTCTCATGGCCAAAATGGTTTGGGATTCAGTTGCTACCACCTATTTTGATGATGGCGATACCTCTCAAGTCTATGATCTCCGGCGGCGCGTCTCACGTCTCCGCCAAGCGGGTGGTTCCCTGGAAAAATATTACACCGATTTGCAAGGCCTCTGGCGTGAGATTGATTTTTGACGTCCCAATCCGATGGAGTGCCCTGCCGATATTGAACATTATAATAATCTTCTCCAAGAAGATCGGGTCTATGTATTCTTGGATGGTCTTGATGACAAGTTGGACAATATTCGCAGCGACGTGTTGCAGATGCACCCGTTTCCCACCGCGAAGCAAGCATCTGCCCATGTCCGCAGGGAGGCTCTTCGCCAGGTGGTGATGAACGCTGGCGACCACGAACCACCTCCAGGGGCGGTGCTTGCTTTGAAAGGCATAAAGCTTGGACTGTCTGGATCGACTTCTCAACATACTAGGAAATCTTTCTCTAAAGCTCGTACCTCATCCGATGGTCTCAAATGCTCTTATTATGGTAATACGAAGCATACACGTGAAAACTGCTTCCAGTTGCATGGGTACTCCGATTGGTGGCACGAGCTTCAAGGCAGAAAAAAACGAGACGGTACGACTGAAGGCGCAGGAAAGGCTACTGTGGCAGCAGCCGAACCTTATCTCTCTCTCATCCCACCCACTGCCTCACCTAAATCGGACTTCTCTCCTGCGAATCTAGGTAACATCTGTCATGCCTTTCTTAGTTGTCGTCATGATGTGGACAGTAGTGATTGGCTCCTCGACTCTGAGGCCACGGATCATATGACGATTGATCCTACAGATTTCTCCCATCACTCACCTCCAAGGTGCACCAGCATTGCGAATGCTAATGGAGTAACCTCACCTGTCACAGGAGCCGGATCTGTAACCCTATCACCCTCTCTTCATTTACCCAACACTTTGCTTGTTCCTTCTTTATCTCACAAACTATTATCTGTTAGCCAAGTTACTACAGATCTAAATTGTGTGGTGCTAATGTTTTCCGATTTTTGTCTTATTCGGGATATTCTCACCAAGGAGATAATTATGCGTGGTACTAAGACGGGAGATTATACTACATGTAAGATTTCAGTTTGGGTCGTGTGCATCATACGTCTTCTACACTTGTTCCAAGGCTCAACAGATTTGGCTGTGGCATCGTCGTTTGGAACATCCGTCGTTTGGGTATTTACGGCATTTATTTCCTGATTTATTCTCTAATGTGGAGACTTCTGAATTTCACTGTGATATTTGTATTTTAGCCAAAAGTCATCGTGCTAGTTATCCATTAAGTATTAATAAAAATGATACACCTTTTGCTTTAATTCATTCTGATGTATGGGGACCCTCTCCTTTATCTATTATATCTGGTGTACGGTGGTCTGTGATATTTGTTGATGATTACACCTGATGACCTGACTGTATTTGATGAAACATAAGGATGAAGTGTTTCATATCTTTCAATCATTTCGTGTTATGGTTCAGACCCAGTTTTCCGCTCATATTCGGATTCTCCGCTCTGACAATGGTGGTGAATATGTTAATTACCACTTTCATTCCTATTTTCAATAACATGGTCTTATTCACGAGACCTCATGTCCTCAGACTCCTTAGCAAAATGGAGTCGCTGAATGGAAGAATCGGCATATTCTTGAGACTGCCCGGGCTCTCCTTCTAGGCGCTCATGTCCCACACGACATTGGCCCGATGCTATTACCACTGCCGTACATTTAATCAATTGCCTTCATTCCAAAATATTAAAATTTAAGACCCCATTACAGTCTCTGTCAGCCTTGGTCTCTCTACCTACGGCCTAATGCTCCCTCCTCGCATATTTGGGTGTGTGGCGTATGTGCACCTCCCTAAGAACCAGCGCACCAAACTTGACCCATGTGCCCTTCGGTGCCTCTTCTAGGGCTATGCTACGCATCAAAAAGGCTACCGTTGCTATGATCCTGCTACCAAGCGTACCTATGTGACTATGGATGTCACCTTTTTGGAATCCGAACCGTTCTATCATTCTTCGGCATCCACTTCTTCTCTTCAGGGGGAGACTCTGGATGAAGAGTTGAATTGGCTGAGTTTTGACTGGCTTGAAGATCGGAATGACACACCAATGATTGGCGAGGAATCGACAAATACATCTTCGGGACCTAACATATCCTCTGAATCTAGAGGGTCTTCGGCAACTGAGCTCACATCATCAGGAGAAGAACCCAATCCCCCATCTCTCAGTGCCTGCAGACCCATCTTCTGAGAATATTCATAAGGTAAGCAATTTCACTACATCCTCATTTATGAATAACATAAATACGTCTGCTGGGTATACCTTACCTTTCAGGCATAACCGTAGCAAGCCATCAAACAGATACTCTCCAGACATTGAAGAGAGAAGGTCGAGGTATCCAATTGTTAACTATGTTTCCACCGAAAAGCTATCTTAACCTCTCAAGACATTCTCACATGAGCTGTCCGCACGTCATATTCCCACTACAGTTCAGGAAGCTTTAGCTGATCCCAAGTGGACACAGGTAATAGAGGAAGAAATGGGAGTACTACTGAAGAATCAAACATGGACCTTGGTTCCATTGCCCAAAGGAAAAAAAAAAAAAAAACGGTCGGGTGCAAATGGGTCTTCTCTGTTAAACACAAGGCAGATGGATCTATAGAATGATACAAGGCAAGACTAGTCGCAAAGGGATACACTCAGACATATGGTATAGATTATCAAGAAACTTTTTCACCGGTAGCCAAATTAAATATACTCAGGGTCCTGTTATCTCTCACAACCAACTTGGACCGGCCATTGCACTAGTTTGATGTAAAGAACGCATTTCTCCATGGTGATCTTGAAGAGGAAGTCTACATGAATACTTCTCCAGGTTACACGGCATCTTCAAAAGTTGAAGTTGTATGCAAATTGCAGCGAACACTGTATGGATTAAAACAATCACCTCGAGCATGGTTTGAGAGATTCAGTCTGGAAATGAAGAAATATGACTTCCACCAAAGTAATTCAGATCATACATTATTTCTGAAGCACCAATGGGACAAGGTAACAGTTTTAATTGTATATGTTGATGATATGATCATCACAGGGGATGATAAGGAGGAAATCACTAAGCTTCAGAAACAATTGGCGGCCGATTTCGAGATGAAAAATCTAGGAGGACTCAAATATTTCCTGGGAATAGAGGTTGCTAGATCAAGGCGAGGTATATTTCTTTCTCAGCGAAAATATATATTAGACTTACTATGTGAGGTTGGAATGTTGGATTGTAAGCCAGTAGACACTCCAATCATTCAGAACCACAAGCTCGGGGAATATCCAAGCTAAATGCCAACAGACAAACGAAGGTACCAGAGGTTAGTTGGTAAACTTATTTACCTCTCCCATACTCGTCCAGATATTGCCTACGCAGTGAGTGTAGTAAGTCAATTCATGCATCAACCTAGTAAGGATCATATGGAGGCAGTGATCCGAATTTTACGATACTTAAAATCATCTCTAAAAAAAGGGCTTATGTTTTCGAAAAATAACCATGTCAGAGTTAATAGTTATACAGACGCAGATTGGGCGGGGAATACCACAGACAAAAGATCCACCTCAGGATACTTCATGTTTGTTGGAGGGAATCTTGTTACATGGAGAAGTAAGAAGCAAAAAGTGGTGTCATTATCAAGTGTTGAAGCAGAGTTCCGTGGTATGGCTAAAGGACTTTGTGAACTCCTGTGGCTCAAAAGACTTCTAACTGAAATTGGGTTTGCTCCTACATCCGAGATGAACCTCTTTTGTGATAACAAGGCAGCTATCGTCATTGCTCACAATCTGATCCAGCATGATCATACCAAACACGTAGAGGTTGACAAACACTTTATCAAAGAAAATCTCGAAGCTAAAATAATTCGGCTTCCATTCGTGAAGTCCGAAGACCAACTGGCGGATATTCTTACAAAGGCCGTATCAAGCAAGGATTTCCACAACTCACTAAACAAGTTGCGCATTGAAGATTTGAATGCTTTCACTTGAGGGGGAGTGTTGGCATGAGTTGTCAAATAATCAATGAGTTGTCAATTAAAAGAAAATCAGAAAGATAATATTCGTGATTGTACAACTCATTGATTGATTGTATAATATATATGTATATCTAAGAATAGGGTTGCTAATCTCCCTATATATTTGTACAATATCTCTGTAAAGAAAGTATGAAAGAAATACGAGAATAGAAAATCTGACAAGAGGCAGCTCCGGATGGGTTTAACTTCAAGAGATTCAGATCCAACCAATTTAGTAGTTGGGGTTTAACCTGTGGGCTCAACAAGTCTAAATTCATATCCAAACCTGCTTTGATTGGGTTGGGTATAATGACCGGTCGGGTCAACCCAGCCATTCACAACACTACTCAGGAGGTTATCTAGATTGCTGCGAGATGGTTACATTAGTGTTTTCCTTTTGTATTCTTTATGATAAAAATAAATAAATTAGTAAGACTGAAAATAATAATCATTGGCCTTTTCTATAGTCAAAATTCACACTAACAAAATACAACCAACCATGATAGGGGAAATGCAATATTTGCACTTGTTATCCAAACAAGACCCACCAAAAACATAATATATGTAAATCCATATTCCAATACCAGTGGTATTCCATGGACTTATTAATCTGTTCCATTTTCTTGTTTGAGAGAGAGAGAGAGAGAGAGAGAGAGAGAGAGAGAGAGAGAGAGAGTACAGATGAGAGAATGAACTGAGAAGAAGGAAAATTTCTGGTGCAATTAGATACATGAAATCAAGAATCTCATCAGATGATAAATCCACCCAAATGTGGCAACCCGGGTGAAGGCAGCAAGGCCAGTGTGTGCAGGGACCATTCCAAGAAGGTTATCTTTGCATTCCAGTAAGTGTATGACTGAGTTTCTAACTAGGATGGTAGAGGCCAAAGCGATGCTTGACTGAATTAGGATTTGCAAGAACATGGGCCTACACAATATCATAGCCAAATCTGACTCCAGAGTAATCACGGAGGCAATATCTAATCCTCTCGCACAAATTCTGTGGAAAATCTAGTATCAAGTAGGAGAAGTCCTTTTCGAGAGCTCTACCCTCAATGTTACTGTTTCTCATACCTTGAGATAGGGAAATGCGCTGGCAGATGGCATGGCTAGACTTGGGAGCAGTAGCATGGAAGGGAAACTGTTCTGGGGAGAGGAGCTCGGACAGAAATTCAGGGCTATGAAGTTGTAGCAGCTGATCTGTTTTTGTCCATTGGAGGGTATCCACATCTGTTTTGTTATCTATTGCAATTGTGGTAGTTGATGTCCTTTTGCTATTTGTCCACCTAGCTGCTGCTTTGCTATTAATCATTTGAAGGGCTATGCTAGTAAGTGATGAGCTCCTCTGTTCTTCCTCGTCCTAGCACTATAGATGGGGCATGCGCAACAGTCATTTGTCTTTTGGGTGTTGAATCAAGCTGGAGGGAGCTATGCCAGATTGAGAGGGCATCAGAATCATATGTTTTTTTCTAGCTGTCATCCTGGTTTGGTTCTGAAGTGAGGCATGGCCTGCGTGGTGAGTATACTGCATTGTCCCTGGTGCTGCTTCAGTGGCGTTTTGGATGCTGGTGATGTTCCTGCATTTTTTGTTTTTTATGCATCGTTTGCATAGTTTGAAGTCTTGTTGCTTTTAAGTGTATTGTTTGATTTCGGTTTGGTATATGATAGGTGAGTCCTGCTTCTTTTTGTGGTGCCCACCTGAAAAATGTAAAATAGAAAAGGAAAAAAAGAAGAAGAAAAGGAGATGCACAAAACATAAATGAAAAGCAATCTGGACAATCAAATTGTCAACCCCATCAATGATGGAGAATAGGCCATACACACACTCATCAGGTCAACATAACCATTTTATTTTGTTGATTTTGGACCCTATGAACATTTAGTCTGGCCATCCATGTGGTGGGTGTCAAAGCTGGATCATTATGGCCTTATAACTATGATCATAAATCTAGATTGGTATGCCAACATACCGCATATCTTCTTCTTCTTCTTTTTTCTTTTTTTCTTTTCTGAGAGATCAACATACTGCATATACATTGGATGAGTTGCCACAAATTACCACAGTGAACAAATGAGTTTGGTGATTATGGAACTAACATGGGAGCTTTAGAAACATAATATACAATATTGAATCAACCTTTAGTGATTGAATTTTATTTGCACTGAACGTAAATTGAAAACAGTACTTGGTATTGTATCAGCAGGTAACTGGTTTTTTTATTTTCTATCAATTTCTTCTCATAAGATCTTTTACGAAATTCATCAACTGCATCTTTGGATGGGTTGTGTGTGTCAAGCATTCTTGTGCAAACAGTTTGAAGTGTGTGGGTGTGTGAGCGCGCGCACGCGTGTGTGTAGAGAGAGAGAGAGAGAGAGAGAGAGAGAGAGAGAGAGAGAGAGAGAGAGAGAGAGAGAGAGAGCCTCATTCCCTCTATCATGTTCTTCTGAAAGCAGCTTGAAGGACGTAAATATAGAGACCCTCCCTCTCTCCTCCTCTCATGTAGTCACGTTCTTCCGCAAGCAACTTGAAGGACATACATATAGAGACCCTCCCTTTGTATGTGAGAAATGATCGAGTGTTCTATTATAGTGCTTCTAGTTGAATCGGTTCACTTGAACAGCCCAATTGTTGGTCTGAATTGTCCATTATGTTCGGAACACATGTCGTGGGCTACCATGTAAAAATCAAACTGATTGGATGATTAAATCCATCCTTTTTTCTAAGTCATAGATGGGATGGTTTGAATTGCTAAACAAAATTGATTCTTTAGAATCATAAGCAATCCATATGGTCCCATAGATCAATCGAGATGTTGATTAGACCTATTTTTTGTGTAAAGATCTCAACTGCCCATGTTTAAGGCCAATCAAATCAATGGATTGGACTGTACAAGTGTCTCAATGCAGCTGGGGCACAATAATTTATAGTGCTATGAGAGCATCGGAGGAACACACACGCAGAGAGAGTGCTTTGATTGAGATTATCCAAACTGTTTCAATTTAGATATCAGGTCAGGAATGCCCAAAGTTGATAATCCACGATTGAGATTATCCAAACCGTTTCAATTTAGATATCAGGTCAGGAATGCCCAAAGTTGATAATCCACGCCATTGATCTATTGTGTCCCACCATGTATTCATCATGCATCAGATATCTCTTCGATAGAACATCTTGACATCTTTTATTTGTGGCATTAAGACATGTAGTTCGGAATAGAAACACAACAATGTTCTGCATTCAACTTGAAAAGCTTCCTAATATTGATTGCTTGGGATCTTCCAATTCATGACATTTTTTTCCTTTTTGGGGCACTCCATCCACACTGGGACCAATGGTCCTAACTACCAAACAATTGATGTATGAGAATTGAAGAATTGATGAAAATATGTGGCCCATGTATCATATAATTCCTCTTGTGCAGGATCTCCTCACTGTCATTTGCTGTGAGTTTAACAGGTGATGACACAGGCATATAATGGTGGGTCCATACAATGAACATGTACAGAACTCACTTACATTCAAATGCCTGTAATCGATCCCTAACATAATAATATAGTATGAGAACCTTGATTAATGAAAATCTTCAAATCAAGCTATTAACAATTGAATATAATCTGCTATCTCTATCTAATATATAAATAAATTATTTGAATGCAAAAACAACTATCATTAAAAGAAAAGTAAAAATATACATAAAAACTATTACATTGGTGGATATGGTGTTACCCAGATTGGCTTAAACCGAGTCGGGTAGTAAATGCCTGAAGGAATGCTTGAAGGAAATGGCCAGATACTACCATCCTCTAAGTCAAACACACCCGATTCATGATTACAAATAAAAATATCCTTTGTAAAATAAATACAATTCCGTTTGAAGCCCGGCAATCCTGTAGTCGGAATAGACTTAGTGTAGCCTAAGAAAAGCATTTGATCACCCAAACTTTCTACCTTGATCCAACCGGAACCATTTGTGTCCATCTTAAAAGGCGGAATGTTGTCATATATCTAGTACGATGCATATATTCAGGAAAACAGTAGTATAACCTTAAAACCATTAACAACTCCCCGCATGATTCCACTAGATAGATTCCACGCACATGCCTCACAACAGCATTGCGAGGAAATTCTATTTCAGGGAGGAGAAGCGGCTTCCATTTTGCAGAGTCAGGACTGAGATCCAATTCATAAATACTGAGTACAGAGATATACCTTGCTATAAGTAAGCGCCCATTATAGAATGTGATATCAGATATGCAGTGAAATTCATTGGGATTTCTTTCAGGATTTCTTTCCAAGGCTGTCCATGCTGCATCTCCCACCTTACAAAAGGCAAATGTATTCCTTGAACATGTGATCACAATCATACAATCACCTGAAGTAGGGTCAGAAGATAAAATGGCTTTAGCATCTATTCCGAGGCGGCTCTCCCAAAAATGCTCCACGTAGTGATGCTCGGCCGTGTTCCAAACAAAATCTCGATGATTGGTTGATTTCCAAACATTAGCTTGACAGGGGAGACTGATACATTCATTGGATGTTATATTCAAGAGAAAACATCCATTAGTTATCTTATCCATCAGTATCAGCCATCCATCAAAAGATCCTAAACATCTTGCTCCTCTAGCCTGTGATAGATGTAGCCCGTATACCTTCTTGTCTGATAGATTGAAGAGTCTATGGGTTTGGGTTTTTCGTGGGACGATCAGCAACGGGATTTGATGCGATGGAGGGTGGAGATTGTGGGCCACCATCTCAGTCCAGGCCGCCCGCCACGAGCTGCAGACTCGCCCAACACGAATACAATCCACTAGATCTAGACGCATTAGAATGTCAATGAGGATTTCAGTGGAAAGATGCGCCGACTTGTTTCTATCATCCTTCTTCCTTCTCTTCAACTTTCGCATCTTCCCCATTTCCTTTCCCCTCTCTCTCTCTATTCCTCTCTTCTTTCCTTCGGATTCATGAAGACCGATTGCAGGCCTATTTTTATATTGCCGACGACTTCCTTTCCTACCCCTCTCTAGGGATTGGCTACTCCCCCTGCCACCACCCAATGGCTGATGTTCGGTGCTCTATGGGCCCCACCATGATGCGTGTGTTTCATCCATTCCGTCCATCTATTTTTATAGATCATTTTACAATATTACACAAAAAATGAGGTATATCCAAATCTCAATTGGACCACATTACAGGAAACAGTGTTGAATGAACGTAGACCATTAAAAACTTTTTGGGAGCTATAAAAGTATTGGATGAAGCTGATATTTGATTTTTTCCCTTCATCTGGGCATTTATAACCTAATAAACAGATTGGATGTCTGATAAACAGTACAGTGGGCCTTAGGAGGAAGTTCCTGTTGAAAGGATGCTGGGTGGGGCCCACTGCAATGTATGTGATAAATCCATTCCGTCCATCCGTTTTGCGAGCTCATTCTAGGACGTGTGACTAAAAATGAGATGGATATAAAAGTCAAGTGTGTCACACGAGAGGTAAATTTGGGAAAAGAAATTACAACCGTTGGAACCTTCCTGGGCTCCACCTTGATGTTTATATGCTATCCAAACCGTTTATAAGTTCATTCCGAATGGGATGAAGTGAAAACACCAAAATGTAGCCTGATACAAAAGTTTTATAGCCATAAGAATGCTTCAACGGTGCTCACTTAATGTCCACTGTTTCCTCTCGTGTTGCCTACTTAAGTGTTGGATACACTTCATTTTTGGTCACACGTCATAAAATGAGCTCAAAAAGCAGATGGACGGGGTGGATTTCTTACAAACATCTCTATGGGCCCCACCCAGCATCCTTACGCAGGACAGTTTATCTGAGTGATATCGTAACCCTACGAACGATTTGTATAGCATTTAAAGATTATTTTAAGTTCTATGAACGTATCGACGGTGGAAATTTCCATTCCTATTGCATCGTGTGTTGTGGCAAACATGAGCTGTGGATCTTCCTGAATTTAAGCGTTATATTCTGAAAGACTCTTGCAAAACTGATGGATGGAGTGGATTTGTCATGGGTATCTTTATGCCCCACACAGCTTCCGATATCGGTCACTTCCAATGGACAAAGGAGGCGGATTTCCTGAGAAAGCCTTCGAAGCACTGGGGATAATGACATCCACCGTTTAACCTTTCAAGGCCTACAGTGATTTTTGTTTGCCATCCAACTAAGGCTGTCAATGGGCCTGATTGGCCTGGACTTTCGAGCTTAGCCCACCTTGGGCCGAGTTTGGGCTAGACTACTAGGCCCTCAGGTTGGGCTCGGGCAAATGTTTCAAGCCCATTTTTAATTAAGATAGGCTTGGACCTAAGGATCCAAAAGCCAAATAGTCCAGCCCGCCCATCTGGTAAGGTTTAAAATACTTAGAAATGCCCCTCTAACTTTAGGGCACGGGAAAATGATGCAGGAGGTGTAGAGGTCAAGCACCATATTGGTCAAGAATAACTAGTCCCATTGCACGGAGATTCCCTGAACTCTTCAGAGAGACTTCATGAATCCACAAGGAAAAACAAGGAAAATAGAAAATAATTTGTAGGAATTTATAAATTGATTGGTGATTGGAATAAACGAGTTTACAACCCTTTGAATAGGAATAATAAGCAGTGGAAGAAGTTTCAGAATTAAACTATAACTAAAACTCCTAGAAATCTTGACTAACTATAAAGAGTAAACTTACTATTTTATAAACTGTCGTGATCTCTACTAGTGTGCATGGTTTTTGGCCAAAAATAGTAAGTGTCCTATTTGGCCGAACCATGACATTATCCTAACTTCTCTAAGAACTTTTCGTGTTGGATACAACTCTTAAAGCTCAACTTATGAAGAGTTACAATCAAATTAAAACTCACTATAAATAGTGCAAAAGGAAACTAAAATGGGAATTCAACCGTTGATTTGATGGTATTTTACAAATCCGGCGTGCACAACCTAGCATAGCGGATTGGGTGGCTAAAGTAGCTCTTCCTACCCCAAAATCATATATGGTACGTCAATAACTCATTCCGGTACGTGAGATATGTCCATTTTAAGTTATGAAAATCCGGATCATCTCGTCTTCGATCAGGCATTTTCTGGTCATCTTGGCCATGAAATTACCCGCGACCTGCTCTACATCAGAAAAAGTAGATGGAAAGTCATTGCAACTTTCAGACACAGAAAAATGGCAAAGGGAGGAAAAAGTTAATACATTAGGGAGGAGTCGGTGGCTAGGGTGTTCCCCACTTATTGTTCATGCAAAATTCAACCGACCACTAGGCTCGGACCTAAAATCAACCCCATACATAACTTTGGTAGACCACACAATTGAAAAAGGTGTATAAGTTAATGCTCACCCTCCAAACTCTTTTCCTTTGTCTTGCCCATATGAATAATCATCACGGTGGACCCTGTTTTTGTTTTTTATCCGACGGTTGAAGTGGATTTTACATAATCATCACGGTGAACCTTGTAAATATCAAGTGTGTGTTGGGGGACTACGAAAGCACACAGAGATTAATCAAGCAAAGTATTCCAGTCGCATAATCAAGTCCAATCACAAACACTCCGAATTTAATATGAAAAAATCCTTACGGAAAAAAAACAAAAAAAACCATGGCACAAAGCGACAATAATACACTATGAAAGCAGAAATTACCAGAGGTAGAGAATACCCAATTCGAACAAGCATCGAATCTTCTAAGCTATGCCCTTGAAACCTTAGAACGAATTAAAAAGCCCTCTCATACCCCAAATCCTTATTACACCTATTATATATATATATATATATATATATATAATATATATATATATATATATATATATATATATATATAGCATATACAAGAATTACAATTGAAATCGGAAACAAATCCCGCACTTACGCAATTCTGCCACATGCTCGATGACACTTCGATAGCATCGACAGATACGCAATTCTGTGCACATGCTCGATGATACCTTCGATGACACTTCGATGGCATCGAACACCCTCAATGTCATCGAGTAGAACACCAAAACATTTCAGTGACTAAACATGGATTTTTCAGATTTTTTCGATGGCATCGAGCAGGACACCATAAAGTATCCAGCAACCAACATGGGATTTTTGGATTTTCTCGATGGCTATTCGATGGCATCAAACAACGGTCGATGGAATCGAATGGTCTGTCGATGGCATCCACAGACCCTATTGCTGAAAGATTTTAGACACCAAAAATAATATTCACCATGTCTTTAATCTTTATAGCTCCTTATCCTCATTTCTAATTCCACCTTACATTATAGTTTCATCATCACTTCTCGCGCATATTTCGTCTTCCTTTTACGCTTTCGCTAAGTCCAGAGAAGTTATACATAACTTAAACTTCTCTCTAGGAACCACCTTAGTGAGCATGTCCGCCGGATTCACGCTCATGTGAATTTTCTTTAGAGTCACTCCTTCTTCCTTAAGTACATGTCGAATAAAACAGTGACGCGCATTAATATGCTTAGTACATGAGCGATAAACTAAGTTTTTAGCTAAATTGATCGCACTTTTATTGTTACAATTAACCGGCATGGCCTCCTGCTGAAATCAAAACTAATATATCATCCCCCTCAACCAAACACCTTCCTTGCATTCCTCTATCGCTGTCATATACTAAGCTTCAGTCATGAAAAGAACTATCATCGACTGAAGCTTCGACATCCGACTGATCGCTCTACCCACTAAAATAAACGAGTAACCGAAAGTCGATATTCTAGTATCCACATTGCCTACATAATCAGAATTCACACAACCTACTAACTTGGGGTTAACATGTATACCTCGAATGTATCTAAATAGTCATTTCATTGCTTCCTAGTGTTGTTTCTCGGGGTTAACATGTATCTGCTAACAACACCCACTGTATATGAAATATCCTGTTTTCTATAGACCATTGCATACATCAAGCTTTCAACCACACTCAAATAAGGCACACGAGACATCTCTTGCTTTTCTTCATCAGTTTTAAGACACTGTTCAGAAGAAAGCTTAAAATGAGTTGCGTGAGGAACACTAACCAGCTTTACCCTATCCATCCCATACTTTACCAATACCTTCTCGAGATATTCCTTCTGAGATAACCAAAGTCTGCTCTTTTTTCAGTCTTTGTGTATATCAATGCCGAGAACCCTTTTCACAACTCCCAGATATTTCATCTCAAATATCCCTGATAACTGAGTCTTTCAATCTCAGACATGCTATGATTGACAATTAACATGTCATCAACATACAATACTAGGAAAATAAACTTCTCATCACTCGGTGCCTTGTAATAGACATAATGATCATATTCACTCCTGATAAATTTCTGACTCACCATGAAAGAATCAAACTTTTTGTATCATTGTCTAAGCGACAGTTTCAGGATGTACGGCGACTTCTGATTACTTCTCTACCTCTTTTATTTCGAAGCCTTCTTATTACTTCATGTAGATCTGCTCTTTTAATTCCCCATGTAAAAAAGCAGTCTTCACATCCATTTACTCCAGCTCGAGATCATATTGAGCAACCAATAATATTAATCTGATAGATACTTGCTTCACCATAAGTGCGAATATATCAATGAAATCGATACGTTCTCTCTGAGCATATACTTTCGCTACCAACATTGCCTTGTACCTATCATGTTTCTTCAAGATCCGCTTGCACTCCTTCGCTTTATGGCCGACGGGAAGCTCCACCAGCTCCCGTATCTCGTTCTTGTACAAGGAGTCCATCTCATCGTCCATCGTTACTTTCCACTTTTCGGCGTATGTGTAACGCCCTGAAAATCGGGGTCGTGCATACGCTTGACTCCCGAGTTCCCGAGTGTCACTTATTATCAATTTTATGGTTTTATGAATTATCAAGTTTAATTGCACAACTTGGAATTACTTGGGCATGAAACACAACCACAACTAGTCTACTGGAATGAAAGAGATGTATATATATACAGGTCCAAAAGAATATAAACGGGCGCACAAAGTGCCGCCCAACAAAATCACAAAAAAAATAGTATGTTCAAAATAATAACGCTGAGTCCACCACTCAGCGATCCAATGCCCCATCTATGGATCCGAAGAAGACCCACTCATCAGCTGAAAGTAGGAGAACTCGTCCTCCTCGTCTAAAGCTCGCGTTGATAGGCTCCTCGAACTCCTCGTCACCTGCGGCTACAGTAGAGTCTGGTTGGTGTTTTAAAACACCGTCCCAGAGTGGGAGTGAGTGATCAACTCAGTGGGTGCTATTAGTCTTAAGTTGTAACAAGCATAATTTATAAACAACTAACTATTCTTATTAATGCATATGCATGATGGATGATATGATGCATGCCCTCGCCACAACGCTCCCTCGAGCGATTCCATCTAACGATCGCGTATGGTTAACACTCCCTCAGAGCGATCTCGACTGCCGAGTCGCTACCCTAATTAGTGCGATGCAATGCGATCGTGTTAACCGAGTTCTTAGTTAAATTCATTCATACAACAGGTTGGGAAATCTGATACACCCCATGTATCAATGCCCTTAACTGGTTGCGAGGCCAAGGCCCCCAACATGTGAGGCCAAAATCCCGCGATCTGTGATCCCGTCGAGTTCTCCGTCCCCGACTTCAAGCACACGGAGAGTGCTGAAATGTGGGATAGCTCGCGATCACTACGGGGAGGCGCGTCACCCCAGCATAGGCTGACAGCTCGAACATAGTGTCTGATTCCACCATGCCCGGCTCACGAGGCGGTAGATCGATTTCCATCTGGCTAATGATGGGCTACAATGGTTGTAGGGTGTTCCAGGTTTCATACATATGTGATCAAACAAGGTTAACAAACAGAGCTGATCGGTAAGTAGGCAAGACCGCACGAGTCAGGCGAGCATGCGACAAACGACATCGGGTACAAAGGGACCCATATAGTCAAACTACTGCCGCCCGTACACACCCGCCCAAATCCACGGGTTTAGCCCTAGCATAGTCCTACCAGTGGGACTACCGTCTCTCCTCATATTCCCGACCAACCCAAGAGTCCAACGTTAATTCATAGCATACCAACCATCAAGATTACCAACTAACATAATAGTATCATGTTTACATACATTACAACATACGATTAATTATTCCTAACAAGCATGCTACAACAACATGAGCAAGGTGCATATGAGTGGTGTGGGTTTGGGGAGGAAGTTAGGCACTTCCTACACCTCGAGGAAATCAACTACACAAGAGTAAGGAATCATGCACAACATGAAGCAACACATATGAGAAGAAATCAACAAACATGAGCATGTAATCATCCATATACTAAATCATGTGAGAGGCAAGATCGACATCAAATAAGAACTAAGCATGCAATACATACAATTCCAACAAACATACCATTCTTAGGTTTCCTCTAGATTCTTCAATACAACATCCCAAACAAACAAAATCATTAAACTCCTACTATAATTGGAGCTAGGCCACCTAAGGATAATAGTCTGCACCTTCGGATCGTTGAAGGCTTGCAAGACGACCTAGAAATGAGGATTTTGGGGTCGAACGGCCAGAATCCCTGAAGCAAGCACTTGCATATTAGAGATCCATGCCAAGCCCTTCTCAACACATGGGTTTCAAGAAGAAGGGATAAGGGATTTACCTAGATGATCAACGAACGGAAAGAGTGGTCGTGGTGGAGGGTTTCTTCTTGGAGAAGAGGTAGGGAATTGCGAGGGTTGATTTCCCTGGGACACACCTTGATTTAGGGTCCACCTTGCTCACCTTCACTCTCTCTTTCTTCTCTCATTTCTCTCTTGCTCTCCCTTTTTCTTTCTTTGGTAGTTGTAGTAAAGAGGGAGTTATGAGAGAAGTTAGGGTTTATTTCCTAGACTTGGGTCCTTTGGCTTTAAGTTTCTACAAATTCCCAAAATAGCCATCTAGGACTCCCTATTGGTGTTGGGGCGGCCCTAACACCTCTCTTGCCACCAAATTTGGTGTGTAGGTGACTCATGGCCCGATGAGAGGTCATGCAAAGTTTGGGAACAAACGGATGAACGAGTATGGGGTTTAAGCATACGGTTCCGATCTTTAAATGGCTCTATGGGGCCCATTTCGGTGATTGGGGTGGCTTTAGAGGCCCTCTGGCCATGAAACTTACAGGATAGGTGATCCATGGCCCGATGAAGGGCCATACAAAATCTGGGAGTGATCGGATATGGGGTTTGATCGTACGGGGCCGATTTGCGATCAACGGTCACCGTGCCACGATCGGGTCCCAGATTTTGTGGACAGGCGTAGGAAAATACATTAGACATTCACCGTAAATTTGGAAGAAATCCGACGGCTGGAAAGTCTGGTATCTCGGTTTCATTTGCAAGTGTCAGATTCCAATTCTGGCATTGGTGAGGTGCATTTGTCAAGTGTCAGATCCCAATTCTGGGTGTCCACTGGGTTCGTGGTCCGCAATGGACCACAAGCCTAGTGAGATCTTCAGTTTCCTAAATTTTTAGATTTTTCCGACCTTCCTCGGTCACTGGGTGGCCCACACGAGTTGTTGTTAAGTGTAAACAGGTCATTTGGCTTGGCGGCCCGCACTTGGTCCGACCATGACCAGACTGGTCTACTCTAATGAGCTAAATCTAAGTTAACTAACTCGTGGTACCCCACCACGAGTACTTTGAATAAACGATCTTACGACAAATCCTACGTGGATGCCCCATGACACTGTGCTGGTTGGACGGGACGTTACAGTATGGTTCATTAAGAGTCTCTTAAAGAGTAAACGGATCTCCCTCACTATAACGAGGGCATGTGCGATATTAGAGTCATCCATATATCTCGCTGGTAAGTTGTGATCCCGTGACGGATTCCTTCTCACAGGTAGCTGCTCCACCTACTCATGTACCTCTGTTTGCATCTCTGTCACAGCCTGTCTCCTATATGACTAACCGAATGTCCACGATCAAATTTTTCGATTCTTCGTACTTTTCTTTACGGAATAAGGATCTTTCGTCGAATTTGACGTCATGACTAACAATGATTTTCAATGTCACTCAGTCATACAACATGTACCCCCTCACACCATCACCATAGCCAACAAAGATGTATTTCTTAACCATTTGCTCTAGTTTATCTCTCTCAACAGACTGTACATGAAAATAAGCATCACAACTAAATACATGCAGTCCCGAATAGTCTACCTGCTGACCGCTCCATACTTCCTTTAGAATTTTACATTCAATGGCCGAAAAAGAGGACCTATTCACCAAGTAACAAGCCATGTTAACAGCCTCAATCCACAGTTCCTTGCCCAACCTAGCATTACTAATCATGCATCGGGTCTTCTCTAAGAGAGTCCGATTTATTCGCTCAAACACACCGTTCTGCTCTGGTATGTGGCGCGCTATGTTATGCCTCACGATCCCTTTATCCTTACCATATTGATTGAATTTCCCATAAGCGAATTCTCCACCATTATCTGTCCTTAACACTTTCACCATTCGCCCTGACCGTTTTTCTACAATTGCTTGCAGTTGATGAAAACATCGGACTTATTTTTCATAAAATAAACCAATACCATCCTAGATTAGTCGTCAATGAATGTGACAAACCATAATGACTCTCCACCAAAAATCACGGGCGACGGCTTCCATACATCAGAATACACATAATCAAGAACACCCTTATATACATGTTTTCCAGATTTAAAAGATAACCTTAAATGTTTACCATATATACAATGCTCGCATATACTTAAATCAAAACTTTTAAAAGCTGAAATTAAACTATGGTCAAAAAGTATCTTCATACCCTGCTCACTCATGTGGTCCACGCGTGCATGCCATATACATGAAGACATGTAATCCGCTACAGACGCCGCAGCTCTACCCGATGAAGTGCTTCAGATCAACCTGTAAAGATTTTCATTCCATTGCGTCTTCATGATTACGAATGCCCCTTTAAAACTTTAAGGACTCCAATCAAAACCAGTGATTTTACACCCAAGCGCCTCGAGTGTTCTAAGAGATATCAAGATCCCTCATATTAGTAACGTGTCTCACCTCGGTCAAAGTATGCTCCATGTTATCAAACATCTTAATATGCATCGATATAACACCCACAAAATTACAAGTATTATCATTAGCTATAAATAACTGGCTACCATCGCACTCTCTATAACTAGTGAACCAACTTCGATGAGGAGTCATGTAATATGATGCCCTAGTATCCAAAATCCACTCATCCATACACTCATCATATAAGTGTCCAACCATGGATACTGACAACACATCATAACCACTCATACCTACATCAGACTCTACAGTGTTAGCCTCCCTTGAAGAAGCCTCTGAGTTATCTTTTTATGCCTTACTATTTGCGCAATCTTTCTTCATGTGCCCGGACATCTCGTAATTTCAGCCCTTCAGCTTTCCTTTGTCATTGCCCATAGATTTGGACCTCGATCGAGAAGGCTCATTGTCCCGCTCAGAATTTCATCCCCTCATAACCAATGAATCGATAGATGAGCCAATGTCACTGTTTTTCTTTCTCATCACATTTCCTTAAAGGGTTGAGATAACGGTATCGACACTAATGGTCGATCTACTGTTGTACAATGAGTCCTTAAATGACTCATACAAAACTGAGAGAGAATTCAACAAAATGCATGTCTGATCCTCATCTTTCATCATTTCTTCCACATCCAACAGTTTACAAATAATATTGTTAAAGTTACTAATGTGAGCCTCAACATCAGCTCCTCTGTCATCTTCAGGTTGAACAACTGTAGCTTCAAGTATAGGCGATTCTCAAGATATTTCTTAATGTAGATGTCCTCTAATTTCATCAATGTACTTGCTGCAGTTTTTTTTTTCACATAGCATTGTAGAGGACCTCATTCATTAGGCACAATTGGATAGAGGTTTTCGCTTTCTTATTCATCTTATTCCATTAATCATCTATCATAGATTCCGGCTACTTCTCAAGGAGTGCAGCATTCAATCCCTGCTGAACTAGAAAACCAATCATCTTGACCTTCGATAGTTTAAAATTATTTTTCTTAGAATATTTTTCAACATCGAACTTCAGATTAGATATAATTGATACTATGTTTTTAGATTTAATCTGCATCCTAACATTTTTATCTAATACCACTTGTTGGGGGACCGCAGAAGCACGCAAAGATGAATCAAGCAAAGTATTCCAATTGCACAATCAAGTCTAGTCACAAGCACACTAAATTTAACGTGGAAAAATCACTTCAAAAAAAAAAAAAAAAAAAAAACAAACATGGCACAAAGTGACAATAATGCACTATAAAAGTAGAAATTACAAGAGATAGAGATTATCCAATTCCAACAAGCCTCAAATCTCCTCAAACTAAGTCATTGAAACCCTAGAATGAGTTGAAAAGCCCTCTCATATCCCAAATCTCAATTTCATCAATATATAGCATATACAAGAATCACAATCGAAATTGAAAACAAATCCCGCACTTACGCAATTCTATGTACACACTTGATGACACCTTCAATGGCATCAACAGACTCTCGATGGCATCAAATACCCTCCATGTCATTGAGTAGAACACCAAAACATTCCAGCGGCTAAACATAGATTTTTCAAAATTTTCCAATGACATTTACAACCCGTCCATGGCATCGAATCCCTTCAAAGGCATCGAACAAGATACCACAAAGTGTCCCACAACCAACATGGGATTTCCAAAATTTTTGAATGCATAGGGCGATTTGAGACATCGATAACAAGGTGTACATCTCTCTCCCTACTTTTTTACTCAGTGTCTCACCTGAATAATGGAGCATCATGATTTATTATTATTATTATTTTCTTTTTTGTAAATTTGTATAAAATAGAATTATACATATAATGGTCGGATTGGATTTAACATAAACATCACCGTGGTCCCGTCCCTAAAACAAAAAGAAACAGTTCCCAGAACAAATTATTTCACACACAGATATACAGAAATATGGGTCCTTACTCAGGTGGTAGACTCTCAGGAGTTTCAACACCTGGTAAAATTCCACTGCGGCGTGACTGTGTGGTGGTGTGTGCGCGTGTTTGAAAAAAAAAAAAAAAAAAGATATACAGAAATACGGCTGTGGATGTCCCGAGGTTGACTGGTTGGTGGGACATGGATTAGCTACTGACAGGTTGAGTAGCGACTGGCTACTGAAGTGAAGTCACCAAGTTATGTGGGCCCCACCATGATGTATGTTTTGTATCCACACCATCCATGCATTTTGAGAGATCATTTTAGAGAACGATACAAAGAATGAGCTAGATCCAAGGCTGGAATGAACCCCATCATAGAAAACAGTGGAGAGAGTGATGCCCAACCTTGAAACCTTCTGAAGGTCCATCATGATGTTTATTTGAGATCCAACCTGTTCATGTGTTAACGCAGACATGAAAGAAGGGAAAACACAAATATAAGCTTGATCAAAAATTTTGCGACCCTTAGAACTTTTTAATGGTGGGCGTCACCCTCCCCACTTTTTTCTGTGGTGGGGTTCACTCGAGCTTTGGATCTGACTCATTTTTTGGATGATGTCCTAATATGATCTGTGTGGATACAAAACATACATCATGGTAGGGCCCAAAGAAGTCACTTCAGTGGCCAGTCTCTACTCTCGCTACTCAACCTGTCAGTATCTAATCCGCGTCCGGTTAGGTGCCGCGCTGGCCTCACCCAATACGTGCTCTCTTTACCGTGGGGCCCATCTCGATGTATGTATTCTATATCCACACAGTTCATCCATTTTTTCATATCATTTTAGTGCACAGTAAGATAATTTAAGTAGATCCAATTTTCAAGTGGTCCAAGCCCTAGTAAAGAGTGGTGATTGAATAACCTACTATTAAAACCATATTATGGCCCACCGTAATCTTTGTTGGGCGAAGTATAATGACCAGCTGGGTCAACCCAGCCATCCACAACGCTGCTCAGGAGCTAATCTAGATTGGGGCAAGATGTTCACATTAGTTTTTTCCTTTTCAAGGTCTGGTAATGGTTTTCCGCTTGGAACTTTTGTGTTATTTGGACGGATATATATATATATATATATATATATATATATATATGTGTGTGTGTGTGTGTGTGTGTGTGTGTGTGTGTGTGTGTGTGTTAAGATTGAAAATAACCATCGTTAACCGTTTCCATAGTTAAAATTCTCATGAACAATAGAGGAGCGACCATTGTGAGGGAAATACAATATTTGCACTAGTTATCCAAACAAGACAACCAAAAGTATAATGAGAGAGAGAGAGAGAGAGAGAGTCCAGATTAGGGATGAAATTAGAACAAAAAAAAAAAATCTGGTGCAATTAGATACAAGAAATCAAGAATCTCATCAGATGATAAATCCACCTTGAATTTTAGATGGGATGTACTCCTCTGACAAGAAGGAGAATGACGATACAGACAATGCTTCAATCTCAAATTTCACTCCTCTGTATCATGATTTCCAGCTCTGACCTATCGGGAAAACACAAATGCTTAGGAAGTTGGTCATGTAAGCTTTTGTTTAGCAATTTTCCAACCAATAACGACTAGCAGAATGCTAATATCACCCACCAAAAATCATTCGCACCTCCATTTGGACACATGACACACGTGCAACATAGGGACTGCTCATCTGGCGGGTCCATCATGGAGTGATGGACAGTAGCTGAAGCTTTGGATGATCCTAACTATTTGATCAGAACTCGAGGGCAAAAGGGACAGCTAAGAAAATGTCATTAACGGTTCAAAAGCAGTAGATTCTCGCAAAAATTAGGATTGTCTTAATAGCATGATTTTTCGCGTTGTGGCCTACCAATGGTGGGACCTGACAGATGTTTGCTCTAGAACGTATACATGTGCACCACATATCCCTTGGAGATGCATGTGATCGTTTCCTGTGATATTATTTCTCTGAAAGAAAAAAAAAAAAGAATCATGGAATTCAACCTCCATTGCAGTGCTTCTCAGTGTAAGTAACATCTCAGCAACATGGCTTCAGCTTTCTTCTTGTCTGATATGCAAAGGCAGGACTTCTACATTAGCTAAAATGCCATGATATGATTGAGAAAATCAACCAAAGAAAAAAAAAAAAACTAGAATCTCGCCTTCTTGTGAAGGAGACAACGGTCCGGAAGGTGGTATTTCTCACAATCTGAAGGAAAAACTCCAAGCCAGCGTATGTCGGGTACACAGCAAATTTGCATCATAAGCCATTTTCTGTGAGAACAGGTAAGATGTTAATTAGTCTGCAAACTAAGGCTGCATTTGGCTTCACTAAATATCATGATATTTGGTGCAACAAAACACAACCTAAGAAATAAACCAGAATTACGACCATTTAATTGCATTTCGAATAATTTTGGACTTTCAAACTTCAGAGTGCGACTGTGCATTAGACAAGACATCATCATCTATCTAAGCTTTATCTGAACTATATGTGGTCGACTACACTAATCCCGTTCAGCCATTCCGCTCTATCAAGGACCATATCCTGACTTAAACCACAATTCATCGAGTCCTAGGCCTTCCGGTTGCCCTCTAGAGTCTTCGACTTGAACCATCTCACTCCTACCTGGTGCAACAGGTAAGATACGAGACCGTTTTACCATTTACTGGTTCACTCAAAATGTCCCTAAAATGGTAGAGCGTGCAGTAAGATATGAGACCATTTTATCATTCACTGGTTCACAAAATGTCCCTAAAATGGTAGAGTGTGCAGGATGTTTTCTGCACAAATTTACTTTTCAGGCAGCACCGGAGACAGCAGATATTGATTTCGGGTGGGAAAGGAGGAAAAGCCATACCCCATGTAATGCAGTTCTGATATTCGATATCACCCCAAATGTACAACAGAACCATTTGGTACCCCAATGTGCGACGTTCTGCTTCCGATTTGGGGTACATCCAAACACACCCTAAAGCATAGTAGTTGGCATGAACTGCATTTTAGACTGGAAATGGTGGATACTCGGAATTGACAAACAATGTTATAGGGGAATTCATAAATGGGAGCAAAACAACAATGTCTAGAGAATATGGAGTGGAAAAAATGGAACGAGTTCATTAGGGGAGGCTAGCAAGCATCCATGGAGGTAGAAGCTCTCGGGTCTTCAACTCTCCACTGCACCTGTCCATCACTTTTTAGGATAGTCAGGACCACTGATCACGTGGGCTGCAGACATGTGAATGTGCTATCGCTAAAAATCGTTCCCCTATATTTGCATTAGCAGCCTGCAAATGGACAATTAAATGGACATTTGCATTAGCAACCTGGAAGCTCACAGGTCTTAAGCTCTCCCCTTTCAATTGGTGAAAAATTAAACAATTGGATGGCCAGGATTTTTAGATCACCATTATTTTTGGCCAATGGCCCATCGATATGGCTCCACCAGATTAATCGTCCTGATTCCCCAGATTGGTGTCATGCATACGCTTGTAATGGTGGAGACGAGCCACCCCAGCAAATCTCTTTGAAATTACAACATGCTAGCTTGCTCGTACAGAGATTAACAAACAGCAGTATGAAGATCAACATGTTAGCATGAAATGTCAAGTTTTCAAGATAAAATCTTACCAACGAACAAAAACGGTAGATAGTCAGAATGTCAAAACCACAAGGATCACAATCTACCAAGCAATACGCAGGCAGGCGCAGTTTTTCAATGAGAAGCCTCAAGAACCTGCTAGGAAAATGTGTGCGTTTGTAACAGAAATTAGAGAGTGAAATTTTCAAATCAATTAGTTCAGACGAAACTTTGAGATTCTTTGGCCCTGAGTCTGTAAACAAATGCATTCCAAGGTTTCGTGATCTGGACCGTTGGTCTGATGGTCCCAACAGTGGATAACAATGCCCCAAAAGTCAAACTGGTGGGAGAATCCTAACACCCATTAACTAGTTGCCTTAAAAGGTTACTAAAAGAATAGAGTGATGATCCGCATTCAACTAAGGAAAAGGCAAAAAGGAACAGTTAGCTAGTATGTTCCAATCTGGAAAAATTTTGGAGTATGGTCCTCTGCCACGGGACCCATCAGTTCAATGGTCCAGTTCACTGAACCATGGACCCACTTGTACAAACCGAGGCCCCAAAGGATATTTTGCATGAAATAAGGTTGAGGACCATAGAGTTACATCTTGATTTTCTTGTGATGCCCATACCTTCTAGTTGAAACATCTCAATAACCTCCTTCCTACAACAAATTCAGCAAATAAGCATAACAACCCCTTCAAACATAAACCACCAAGCAACCAAAAGAATGTGCTTACTGTGACAACTATACAGAGGTTCTTTTCGCAAAACCTGTCATTTGCCAATCGCTGGAACACTGAAACGAAAACCCAATGCCGAAAGCCCAAATTTAAATGCAACAATTAACCAAAGGGGTACACTCTAGTGGTACCGGTATCACCGTAAGCTGTGGTGGTATGGGGAAGATGTGGGGCCAAGCCAACATCATGTCTGAACGCCATCCAACCCATTCATCAGATGAGTAACTCAAAAATACCCCTATTTACCAAAAATTAGGCAGATCCAAAGCCCAGGTGGGCCGAACAGGGAACCATGTGTAGGGGACGCCCACCCTTGATTTGCATGGGCAGCCCACCATGTTGTGTACATGGAACCCAGGCCATTCAGACCCTTCATCTGGCCTAGATGAAGGTTCAGGCCAAAAAACGGTGGTTTCACAACTCAAGTGGGTCTCGATGAAAATCAGAGGTGGGCATCCCCTCCCACCTTGTTCCCTGCTGCTTTGCTATTAATCATTTGAAGGGCTCTAATTGTAAGTGATGAGCTCCTCTGTTCTTCCTTGTCCTAGCCCTATAGATGGGGCATGTGCAACAGTCATTTCTCTTTGGCTGTTGAAACAAGCTGGAGGGAGCTACGTCCGATTGAGAAGGCATCAGAATCATATGCTCTTTTCTAGCTGTCATCCTGGTTTGGTTCTGAAGTGAGGCGTTGCCTGCATGGTGCATATGCTGCACTGTCCCTGGTGCTGCTTCAGTGGAGTTTTGGATGCTGGTGATGTTCCTGCATTTTTTGTTTTTTATGCATCGTTTGCATAGTTTGAGGTCTTGTTGCTTTTAAGCCTATTGTTTGGTTTTGGTATGTAATAGGCAAGGCCCGCTTCTTTTTGTGGTGCCCACCTGAAAAATGTAAAATAGAAAAAACAAAACAAAACAAAAGGAGATGCACAAAACATAAATGAAAGCAATCTTGACAATCAAATTGTCAACCCCATCAATGATGGAGAATAGGCCATACACACTCATCAGGTCAACATAACCATTTTATTTTGTTGATTTTGAACCCTATGAACATTTAGTCTGGACATTCATGTGGTGGGTGTCAAAGCCGGATCATTATGGCCTTATAACTATGATCATAAATCTAGATTGGTATGCCAACATACCACATATCTTCTTTTCTTTTCTTTTTTTCTTTTTTCTTTTCTTTTTTTTCTTCTTTTCTTTTCTGAGAGATCAACCTACTGCAAATACATTGAATGAGTTGCCACAAATTACCGCAGTGATTATGGAACTAACATGGGAGCTTTAGAAATATAATATCCAATATTGAATCAACCTTCAGCGATTGAATTTTATTTGCACTGAACATAAATTGAAAAGTACTTGTATTGTATCAGCAGGTACTGGTTTTCGATTTCTTCTCAGAAGATCTTTTACGAAATTCATCAATTGTATCTTTGGATGGGTTGTGTGTGTCAAGCGTTCTTGTGCAAACAGTTTGAAGAACACACACACACACACATATAGAGAGAGAGGGTCCTTACTCTTGCCCGGGTGGTAGACTCTCAGGAGTTTCAACTCCTGGTCAAGGGTTCGAGTATGTGTGTGGTGTGGTGTGTGTGTGTGTGTGTGTGTGTGTGTGTGTATATATTATATATATATATATAATATATAGAGAGAGAGAGAGCCTCACTCCCTCTCTCGCATTCTTCCGCAAGCAGCTTGAAGGACAGATATCTAGAGACCCTCCCTCCGTATGTGAGAAATGATCCAGTGTTCTCAGAGCACTGTAATTTATAGTGCTTCTAGTTGAATCGGTTCACTTGAACAGCCCAATTGTTGCTCTGAATTGTCCATTATGTTCGGAACACATGTCGTGGGCTACGTAAAAATCAAACTGATTGGATGATTTAATCCATCCTTAATTTGGCCTTATTTTCTCTGGCCATCCTTTTTTTCCAAGTCATAGATGGGATGGTTTGAATTGCTAAACAAAATTGATTCTTTAGAATCATAAGCAATCCATATGGTCCCATAGATCGATCAAATTGTTGATTAGACCTATTTTTTGTGTAAACATCTCAACCGCCCATGTTTAAGGCCATTGATCAAATGGTTCATATTTGTCAAACCAGTGTGATGTTTTCATGGTTGCCCATGTTTAAGGCCAATTAAATCAATGGATTGGACTGTACAAGTGTCTCAATGCAACTGCGGCACAATAATTTATAGTGCTCTGAGAGAGAGAGAGAGAGAGAGAGAGAGAGAGAGAGAGAGAGAGAGAGAGAGAGAGAGAGAGAGAGAGAGAGAGAGAGAGAGAGATTATCCAAATTGAAACTGCTTTGATTGAGATTATCCAAACTGTTATCAATTTAGATATCAGGTCAGGGATGCCCACGGTTGATAATCCAGGCCATTGATCTACTGTGCCCCACCATAGATTGACCATGCATCAGATATCTCCTGGATAGAACATCTTAAAATTTTTTATTTGTGGCATTAAGACATGTAGTTCAGAATAGAAACACAACAATGGTCTGCATTCAACTTGAAAAGCTTCCTAATATTGATTGGATTTTCCAATTCATGACATTTTTCCCTTTTTTGTGCACTCCATCCATCTACAGTGGGAGTACTAAAAAAATCAATGGTCCTAACTACCAAACAATTGATGTATGAGAATTGAAGAATTGTTGCAAATATGTGGCCCATGCATAATATGATTCCTCTTGTGCAATATCTCCTTACTGTCCATACATTTTTTTTTGTTGTTGTGAGTTTAACAGGGGATGGCACAGGCATATAATGGTGGGTCCCACACAATGACTATGTACGGAACTCACATATATGATCATTCCCCATACCATAATAATATAGTATAAGAACCTTGATTAATCAAAATCTTAAAATCAAGCTATTAACAATTAATGATAATCTGCCATGTCTATCTAATATATAAATAAATTATTTGAATGCAAAAACAACTATCATTAAAAGAAAAAAAAAAAAAATAAAAATAAAAATAAAAATTATTACATTGGATATGGTGTTACCCATATTGGCTTATACCGAGTCGGGTAGTAAATGCTTGAAGGAATGCTCGAAGGAAACGGCCAAATACTACCATCCTCTAAGTCGAACATACCCGATTCATGATTCCAAATAAAAATATCCTTTGTAAAATAGATACAATTCCGTTTGAAGCCTGACAATCCTTTAGTCGGAATAGACTTAGAGTAGCCTAAAAAAAGCATTTGATCACCCAAGCTTTCTACCTTAATCCAACCCGAACTATTTGTGTCCATCTTAAAAATGCAGAATGTTGTCATCAATCTACTACGAGGCCTATATTCACCCAAACAGTAGTATATCCTTAAAACCATTAACAACTCTCCGCATGATTCCACTAGATAGATTCCACGCGCATACCCCGCACCACAGTTGTGAGGATACTCTAATTGGGGGATGGGAAGCGGTTTCCATTTTGCAGAGTTAGGACAGAGATCCAACTCATAGATTTCTTACATGGCCATTATAGAAAGCGATATCAGATATGCAGTGACATTGATTAGGTTTTCTTTCCAATGCTGTCCATGCTGCATCTCCCACTCTACAAAAGGCAAATGTATTCATTGAACAGGCAATCACAACTATACAATCACCTGAAGTAGGGTCAGATGATAAAATAGCCTTAGCATCTATTCCGAGTCGGCTCTCCCAAAAATGCTCCAAATAGTGATGATCGGCCGAGTTCCAAACAAAATGTTGATGCTCGGTCGGGTTCCAAATATTAGCTTGACGGGGTAGACTGATACATTCATTGGATGTTACATTCAAGAGAAAACACCCATTACTCATCTTATCCATCAGTATCAGCCATCCATTAAAAGATCCTAAACATCTTGATCCGCTGGCCTGTGATAGATGTAGCTCGTATACCTTCTTGTCCAATAGATTGAAGACTGTGGATTTGGTTTTTTCGTGGTACGATCAGCAACGGGAGTTGATGCGATGGAGGGTGGAGATTGTAGGCCACCATCTCCGTCCAGGCCGCCCGCCATGAGCTGCAGACTACTCCGGCACGAATACAATCGACTAGATCTAGACGCATTAGAATGGTAACGAGGATTTCAGCGGGAAGTTGCGTCGACTTGTTTCCAACATCTTTCTTCTTTCTCTTCAACTTTCTCATCTTCCCCATTTCCTTCCCAACTCTACCCTCCTCTCTCTAGCGTATTTTTATATTCTCTCCTTTCTCTCCCTCCTTTCCTTCGGATTTATGAATACCGATCGTAGGCCTATTTGTATATTATACTCCCGAGGAGATTGAACGCAAGCAAAGGAAGCAGATTAGCTGGTGTACGTGTCGTGCGAATACGACCGCTGACGCTCCTCGAGCTCCGAGTGGTTCGAACGGTTCAAAGGAGATCATTTTAATATTCAATGCAAAAAATGAATCATATCCAAAGATCAAATAACCACACCACGAATAGCAGCCGAGATACTGATTTTTAATAACGTTTATTATCCATCCAATTTGTTCATGAGATCACAGAGACTTGGATGAATTGGAAAAACAAATTTCATATTGATCCAAAACTTCTGTGAAACCCAAAAGAGTTTCAATGGTAGAGGATCAATCCCACACTGCTTTTTGCATTGTGGTCCAGTTGATCGTTAGATCTGCATTATTTTTTGTCTCAAGCCTTATGACTAGCTCACAAAATAGGTGTACGGTTTGGATATAACACATACCTCATGATGGGACCCACAGAATTTGCTGACGTCAATACACCAGCTATATAGCTGGTGTGTGGTACATCAGCCAATCCGATTCCCAAGGAGGGGCCACGGAAGTTTTGTATGAGTATGATATTTTTTTCTATAGTTTATCTGAGTGATATTAACCCTATGAACGGTTTGGATAGCATATAAAGATTATGGTAGGCTCTATGAACGTATCAACGGTGTAAATTTCCATTCCCACTGCATCGTGACATGAGTTGTGGATATGCCTAAAATTTCATAATTTTACTCTAAAAGAGTCTTGCAAAACTTATGAATGGAGTGGATTTGTCACGGGTATCTCTATGCGCCCTACACCGCTTCCGATATCAGTAGCCTCTTAGACGCGTACTAAGTGGTGTTGCACAAACTACCTACTGAGTAAACTCTGTGGAGCCCACGCTGATATATGTGTCTTATCCACACCATCCATACGGTTTACCAGCTCATTTTAAGCCATGGGTCCAAAGTTAATTAATATTCAAAGCTGGAATGGACTACACCACACGAAACAGTGGGGATAATGACATCCACCATTGAACCTTCCAAGGCCTACAATGATTTTTGTTTGTCATCCAACCAGGGCTGTCAATTGGCCGGGTTGGCCTGTTGGACTTCTTGGCTTAGCCGGCCTCTGGCCGATTTTGGGCTAGACTACTACGCCCTTAGGTTGGGCTATGGCCAACGTTCCAAACCCGTTTTTTAACTTAGGCTGAGCTTGGACCTAAGGGTCCAAAAACCCAAGAGCCCATCCCGCCCATCTGGTAGAGTTTAAAATACTTCAAAAATGCCATTCCAACTTTGAGTTGGAGGGAAAGGGCTGAGGGAAAGGGGTTGTACACGAGTCGAACCGAGTCAAGCTTGGCTCAGCTCAACTTAGCTAACCCAGCAGGCTACCCCAGCTCGAACTCAGCTCAGCTCAGTCCTCGAGCTTGACTGTGCAACTCGGCTCGGCTCAATTAGCAGCTCATACTAGTTCGAACCGAGCTTGAGCTCAATCTTTCCGGCTGAGTTCGAGTTCGAGCCTACGAGCTAAGTTCAGGTTTAGGTTTTATAGTTTTTAATATATATTATTTTAAATAAATAAATATATACAAAATAATTATACTAAGTGAACCCGATCTGAGTCGAATTGATTCGAACCGATTCAAGTTCATGGTGATTGACTTAAGTAGATCCAATTTTCAGGTGGATCAAGCCCTAGTAAACAGTGGTGATTGAATAACCTACTATTAAAACCATATTATGGCCCACCATAATCTTTGTCAGGTTAGGTATAATGACCAGCTGGGTCAACCCAGCCATCCACAACGCTACTCAGGAGGTTATCTAGATTGCGGCAAGATGGTCACATTAGTCTTTTCCTTTCCAGGTCTGGTAATGGTTTTCCGCTTGGACCTTTTGTGTTATTTGGACGACAATATATATATATAGTAAGATTGAAAATAAATATCATTAACCTTTTCCATAGTTAAAATTCTCACGAACAAGAGATGAGCGACCATTGTGAGGGAAATACAATATTTGCACTAGTTATCCAAACAAGACCACCAAAAGTATAATGAGAGAGAGAGAGAGAGTCCACATTAGAGAGTGAAATTAGATCAACAAAAATTTCTGGTGCAATTAGATACATGAAATCAAGAATCTCATCAGATGATATATCCACCTTGAATTTTAGATGGGATGTACTCCTCTGACAAGAAGGAGAATGACGATACAGACAATGCTTCAATCTCAAATTTCACTCCTCTCTGTACCATGATTTCCAGCTCTGACCTATCAGGAAAACACAAACGCTTAGGAAGTTGGTCATGTAAGCTTTAGTTTAGCAATTTTCCAACCAATAAAGACTAGCAGAATGCTAATATCACCCACCAAAAATCATTCACACCTCCATTTGGACACATGACACATGTGCAACATAGGGACTGCTCATCTGGCAGGTCCATCATGGAGTGATGGACAGTAGCTGAAGCTTTGGATGATCCCAACCATTTGATCAGAACTCGAGGGCAAAAGGGACAGCTAAGAAAATGTCATTAACGGTTCAAAAGCAGTAGATTCTCGCAAAAATTAGGATTGTCTTAATAGCATGATTTTTTGGCCTGTAGCCTACCAATGGGGGGACCTGACAGATGTTCGCTCTAGAACGTATACATGTGCACCACATATCCCTTGGAGATGCATGTGACAGTTTCCTTTGATATTATTTCTCTGAAAGAAAATAAAAAAATAAAAAAATCATGGAATTCAACCTCCATTGCGGTGCTTCTCGGTGTAAGTAACATCTCAGCAACATGGCTTCAGCTTTCTTCTTGTCTGATATGCAAAGGTAGGACTTCTACATTAGCTAAAATGGCATGATATGATTAAGAAAATCAACCAAAGAAAAAAAAGAAAAACTAGAATCTCGCCTTCATGTGTTAGAGGAAGGAGACAACGGTCCGGAAGGTGGTATTTCTCACAATCTGAAGGGAAAACTCCAAGCCAGCGTATGTCAGGTACACACAGCAAATTTGCATCATAAGCCATTTTCTGTGAGAACAGGTAAGATGTTAATTAGTCTGCAAACTAAGGCTGCATTTGGCCGCACTAAATATCATGATATTTGGTGCAACCAAACGCGACCTAAGAAATAAACCAGAATTACGACCATTTAATTGCATTTCAAATAATTTTGGACTTTCAAACTGTGGAGTGCGGCTGTGCATTAGACAAGACATCATCATCTATCTAAGCTTTATCCGAACTATATGTGGTCGACTACACAAATCCCGTTCAGCCATTCCGCTCTATCAAGGACCATATCCTGACTTAAACCACAATTCATTGAGTCCTAGGCCTTCCGGTTGCCCTTCTAGAGTCTTCGACTTGAACCATCTCACTTCTACCTGGTGCAACAGGTAAGATATGAGACAGTTTTATCATTTAATGGTTCATTCAAAATGTCCCGAAAATGGTAGTGTGCAGGATGTTTTCTGCACAAATTTACTTTTCAGACAGCACCAGAGACGGCAGATCTTGATTTCAGGTGGGAAAGGAGGAAAAGCTATACCCCATGTAATGCAGTTCTGATCTTCAATATCACCCCGAATGTACAACAGAACCATTTGGTACCCCAATGTGTGACATTTTGCTTCCAATTTAGGGTACATCCAAACACACCCTAAAGCATAGTAGTTGGCATGAACTGCATTTTAGACTGGAAATGGTGGACATTCGGAATTGACAAACAATGTTATAGGGGAATTCATAAATGGTAGAAAAGAATTGCGGAGCAAAACAACAATGTCTAGAGTATGTAATGCAGGGGCATTTTCACACCGGACTCGAGTGGGGTGGCCTATGGGATGCAGGGGCACACTCAAGTGGGCGGCCCATGTGAGGCGGGTGGCTCTTCTGAGGCGGGCCCCACCCGTGTGAAGCGGAACCCATGTGAAGTGGGGCCCATGAGGGGGGTTCGGCCGAGGTCTTAACCCATGGGATAGGGCTGAAAGTTGGGCGGGTTCAACCCGACCAACCCGTGACCAACCCGACATTGGGTTGGGCTCGAGCAGGATGTATCGGGTCCAATCTCAAGCTTGGGCTATACAAAAACCAACCCGATAAAACTTGGGTCGGGCTCGGGTTGAGGCCTCAGGTTGCCCGACCCAACCCGAACCCAATCAATATATTAAGTTATAAATTATAATTGAGTGTGGATCGTTTGTGTCGAAGGCACACTAGTGATGTCGGGTCTCATTTGTCCACTTCATTTCCAATGACTCAAGCTAACAAGATATGCCGGATTTCTCTCTCCCAAATAGATTGCATTCTATGCTACATGACTTTTAAAGGAGTAGTTGTCCTATATTTTAACTTGTTTTTTTAAAGAAAAAATGAAGTTCTTTACGATGAATAATCACATATACAATTAATGAAATCATAGATACGAAAAATAAGTCCTATATTGAAATATAATAAACTAATGTAATAATGAAAATATTAGCACATATACACCCGATCAAGCCGACCGAGCCCACTTGGGTTGGGCTTGGGTTGAGAATTCCCAACCCGAGGTTGGGTTGGGTTAGGGTTGAGGTATAGGAACCTTGGGTTGGGTTAGGGTTGAGCACCAACCCGACCTGACCCGCCCGACTTTCAGCCCTACCATGGGATGTGGGGCCTGGGCTATGAGATAAAGGGATTGATTCGCCATACTCTATTAGTTCGAGCAAGTGGAATAATGCAGGGGTGGCTCGTGTGAGGCGGGCCCCACCTGTGTGAAGCGGGTGGCGGCTCGTGTGAAGCGGAACCCATGTGAAATGGGGCCCACGAGGGGGGTTTAGCCGAGGTCCTAACCCATGGGATGTGGGGCCTGGGCTATGAGATAAAGGGATTGATTCGCCATGATCTATCAATTCGAGCTTTTAGAGCAAGTGATTAATTGTCCTACATCAAATTGATATCAGAGCGAGAGGTCTCCTGTTTGAGACTCCTCACAGGGGTGAATAGGGCTCGAGTGGGGTGACCTGTGGGATGCAGGGGCACACTCGGGGTAGGCGGCCTGTGTGAGGCGGGCCCCACCAGTGTGAAGCAAAAACTATGCGAAGCATTAGCAGCCTGGAAGCTCATAGGTCTTCGACTCTTCCCCTTAAATTAGTGAAAAATTAAACAATTAGATGGCCAAGATTCTTAAATCACCATTACTTTTTACCAATGGCCCCACCAGATTAATGGTCCTGATTCCCAGGACTGGTGTCATGCATAGGCTTGGAATGGTGGAGAAAAGCCACCCAAGCAAATCTCTTTGAAATTACAATATGCTAGCATGCTTTTACAGATATTAACAAACAGTAGTATGAAGGTCAACATGTTAGCATGAAATGTCAAGGTTACAAGATAAAATCTTACCAACGAACCGAAACGGTAGATGGTCAGAATGTCAAAACCATAAGGATCACAATCTACCAAGCAATACACAGGTAGGCACAGTTTTTCAATGAGAAGCCTCAAGAACCTGCTAGGAAAATGTGTACTTTTGTAACAGATATTACAGACTGAAACTTTCAAATCAATTAGTTCAGACGAAACATTGAAATTCTTTGGCCCTGAATCTGTAAACAAGTGCATTCCAAGGTTTCGTGATCTGGACCATTGGTCTGATGGTCCCAACAGTGGATAACAATGCCCCAAAAGTCAAACTGGTGGGAGAATCCTAACACCCATTAACTAGTTGCCTGAAAAAGGTTAATAAAGGAATAAAGTGATGATCCACATTCAACTAAGGAAAAGGCTAAAAGGAACAGTTAGCTAGTATGTTCCAGCCCAGAAGATTTTTGGAGTATGGTCCTCCACCACGGGACCCATCAGTTCAATGGTCCAGTTCACTGAACCGTGGACTCATTTGTACAAACCGAGGCCCCAAAGGATATTATGCATGAAATAAGGTTGAGGACCATAGAGTTACATCTTGATTTTCTTGTGATGCCCATACCTTCTAGTTGAAACATCTGGATAACCTCTTCCCTACAACAAATTCAGCAAATAAGCATAACAACCCCTTCAAACATAAACCACCAAGCAACCGAAAGAATGTGCTTACTGTGACAACTATACAGCGGTTCTTTTCGCAAAACCTGTCATTTGCCAATCGCTGGAACACTGAAACGAAAAACCAATGCTGAAAGCTCAAGTTTAAATGCAACAAATTAACCAAAGGGGTACACTCTAGTGTTACTGGTATCACCGTAAGCTGTGGTGGTATGGGGAAGATGTGGGGCCAACATCATGTCTGAACGCCATCCAACCCATCCATCAGATGGGTAACTCAAAAATACCCCTATTTACCAAAAATTAGGCAGATCCAAAGCCCAGGTGGGCCGAACAGGGAACAATGTGTAGGGGACACCCACCCTTGATTTGCATGGGCGGCCCACCATGTTGTGTACATGGAACCCAGGCCATTCAGACCCTTCATCTGGCCTAGATGAAGGTTCAGGCTAAAAAACGGTGGTTTCACAACTCAAGTGGGTCTCGATGAAAATCAGAGGTGGGCATCCCCTCCCACCTTGTTCCCTGCGCTATGGCACACTGAGTTTCGGATTGAGCTGAGTTTCGGCCATGGGGAATTGTTGAGGTGATGCATCTGATGAACGGTTGGATGTGATATATGCATCATGTGGCACCACATCTTCTCAGCCTCTTAACCGAAAAAACCCAGAATAACCATATAGAATGGTATAAACAAGTCAATTACCTGTTTCCTTTTCTACAACAAGTACATACTGGGCGACACTCATTACATCTGTATGCAACAAATAAATTTCAAATTAATTATGCATCCTTGCAATATAGAACATAGATAAAAGAATGAACAAAGAAAAATGTCTTTCCTGTCATTTTGCTCATATGTTATACACTGAATAGAAGTCCAATAAGATATCCTTCTCCATTATCAGGTCACATGTCCCTGCTCGTGTCTTTAACTTACAATATTCTGTGAAATTTATGATGATCATTATCTATTTAAGAAAACTTTTAAAAGGCTAAATCTAATTTTTAGGTTGTTTATATGCCATGCGTGTAAGTTTCTAAGAGGCTAAATAATGCAGGAGCATTTTCACACCGGACTCAAGTGGGGTTGCCTGTGGGCAGCTCGTGTGAAGCGGTACCCATGTGATTTGGGGCCCACGAGAGGGATTCAGCCGAGGTCCTAACCCATGAGATGTGGGGCCTGGGCTATGAGATAAAGGGATTGATTCGCCATGCTCTAACAGTTCGAGCTTTTAGAGCAAGTGGTTAATTGTCCT